>WNGS01165523.1:39389929-39427362 GCA_020271785.1 Procambarus virginalis | reverse complement strand
CCAGCATTGTTACGTCAATTAGGTGGAAAATCATTTTCTTCGTCCACTTCACAGTCTTCCGTACACACTCTACAGCACCCACCATCATGTCACATTTATCAACTAAACGCATGTTGATGTTGTAGTCCATCACACAATCTGGCTTATATATTATTTGCTTTGTTGTTCTGTTCACCTTGCCACTGTCCACCATTGTACCAGGGTGAATGGTGGTCAACATGTTCACTTCACGTCTGTCTTTCCACCGCACTGAAAGCATTGCACCACTTTTTCTTACCTCGCAATCACCTACTTGCATAGCAGTGTCAAACACAGGCATTTCCTTTCGTTTTGGCTTTACTGTTCCACACACTCCAGTCTTATTATCAAGCAAGAATTTCGTTAGCAAGGGACTGGTATAATAGTTATCTGTGTACAATATGTGGCCCTTGTTCAGATATGGTGCAAGCAGTGACTTCACCACACTACCTGAGAAGCCATGTTCGTCATTAGCAGGAATATCTACATTTGTGGCTGAATAAAGTATCATGTGTAACACCATTCCTGATTCACAGTCACAGAGCACAAAGAATTTCAGTCCAAATCGGTGACGTTTTGAGGGAATATACTGCTTGAAGGCAGCACGTCCTTTGAAAAGCACAAGGGATTCATCAATAACCAGCTTCTGAGCTGGTACGTAGTAATCTCGGAACTTTCCAATCAGGTCATTTAGCACGTGCCTCACCCTCCAAAGCTATCATCCATCCTGTGTCTCGTCTGCATTATTTGAATGCACCGTAGGATCAACAGAAATCTGTCTCGGGACATATATTTCCCGAACAATGGTGTTGGAACAGCGTTGTCTTTGCTCCAATATCTGAAATTACGTGTTTCACACAATGTTTCATCAACATGCAAATTGCGAAAAACACATACATTTCACCAACAGTTGTCTCTTTCCAACGCTGTAGTTGTGAAAATTCTGTAACTTCCTCAAGTTCAATGAGATCGGCCGCAAGTCTGTTCGTTTCATGAACAATGTGTTCTATGAGCGGCTCATCGAAATATGCAATAAAAAAGTCACTTTCACACATTTCGTCACCAGTATCAGGGAAAAGATCTGTAATTCCCACATCTCTGTTGTCAAAGTCGGGAATTTGTGGTACAAAATCTTCCCCATCACTCCACACACACAAATCTGCTGCCTTCCGAGAGCCATTAGCTGCACGACGGTGAGGAATCCGGGGACCAGGAGCTGAAGCAGGCATTGTAACAGTAGGGGCAGGAACGGTAGATGTAAAAGATCTGGAACATGAGGGAATTTGTTCCTCATTGTCGCCATATTGTCCCATGCGGCGGCGCTTGGCTGGGCGGGTAGCTGATGCGGCGAAACTTGTACTGGCACTAACAGCCGGGGTAAAACTATTCTCAGATTCTTCATCACTAAAACCTGAGAAAGATTCACTTGTTTCTGAATCGTTGATCATATCATAAACGTGTAGTGGTATAGATGAACGACGTGCTTGGGCGCGAGGTGGTGTTGAGTGGTGTTGAGTAGTATCCTCGTGAGGCATCCTCACCCTCGTGGCACCCACATGTTCACCCTCACTATCCGTTGTTTCGATTTCTTCTGGCTGGGTATAATCTTCATCTATATCAGAGTCGTCAATATCAGACTCGTCAACGTCCTTGAACAATTCATCTGCAATTTCGTCTTCGGTCAAAGACTGTGCGGCGCGGTGCGCTAAGCGAGGTCGCACGCTGGGTCGTGATGCGCTCGCCATGGTGTCTGGCCACTAACTAAGGCCTGTGAAACAAAGGAGGCCTGCTCTAGATTTTTTTTCAAAATGGCGTCTGTTTACAATAGCCCGTGGCTATGGGATGGGTGACCCCTTTACACCGCGGGACGTTTGAATCGTGCCTGGCACCCTTTGGCGTATATATACGCCATGCGCACGGTCAGACATGTTACTCATGGCGTATATATACGCCATGCGCAGTTTAAGGGTTAGGGGTGAAGTAGGTTACATGGAGTTAATTAGGTAGTTTAATTCATTTATTATGCACCCCATACCCATCTTGTGGGCAGTAGTGGAAAGGGTTACAGAGGCACATAATGGGCTCAGTGACTGAACCCCACAGTTCATTTAGCTAAGCAAATTACAATCTTGATGAGCTAGTTACAAAATTCAGTATAAGTTGTCACATCAACAATGGGTTTGAGATCGACCACAAGTACAGTTTCTAAATTAAGCAACTGACATATGTGGAGAGCTAGTGTCACAATTGATATGTTTGTCCTGTGGGCAGCGGTGGATAGGTTACAATCACTTGGTTACTACCTACAGTTAGCAAACTTGGGAATATTTGGCTAAAATTTCTGGTAGCAGATCATTTTGAATGAAATATTTACACATCGTTGGAATATTGGTTATAGAATTATCTCTAAATTCATGTATCTTTTCGCACTCCATCACATAGTGACGGAGGGTGTGCAAATAATTTTGTTGACACAGTTTACATTTTGTCAGGTCTACATCGGCAGATAATGAGAATTCCCAGAGATACTTGTAACTGAGTCTAAGCCGAGCAGTAGTAACATCTAGAAGTCTGCTGATTTTATTGGATGAACCATAGATGTGTGGTTCCTTTTGCATGATAGTATGATGATAGATGGAATTACTGGTGTTAATTTCACTTTGCCTCAGATCTACAAGATCTTGGTGAAGTTCTCGGTGTACTGCTGCTCTCAGATTGCTTATTGACAATCCAAGGTTACACTCAATGGCTCCTTTAAAGTCAGATTTTTTGGCTAACTTATCAGCTCTATCATGCATTCGGAGGCCAACATGAGATGGAGACCACATGAAATGGACTCTGTTACCATCCTTAATAATTTTATTGTATTTGTGTCTAGCTTCGGACACGAGCATGTTACAGTTATGTCTTAAAGAGTTGAGAGCATTTAACCCTTTAACTGCGTTGCCTCCAAATATGACACCCCCATGGTGCGCAGGAAATAAATTCTCTGGAAAAAATTCTTTTTTCTTTTTAAAGTGTCAAAAACCCTTCCCTCAGTATGGCTATGTAAAAAAAAGGTCGAAATTGTACTTACTTTGGCTGCTATGGGGTCCGTAAGTTGGGGCGTGACGTCATCATTCCCCGTGCTCCCGTAACGTAAGCTCCCGGGGCGGGTGGGGTGCTCGGGGCGGGGCGCACGAGTTGCCGCGAATATATTTTCGTTCATTTTTTTCGCACAGTTCCAAATACATTTTATTTGTTTTTACGTGCTAATCCTATGTATAGTGAACACGTACACTATATTATGGATGTAAAACATCCGTACTGTCCGAAGACACTGTGTTACGTGCATGACACTTGTGTACACATTTGCAGCACATATTTACTATGTATCATGCTAATTTATGTATATATACAGTCTATTTATACACTATACACTGTCACACACTATATACATTCACCATCAACACACTCAGAACACCGCGAGTGAGAGCTGCCACACCCAGCCAGCCCTCCCTCACTTCTCCAACATTGTATTCGCCAACTTTGCCCCCTCCCATCATACAGTTATTCACACCAATGTTTCATGTTCATTTATGTATATTTACAACATATGTGCACACTATACACTGTCACACACCATATACATTTACCATCAACACATTCAGAACATCGCGTAGCAGCTGCTTGCCAATAGGAGCTGCCTCGTATGGGCGAAATTTTAGCCAAATATCCCCAGTTTGCTAACTGTAGGTAGTAACTGAGTGATGTAACCTATCCACCGCTGCCCATGGATGGGAGGCGGTGTGCAGGACAACATATAAATTTTGACACTAGCTCTCCACATATGTCAGTTGCTTAATTTAGAACCTGTACTTAAGGTCGATCTCGAACCCATTGTTGATGTGACGACTTATATTGAATTTTGTAACTAGCTCATCAAGATTGTAACTTGCTTAGCTAAATGAATTGTGGGGTTCAGTCCCTGAGCCCATTATGTGCCTCTGTAACCCTTTCCACTACCACCCACCAGATGGGTATGGGGTGCATAATAAATGAACAAACTAAAAAAAAAAACTTGTATGGGCCAATAGGAGCTGCCTCATATGGGCCAATAGGAGCTGCCTCATATGGGCCAATAGGAGCTGCCTCATATAGGCCAATAGGAGCTGCCTCATATGGGCCAATAGCAGCGGCCTCGTATATGCCAATAGCAGCTGCCTCGTATGGGCCAATAGGAGCATTTGGCCATGAACACATTCAGAACACCTCGAGTGAGAGCAGCCACACCCAGCCAGTCTCCCTCACTCCAACATCTTACTCGCCAACATTGCTCCTCCCACCATACTGTTATAGTTCTTATTACACATGTTCTATATACCTATCTACATGTTTTATTTACCAGAACTATGCAAGTAAGCCGGTATTGTGTCCAAACAGTACAGTGGCCACCATACACTGCATGAAAAATCACACAGCAGACGACGCTACGATTACGTCACATCCCTCACCAAAATAGCTCCTCTCAACATTCTCCTGTTGCTGTTCTTACACTATATGCACACTATATATACCCATGTACACATGTTTTGCCCATAGCGAACCACTAAGCTAGTATGGTGAGCAAAACAAGAGTGGCAGCCACACACACACGCAATGAGGCTACCTCAATTCTCGCCCTCCCTCCCTCACCAAAATTCCTCCTTTCACAATACTACGCACAACGCTAATTATAACCACAATCCTGGTCACTAATTCCTGTAAATGAATAATTGACCATACGTTTATTTTGAAAAGGAATCTAAGAAATTGTTTGAAGATTCCTAGATGGACGAAATAATGCTGTGGTGCTGTGGCAAGCGCTGTGAACATCGTGAACAGCATTGAATCACTGATATTTGAACATTGTACCCAGTCATTATCACACTCAGGCTCTTCTATAATACTATCATGGCTAAATAATACAAGTTATATATATATTTTGACATTATTAGGCGATGCTGTGGTCACACGCTGAACAGCAGTGCTGTGCGCTTATGCTGCGAGCGCCAGCCTTGGTTGCTCACTCACTACTGAGGCTCCCACACCCGGGAATGTGGACCACGATTTTTTTTAAAGATGGCGTCTGTTTACAAGAGCCCTGAGGAAGCTGATGTGAACCCCATGTAGCCGCGGGAGTTTTGAATCGAACGTGAAAAATACAAATACCTGGAGGCGCGTTGCGCAAACCAGACGCAAGCCTGCAGGCGCGTTGCGCAGTTAAAGGGTTAAGGATGATAAGGAGTCACTTACAATTAATGTATCAAGTTTGGAGACTTGTACACATTTCAGTGCAAGGAGCAAGGCAAATACTTCAGTCTGAAGGGTAGAGGCCCAGTTATTTATACGGACTCCCCACTCAAAGTATAAGCTATCGCCTGGGTCCGTCTAATTACCGTAAGCTACCACAAGCTTCACAAGCTTCACAAAGCTTCCTGGCAATACGTTAGTAATGAACAAATATGGTATGTTAGGTTAGGCTAACCTAACCTGACCTGACCTGACCTAACCTAACGTAACCTAACTTAACCTAACCTAACCTAACTTAACCAAACCAAACCAAACCTAACCTAACCTAACCTAACCGACGCTTGGATCGTCAACTTCATTTGGCTTCACCAGCTCTTTATTTTCGTCTAATTTCTTTATAAAAAGATACTTTTTCAGATTAAAATTATGTTTTTTCGTGTTGTACATTCAGCACCAACATTGTAATGAGTAAATATATCATATTTATTTATTGCCAGGAAGCTTTGTGAAGCTTGTGTAGCTTGTGGTAGCTTGCGGTAATTAGACGGACTGCCATCGCCCGTTGTCAGGGCAACTGGTACTTAGTTTTTATCTTAAGCTGGTTGGGAGAGGTACAGTCTAACATGTTTGAAAAGGTCATTCCACATTCTGGGTCCCTTGATTTGCAAAGCATTTCTTGTTTGATTAAGTTGTATTCTTGGAATATCAAAACTGTAATTGTTCCTGGTGTGGTGCTCATGGGTTCTGTTACAACCTTCAATGAAGCTTTTGAGGTCAGGATTGGCATTACAGTTCAGCATTTTATATATGTATAATACACATGAGAGAATATGCAGTGACTTAATATCTAACATATTCAGAGATTTGAGTAGGGGTACCGAATGATGTCTGGGGCCAGAGTTGGATATTGTCCTAATAGCAGCTTTGTGTTGAGTAATTAGAGGACGTAAATGATTTTGGGTAGTAGAACCCCAAGCACAAATACCATAGTTGAGATATGGATAGATGAGGGAGTAATAGAGCATCACCAGGGCAGGGCAAGGTACATAATATCTGATCTTAGAAAGAATGCCAACAGTTTTTAAACTTTTTTGATATATTTAGAATGTGTCCCTGGATATTCAGCTTGTGGTCAATGAGAACGCCAAGGAATTTGCCATCTATTTTGTTACAAATTTGGGTATTGTTTATCCTGAGATTTGTTTGATTAGAGGATTTATTGCCAAACAGAATATAGAAAGTTTTGTCAATGTTAAGGGTGAGTTTGTTGGCAGTTAGCCAAAGATGGACTTTATTTAGCTCAGTATTCACTGTGGCATTTAGAGCAAGGGGGTCAGGACTGGAGTAAATGAAGGTTGTGTCATCAGCAAATAGAATTGGTTTGAGGTGTTGGGAGGCATTTGGAAGGTCATTAATGTAGATGAGAAAGAGGAGAGAGCCAAGTATGCTGCCCTGAGGAACACCAATGTTGATGGGTAGGGTGGGTGAAATGGAATTATTCACAGAAACATATTAGAGCCTGTCAGTAAGGTAAGATTTGAGTTATTGCAGGAGTGACCGCCACACACCAGCGAGCCACTCACTGCCACTCCCTCCCTCAACACCACCTCACTCACCCTCATTCTCCTCCCACAATACTGTTTTTGCATTTATTCACTATACACAGACGGTATATATATATGTATTTACATGTTTTGTTCACCATAACTGTACATCTAAGCTTGTATGGTGAATAAAGGCACAAAGACGTAGCTACTCACACAGTCAGCTGATCGGCGGCCGGCCTCAAGGCCAGACGCACTAATATTTCTCCTCCAACAATATTGTTTGTGATGTTATTATGCTATATACACACATTATATATAAGTATCTACCTGTTTTATTCACCATACCTGTACAGATAAGCTGGTATGGTGCCCAAAGACCATAGTGGCCATCAGTAAACAACATGCCAAGTCGTGCAGACGACGCTCCTCCCTCACCAAAATGGTGGCTCCCAACCTACTCCTCTCGCTGTTATCTCACTCTGTTGTCTCCATTCAGATTCATTTCCATTTAGCACGACCCTTTGTTTTCTTTCCTTCAACTATTGTTTTATCCATTCTAATATTTTACCATTTATTCCATGGGCCTGCAATTTCCTTGCCAGTCTTTCATGTGGTACAGCATGTCATTGATTTATATGACGAATAGGGTTGCCCCAAAATTGACTCCTGTGGTACCACACTTACTACATTCCTGCAATCAGATTCATTCCCATTTAGCCCAACTCTTAGTTTTCTTTGTTTTAACCATTGTTTTATCCATTCTAGTATTCTTCCATTTATTCCATATGCCTGTAATTTCCTTGCCAATCTTTCATATGGGACATTATCAAAGGCTTTAGCAAAATCCATGTATACTACAGCATCCGGACATCCTTTGTCTGAGTAGCTGGTTAAAGTTTCAAAAAATGTGAGCAGGTTTGTAAGGCAGGATCTGTTTTTTAACAAACCCATGTTCTGTCGATTTTGCAAGACTGATCACTAAAAAATGATGAGTGATTCCCTCCCTTAGGATTCTATCCATGAGCTTGCAGATGTGTGATGTCAACCTGATTGTACTCGCCTAGTTGTGCTTGCAGGGGTTGAGCTCTGGCCCTTTGGTCCCGCCTCTCAACTGTCAATCAACTGGTGTACTGGTGATGGTAGTTCTCCGCTGAGCTCTTTCTGCCTTTTCTGGGGGGAGCCCCTATGGCTCCCCGGAGCTATCCATGGCTGATATGGATATTCTAACTATTTTGCATCAGTCGATGTGGGTGGAGTTCTAGCCTACCGGGGACCACGAGCCAGAACCTGGCCCCCTCACAGAGGCACGGGGAGCAATGGCCCATAGAATGCACATGTGATTTGGAGCATTCTATATCTGCCATCGACCGGGACAGGCACCCAGAAAGGTAAGCGCCACAAAACAAACCCCTATTCTGGTTAACAACAAAAATTGACAAACGAGTGGACAGAACTCCCCAAAAGAAAGACGAGCAAACTAGCATGACGTCACACGAGCCGCGCCGCATGTCTGCGCAGCTCCCCCCTCCCCGGGAAGGGGAAGGGGGAGCCCCAGACCCCAGAGCTGGCGATCCACACCCCAGTTCCTCAGCGGATGGGATCGTGCATGGTCGTGTGGCTCCAGCTCCGGTCTTGTCTCAGTGCTGTGACTTGTTTTCAGTGCTGCTCTTACGGTGGTCGTGTGAGCTGGGAGTAGTATTCTCAGGTACTCAGGCTGCATGTGCTTAGGGTCACCTTCCCTGAGTGCCCTGTAAGTACCGCCCTTGGGGCTTGGGGTTGCCTTCCACAAGTCGCCTTGGGTCTAACTCTGTTGGCTTTTCGCTGCTTGGTGTTTGGCCGCCCTGAGTGTTTGGGGGTTTTTCTCCCTTGTTTACCTTGGGGTAAGTGGTAGTTATAGCACTGGTGGGGGCGCAGGCAACTGCGTAGCTAGTTTTCACCTATAACAGTGGCTGGCTCTGTTCCTTCTGGGTACGTTGTCCACTTGGGTGCTTTTTCTTTTCTTTTTGTTTTTGCCTGGTGGGGGGTCTGCCTTGTTCCCCTTATATTAGGGTCGTTTGTGTGGTGGCACCCCCTGCTTTGCTCTCGCGAGTGGACACGTCCCGTGGGTTCAGTTTTTAGCAGATTGTTTGGTAGTTTGGGAAGCCGGTTAGCAGTGCCCTGCCAGGGATAACCCTTAGCAGACCCAGTCTAGGGCCCTGGGAAACCCCGCTGGGGCTCTTGGGTCTCCTCTCGCTGTGTGCGAGTTTGAGGGTTGCTCTGTCCCCTTGTCTCAGGGTGACTCTCATTGTTTTTGCCTCCGTCATGCTGCCTGTTGGGTCGGTGACACATTCGACCCTGAGTCCTGCGAGCTATGTTGCTTGTTTGTGACTCAATTCACACAGTCTGCTGATGAATTACTTCGGGTGCAGGCAGCTCGTGTGTTGCAAGGTAGGTTTAGGTTATTGCAACGTGCATGGGTTGTTGCTTCCCCGGACGCCCTGCGGCTGCCCCGCTTTGTGTTTAGGGACCCGGACTTGGGGGTGTTGGTCGCTTCGCCCTTGGTTCCCTCCGCGCCCCCTTGTTCTTCCCCTTTGGTGATTCATTCTGCCCCTCCCCCCCCTGCTTCCGGCCCCCAAGCGTCTGATTGCTTCAGGGTCGGGGTGGGGTTGAAAGGTTTCTGAGGCTCGGGCAGTTTCGGGGGTTGCCCCGTCCGGGGGGGCTACAGAGGCATTCGAGTCTGTTCCTCCTGGCGCTGCTCCGGGGTCTGGCCAGTGGGCCCCTTCTCTTCCGGAGCTTTCGGCTGCCCCGGCTTTTTCTTGTGAGGCCGGGGCTTTGGAGGACGGCTCGGCCCCGGGGCCTGGTGTAGAGGCTCCTGGGGTTGGGGAGGAGCTGACTTGGGGGCCTTGGGCTCCATTGGACCCCGCCTGGATTTTCCGTCCTTCTGAGCGGGGCTTACTGTTGCAAGGAGTGGGGTTTTCCTTTCCCCCTCTGCGTACGAATTGGACTTGGGTTCTGCTCCTCCCCGGGTTCGGTTCCGTGTCCCTGTGGGTTCTTCGGTTCCGTCTTTCCGGAGGTTTTCGGCTTCCCGCATCTCTCCGTCTGAGGTGCGGTCGGCCTTGGCGGCTTCCCTCCTGCGTGACCCGGAGTACGCCTCCATAATGGATCCATCTTCCTTCAGGTTTGGATCTTCGTGTCCTTACTGGGTTCGTTATGAGGTTCTGGGGTCGTCCTGGCTTGCAGACTGCCCCTTGTTTTCGCTGGATGCTTGGGACTCGTTCTGTCGAACCCGCACGTTTGAGTGGCGTGAGGCGTTGACGGTGGTCCAGGTTTACCTGGGGGGGCGATTTTGAGCACCTTAATGAGTGTCTTTTCGCTCCTGCCCTTCTGCGGGATGTTGGTGCGGTGCAGCTCCATGTGCAGGTTCCTTCCCTGTCGGCTGCTCTTGTGACGGAGGATTTGCGCGCTCATGGCGTTTTGGCTTCGGTCCTGCGTTTCTTTTCCCTCCTGGAGCTATCTTCGGATTGGCTTGTGGAGGATGTTGAGGTGCTTGGGGCCGTTTCAGGGTCTGACGCCTTGGTCTCCGCTGCTCGGGCGTCGTCTGCCATGTTGAAGCTTTTTGCGCCTATCCTGCGGGAGGCGTTGCTGCGGTTTTTCGCTGCACGCTTCGTGTGTGTCAGGCGGTCCTTGCTTCCTCTTGGAATCCGCTTGGGCCCTGGTTCTTAGGTTGTCTTCTCCCTTTTGTCCTCTGCTTTTTGAGGCTTCTGCGGTAGAACGTTATATTCAGGCGGCTTCTTCCTCTTGCCGCCCTATGTCTGAGTTGTTGGTTCTCCGGGGGACCCGTGGGGTTCCTTCCCGGCGGGGTCGTACCAGGGTGCGCGGTTCCGTTCGTCGGGGTGGGCCACAGGTGTCGGGTTCAGTGCCGGTGCCGCCTGCGGTCCCACCTGTGCTTGGTCGGCGCGGTGTTCGCTCTGCGCGCAGGTTGGGTTCTCGTAAGGGGCAGAGGCCCTTTCGCGGTTCGCCCCATTGATGGGGTGATGGGGGGGGAGGCTGTCTCTGTTCTCACGCCTAGTCTCACGATTTGTGGGCTTTTCGGTCGTTTCTCGCGGCCTGCGGTGGCGTTGGGTGGCTCTGCCTCCTGCAGGGGGTTCGGGCTGACGGGGCAGGCTTCCTCTCCTGCGCTCCGTCGAGTCATCTTGGAGTGGGTACGCTTGGGCGTAGTCGAAACGACTCCTTCCCTCAGGTGGGTTTCCCGCCTGTTTCCAGTTTCGAAACGGGACTGTGCGGACCTGCGGTTCATTCTGGACTTGTCCCGTCTGAACCCTTGGGTTTCTTGCCCCTCATTTCGGATGACCACCTGTCCCAGGTCCGGGTTCTGTTGGAGCCGGGCGCTTGGATGGTGTCCCTGGACCTCCAGGACGCGTATTGGCACGTCCCTATTCATGTGGGGTTCCGGGACTGGCTCGGTTTTTGTGGGGCGTCAGTGCTACCGCTTTCGTTGTCTCCCCTTCGGGTTGAACCTGGCACCTCGCGTGTTCACACGCCTTACCCGGGTCGTGGTGGCCCGTCTGCGTCTCTTAGGTGTTCGGGTGTTGGCTTACCTCGACGACTGGCTGGTTTGGGCTCCCAGTCGGTCCGCGTGTCTGCTTGCCAGGTATTTGGTGCTTTCCCAGCTCGCCGGTTCGGGTTCCTGGTGAACTGGCGGAAGTCCCGTCTGATGCCCTCCCAGGTTTGGTCCTGGCTGGGTCTTGTGTGGGACTCTCGGACCGCTTCCTTGTCTCTTCCTCCGGAGTCTCTCCTTCAGCTGAAGTCTCGCCTAGGTCTGTTTCTGGGGGGCTCCCGGGTCACCCGGCGGTTGCTCGAGAGTTTGTGTGGCAGCCTGAACTTCGCATGTTGGTCTACCCGCCGGGTCGGGTTTGGCTTCGTCGGCTGTTCTGGTTCCTTCGGGGACGTCCCTTCCGCCTTCTCGCGATCGCTGGGTTCGACCCCCAGGGGCTTTGTGTCGGCTGCTGCATCGCCGGCTTCCTCTTCGAGTTTTTCGGGGTTCAGTGCCTTGGCGCCTTCCCGAGCCCATGCTCGATGTGTTCACGGACACGTCGTCTCTAGGCTGGGGTTTTGTGACCAGTGCTCACCAGGCCGGCAGGGGCGGTGGGGTCCGTCCTTCCGTCGGGCCCACAGCACGGTGCGGGAGTTCGCAGCGGTATGGTTTGCGCTTCGGAGGGTTCGGGTCGCCCGCGGATCGACGATCCGGCTCCATTCGGACTGCTCCCGGTGGTTCATTGTCTGAACCGGGGGGTTCAGTGCGGTCCTTGGCTCTTTGGGGTTGGTCGCTTCGGGTGACTCGTCTGCTGAGTTCTCGGGGTTTGGCTCTCCTGGCGTTCACGTCCGGGGGGTGTCCAACGTCCTGGCGGACGGCCTGTCCAGGTTCGTTCCCCTGTCCACGGAATGGACGGTCGATGCCGGACTCATTCCATTGGCTCTGCCGGACGTTCGGGTGCCCGGAGGTGGATCTCTTCGGTGGCGTGGGTCGAGGCGTCTTCCGGTTTACGTGGCGCCCTTCCCCGACTGCGAGGCCGTCGGGATCGACGCCTTTCGGCAGGACTGGTCGAGATGGGGGTTCCTGTACCTCTTTCCCCCGGTTTAGCTGCTGCTCCGGGTCTTGGCTCGCTTGGAGACTTACCAGGTCGAGTGGTCCTCTTGGCCCCTTGGTGGCCGGCCCAGCCGTGGTTTCAGGCACTGCTTGCTCGGTGTCCGAACCCGGAGGTTTTTCCGCGCTCCGCCTCTTTCAGGAGATCGGGCCGGTCCGGTACGTGACTGGTTCGCTCTTCTCCGCGAGTCTTCGCGTTTGGTTTTTTTACTCGTGTTTATCACCATCTTTATGGTGAGCAGGTGGCTTCCTTGTTGGTTTCTCACCTGCGAGTTTCTTCTCATTGGCAGTATGAAGTTTCCTGGTGGTCCTTCCGGTTCTTTTTGACCCTTCGTCATTGTTCCTCGCTTTCGGTTCAGGTGGTGTTGTCCTTTCTCTCTTGGTTGTTTCAGGACCATCGTCTGATGCCTAATACTGTCGCCTCGTATCGTGCGGCGCTGGCGGAGCCGCTGCAGCTTGCTTTCGGTATTGATGTTACTTCTGCGCCGTTTCGCAAGCTGTCTCGGGCTTTGTTTCACCTCCAGCCTGCTCATGCGCCTCCTGAGCCGTCCTGGTCCTTGGACAGAATGCTCTTCTATCTCTCCACTCCTCGGTTTGTTGTGGCCCCTTCAGTTCAAGATTGCTTTGCTAAGGCTCTTTTTCTGTTGGCATTAGCTTCTGGGGGTCGCGTGGCGGAGCTTCATGCTCTTCTCCTGCGCAGAGGTTTTTGCTCCTTTGGTCGTGGTCTTTGGTTTGTTCGTTTGCAGCCGTCTCCCTCTTTTCTGGCAAAGAATGAGACTGCTGCTTTCCGGAGGGGTCCTTGGGTTGTTGATGCGTGGTTTGTCAGGCCGGGGTTTCACCATGTGTTGTGTCTGGTTGCGGCCCTCCGCCGTTATCTGCGCGCCACGCTTCTGTGTCCGGAGATGCGCTTTGGGTTGATCCGGTTTCCCTTCTTCCCTGTTCGCGGGTTTGGGTCTCTTAGGTCGTTCGCAGGGTTAATAAATCCAGCCAACCTGCGGTCTATCCCCGTGCCCAAGACGTTCGTAAGTTCGCTGCTCTTGCTGCCGTCTTCGGCAATATGTCTTGGGCTGACATTCGGGCACAGGGATTTTGGCGGTCAAACAGGGTCCTGGCCACATCGTCTTGAGATGTGGAGCACCGACCGCCTCCCGGGTAAGTGCCCTTGTTTTTCTTAGTAATCTTTGGTGAGGTAGCTCCGGGGAGCCGTAGGGGCTCCCCCCAGAAAACCAGCGTTGAATGTAATGAAACGCCATTTTCTGGGTGAGTCCCGGAGGCTCCCCGGCATCCCTCCTGCCCTACGGTCGGCGGTTTTTCGCGTTTTTTTTTATCCAGCCTCTGAACTGGGGTGTGGATCGCCGGCTCGGGTCTGGGGCTCTCCCCTCCCCTCCCGGGGAGGGGGGAGCTGCGCAGACATGCGGCGCGGCTCGTGTGACGTCATGCTAGTTTGCTCGTTTTTCTTTTGGGGAGTTCTGTCCACTCGTTTGTCAATTTTTGTTGTTACCAGAATAGGGGTTTGTTTTGTGGCGCTTACCTTTCTGGGTGCCTGTCCCGGTCGATGGCAGATATAGAATGCTCCAAATCACATGTGCATTCTATGGGCCATTGCTCCCCATGCCTCTGTGAGGGGGCCAGGTTCTGGCTCGTGGTCCCCGGTAGGCTAGAACTCCACCCACATCGACTGATGCAAATAGTTAGAATATCCATATCAGCCATGGATAGCTCCGGGGAGCCTCCGGGACTCACCCAGAAAATGGCGTTTCATTACATTCAACGCTGGTTTTTTTAAAATAGGGGTGACTTTCTATTCCAATCTAGGGGACTATCCTTTGGTCCAGAGATTTTTGAAAAGTAATTTCAGTGGTAGGCATAGTTCTTCTGCCAGTTCCTTTATCACTTTGGATTGTATTCTGTCCACACTTGGGGCTTTTGAGTCTTTTAGTTTGTCAGTGTTCTTCCTAATTATGTCATGTTATGGTTATATTCTTAAATTCACTCTCTTCACCGCCTTCAAACATTTGTATTCACCTAGTTGTATTTGCCTAGTTGTATTCACCTAGTTGTATTCACACTCACTCACTCACTCACTCACTTGCATCAGAGGAGCTCCAGCATATTTCAACAATCCTAAGTATTGTAGTACAGGTTGAGGATAGTGAGTGGTGTCCCAGAGATCATAAAGGTATAGTGCTTTTGAAAAATAGATGAGATAACAGAATGTGCCAAGGGAAGTGAAAAATTGGGGTGACAAAATTGCCCCTTATATGTTTACAGTGCAGAGAACAACATTCAAGATGGCCACTGACAAGAGGAAAAACAAAACAGAGCTTGATTTCGTTGGATTCAATGAAGAAAGCATTAATATTAGCAGTTTACACAACATTGGTAAAATTAGATACTATAGTGAACTCTCATGTAGAAATAATTAGTAAATTGAAAGAAAGTAATGATCATTTGAATAGCAGTTTTAGGTCTTGAGGTTTAGTGAAAGACTTGCGCAAGCGAAAGAGTCAATTGGAAAACAAATTGCAAAGCCATGGAAGAAGAAAATATACTCTTAAAAATAGCTTTGGAAGAAGTTAGAGCAAATTTAAACAAAAATGATTACAATAGGCTAGGCAAGAAATTCAAGAGGAGAACAGCTTTTGTCAGCACAGATGGAGGAAGTTACACAGGGAATAGAACAGTGCAAGAAAGATATGCAACTCACCTATGCACAAGTGGCCANTAAAAATAGCTTTGGAAGAAGTTAAAGTAAATTTAAGCCTAAATGACTACAATAGGTTAGCAAGGAAATTCAACAGGAGAAACAGCTTTTGTCAGCACAGATGGAGGAAGGTACACAGGGTAAGAACAGTGCAAGAAAGATATGCAATCACCTATGCCAAGTGGCCAAGGAGAAGGAAAGAATTGAAGAAGCTGTAAAGGAAGTCAAACACTGCAGCAAACAAGATAAAAAACATTAGGCTAGAAGTGAGAAAAGAATTGGCATCTAACCCGAAGTTGGTGCAAAACACAGTTGATCGGAGTAAGTCCCTGATCATTTTTGGTTGCAAAGAAAAGGAGATAACATCTAGGTCAGAAAGAGCTGTCGAAGAAGCTAAAGTAGTAGATAAAATTGTTGGCCTCGTAGAAGGTCTCACTACCATAGAGAATGTGTGCGACTACAGGAGAATAGGCAGGTAGTAAAAGGGAAAGATCGACCTTTGAGGATCACCCTAAACGGTGCCAAACAGATGAAGAAGTACTAAGGAATGCTAGAAAATTGCAAAGTGATGAGGATGGGAAAGGGTGGTCGTTAAGACGAGATCTTTCAAAAGAAGACAGAGAGAAGCTGAAACTGAACCTCGCCGAGGCAAAATTTAAATGAGAACAGGAATGAAGAAGAAATCAATTCTTTTTTCTACAAAGTATTAGGGGTAGGCAAACCAGTAAAGTGGTACATAAAGGCAAACCAACAAAATCAATAGAGAGAGGAGGAGTGAAGAATAAGGAGAGGGGAACAAGTTCCTGAAGATTGCATACACCAACATAGATGGAGTGAGATCGAAGATACTGGAGTTAAGTGATGTAATACAGCTGCAGACACCAGACATTGTTGCACTCACGGAGACAAAACTTGAAGATGTTATTTTAAATGAGGTCATATTCCCAAGGGGCTACTCAATTTGGAGACGGGACAGAAAAATTAGGAAAGGCGGTGGCGTTGCTGTGCTGGTAAAAGAACACCTAAAGGTGAAGGAAATAATGACTGCCAATCCACAAGAAGTTGACATAATAGCACTAGAGATCTGCCATGAGGATGATAAACTAATGATAATAAATGCATATAGTCCACCGCCAAGCAGCACATGGTCAAAGGAGGAGCTAGATAGTAAACGAGAAGGTCTTATAACAATAATGAGAGAGATTATAGCGAGAGCGGATAACGATAGATCACGACTGTTGATAGTCGGTGACTTCAACTTGAAATCCATAGACTGGGAAGCATATGAAGCTAAAACAGAAGATTTTGGACCTGTAGATTTGTAGACCTCATCCTGGAAACATTCTTGTATCAACATGTTAAACAAGCTACGAGGATGAGGGAAGGGGACGTTCCCTCCATGCTAGATTTGATATTTACCAGGAAGGAGGAAGAGATATTTGACATTCAGTACCTTCCTCCCTTGGGGAAAAGTGACCATGTCTTTTTGGGAATAAAGTATGCAATGCGTT
Organism: Procambarus virginalis; assembly: GCA_020271785.1. Taxonomy (NCBI): domain Eukaryota; kingdom Metazoa; phylum Arthropoda; class Malacostraca; order Decapoda; family Cambaridae; genus Procambarus; species Procambarus virginalis. The sequence goes on along the minus strand of WNGS01165523.1, from coordinate 39,410,688 downwards.
ATAAGCTGGAAGAAAATAAAGAGGTTGAAGCAGTTGAAAACCAGACTTCAGGAGAGGACATTATGGTGACCTTAGAAATTTTTTTAGTGAGTATAATTGGACAGACTTGATGCTAGGCAAGGAAGTGAATGAGATGTATGTCAAGTTTTGTGAAATATATGATAAAGGCACAAAAAAATTTATACCAAAACAGAGATGCAGAACTAGAAAACAGGATTGGTTCAATAGAAATTGCGAGAGGGCTAGAGACCAAAAGACACAAAAATGGAACCAATACAGGAAGAGGCCGAACCCCCAAACATACCAGCGATACAAAGATGCGAGAAACAACTACACGGCAGTGAGGAGAGAGGCAGAAAGAAATTTTGAAAAAGGGATTGCAGACAAATGTAAAACAGAACCAGGTCTATTCTATAAATTCATAAACAACAAATTGCAGGTAAAGGATAATATTCAGAGGTTGAAAATGGCAAATAGATTCACGGAAGATGAAAAGGAAATGTGTGAAACACTAAACGAAAAGTTCCAAAGTGTGTTTGTACAAAATGAAATCTTTAGGGAACCAGACACAATAAGAATTCCAGAGAACAACATAGAGCACATAGAGGTGTCTAGAGACGAAGTGGAAAAAATGCTAAAGGAGCTAGGTAAGAACAAAGCAGTTGGTCCGGATGGAGTTTCACCATGGGTTCTGAGAGAATGTGCACCTGAGCTCAGCATTCCACTTCAACTGATTTTTCAGGCATCCCTGTGTACAGGAGCTGTAGCTGATGTGTGGAAAAAGGCTAACATAGTTCCAATCTACAAAAGTGGAAACAGGGAAGACCCCCTTAATTATAGACCTGTATCATTGACAAGTGTAATAGTCAAAATATTGGAAAAAATAATTAAAACTAAATGGGTAGAACACCTGGAGGAAAACGATATAATATCAGACAGACAGTATGGTTTTCGATCTGGAAGATCCTGTGTAACGAACTTGCTCAGTTTTTATGATCGAGCCACAGAGATTTTACAAGAAAGAGATGGTTGGGTTGACTGCATCTATCTGGACCTAAAAAAGGCTTTCGACAGAGTTCCCCATAAGAGGTTGTTCTGGAAACTGGAACATATTGGAGGAGTGACAGGTAAGCTACTAACATGGATGAAAAATTTCCTAACTGACAGAAAAATGAGGGCCACAATCAGAGGCAAGGTATCGGATTGGAGGAATGTCACAAGTGGAGTACCTCAGGGTTCAGTTCTTGCACCGGTAATGTTCATTGTCTACATAAACGATCTACCAGTGGGAATACAGAATTACATGAACATGTTTGCTGATGATGCTAAGATAATAGGGAAGATAAGAAACCTAGATGATTGTCATGCCCTTCAAGAAGACCTGGACAAAATAAGTATTTGGAGCAACACTTGGCAAATGGAATTTAATGTGAATAAATGCCATGTTATGGAATGTGGAATTGGAGAACATAGACCCCGCACAACCTATAAATTATGTGAGAAATCTTTAAAGAATTCTGATAAAGAAAAGGATCTAGGGGTGGTTTTAGATAGAAAACTGCTCCTGAGGACCACATTAACCCTCAAACCGCTAGGGGCCCAAATGGAATTCACACCCACAGGCGCAACAAAAAAAAAATCCAAAAAATTCTTTCGTCTTATAGAATTGTTTATTTTTGTTCCCTGATCACGGAAAAAATAACAAAAAAATCGTAGGTAGCATATTTTAGCCGCAGTAGGGTAGGGAAGTGTGGCAAAAAAGGGGCGTTGGCAGAGCCTTCGCCAGACGAGGTGTACTCCGCCCGAGCTGTCAGACGGCAGTTGCCACAAATATATTATTTCCTAATTATTTCAATGTCTCTGATTGATTTTTTCTTAGTTTTTTTGCAGTAATATTATTCCATACAGTGAATTGTGGTATATTTATATTATAAAATGTGTGAACCATCGCTGTACTCAAAATTATGGTGTGCATATAAGTGATTCAATTATTATGTTCATAAAACAATAAACAAATAGTTTTGCTGTTGTTACACTATATACACAGGTTATATATAAGTATCTGCATGTTTTGTTCACCATAACGAACTACTAAGTTGGTCTTGTGAGTCAAAAAGCAACGAGGAGTGGCCGCCACACACCAGCGAGCCACTCACTGCCACGCCCTCCCTCAACACCACTCACTCACCCTCATTTACCTCCCACAATACTGTTTTTGCATTTATTCACTATACACAGACGTTATATATACGTATTTACATGTTTTGTTCACCATAACTGTACATCTAAGCTTGTATGGTGAGTAAACGCACAAAGACGTAGCTACTCCACAGTCAGCTGATCGGCGGCCACCCTCAAGGCCACACGCACTAATATTTCTCCTCCAACAATATTGGTTGTGGTGTTATTATGCTATATACACACATTATATATAAGTATCTACCTGTTTTATTCACCATACTTGTACAAATAAGCTGGTATGGTGCCCAAAGACCCTTTGTGGTCACCAGTAAACAACACGATAATTCCTGCAGACGACGCTCCTCCTTCACCAAAATGGCGGCTCCCAACCTACTCCTCTCGCTGTTATCTCACACTATACACACGTTATATGTAAGTATCTACATTTGTGTTCACCATAGCGAACCACTAAGCTGGTATGGTGAGTGCAGTCAATAAATGGTGGCCACACACAGTCAGAAGACAACGCCACAATCCTCCCTCCACAGCCGTACTCCTCCCTCCATCGAGCACAGCGCTAAATATCTCCACAATCAAGCTGTTATCAGAATCCTGGTCAGTTTTATCAAAGTCAGGGGGCTTCAGTAATACTATCACTGCTAAATAATAGCAGTATCACTTATATTTTGGCATTTGTAGGCGATGCTGTGGTCACAAGCTGAACAGCGGTGCTGTGAGCTCGTGCTGCGTGCGCCAGCCTTGGTGGCTGGCACAATACTGACGCTCTCACTCTCAAAAATGTTGGGCTGGATTTTTTTTCTAGGTGGGATCTGGCAACTATCAGTCGTGGCTGTACTATTGCTGCCCCTATCCCAGGCGGGGTGTTTAAATTATAGCGCTAGACACGAAATCATATATAAATGATGTGCGCGATATCGGTTTTGTCACTGATATCATTTATATATGATATGCGCGGTTTGAGGGTTAAGAACATTGTGCGAGGAGCCTATGCTACACTTTCTAACTTCAGAATTGCTTAAATACATGGATGGAGAAATACTAAAGAAATTGTTCACGACTTTTATTAGACCAAAGCTGGAATATGCAGCGGTTGTATGGTGTCCATATCTTAAGAAGCACATCAACAAACTGGAAAAGGTGCAACAACATGCCACTAAGTGGCTCCCAGAACTGAAGGACAAGAGCTATGAGGAGAGATTAAAGGCATTAAACATGCAAAAACTAGAAGATAGAAGAAAAAGAGGTGATATGATCACTACATTCAAAATAGTAACAGGAATCGATAAAATTGATAGGGAAGAATTCCTGAGACCCGGAACTTCAAGAACAAGAGGTCATAGATTTAAACTAACGAAACAAAGCTGCCGGAGAAATATACGAAAGTTCAGTTTTGTAAACAGAGTGGTAGACGGTTGGAACAAGTTAAGTGAGAAGGTGGTGGAGGCCAAGACCGTCAGTAGTTTCAAAGCGTTATATGACAAAGAGTGCTGGGAAGACGGGACACCACGAGCGTAGCTCTCATCCTGTAACTACACTTAGGTAATTACACTTAGGTAATTACAAAACATTGATGGATTTATAGATAGAGCTAGTACATACAACGCCTAAAGCCACTATTACGCAAGGCGTTTCAGGCAGGAAAAACACTAAGACTAAAACTTAATACTAATTGAGATTAAAGTATAAAGTGCTGAGAAAATAAACAAAAATATAAAAGGGGGGAACATTGCAGAAAAAATATCATATATACAATTTGTTCAACAAACAGCATTGTTTAAAATAGTAGACATGGGTTGACATTTATCCCTTACACTGCTCAGGGGTCCTGGGCACATTTACACCCCTGTGCGCAAGAAAAAAAAAAATTCCAAAATTTTTTTTCGTCTTCTAAACATGTTAATTTGAGTCCCCTGAGCACGGGAAAAATAATAAAAAAATTCTATTATGCATACCAATGACACAATTGAGCCGAGAAGTTGGCCGATGACGTCACAGAACGTGAGCGCTCGAGGCTGCTGCGTCAGCCAGCTGTCACTCACGGCCGCTCTCGCGGCCCGAGTTGCCGCGAATTTATTTTCGCGGAATTATTTACAGTATTTTTGGGTCATTTTACTCAAATTTTTTTCACTAGTATTGTTCCAATTATTAGCAATAGACGTTGTATTATAATAAAAATGGTCTAAACTCAATAGGCGCTCACATATTAGTGTCACAAGTATGCCCACCAAAATGGTATAATTTACAGGAAATATTCAATGTATTTGGGTTTTTTTCAAAATAAACACAAAAAATAACTTGATATGTACATTTATTTACCAAAGAATTACACATTTAGTACTCCTGGAGACTGTGATACTGTGCGAAACAGTCGATATGGCACAGAGGGACGGCACACGCTTCGCACCATGTCAACACCAATTTACGTTTCTGTGGCCTCAATTTGGTACTGGAACACACAACACACCGACGCTGGCCTGCTGCACGAGCTCCAGTTGGTGGTAATTTCTTGATTTGGTGCATCAGAAAGGCCTCCCTGTAAGCGAGCCTGGGTGCAGGAGCATGGTTCAATATTGGGTCTCGAATGGGTCTTTGTATGCCAGGTGTGTCCTTGCCAAATTTACCTAGCAACTGTTTCACAACTTGAAAACTAAACGAACGGAAATATGGTTTTCTACCTGTCTTTACAAGAAACATGTTGTAACTGTTCAGCATTGTTACGTCAATTAGGTGGAAAATCATTTTCTTCGTCCACTTCACAGTCTTCCGTACACACTCTACAGCACCCACCATCATGTCACATTTATCAACTAAACGCATGTTGATGTTGTAGTCCATCACACAATCTGGCTTATATATTATTTGCTTTGTTGTTCTGTTCACCTTGCCACTGTCCACCATTGTACCAGGGTGAATGGTGGTCAACATGTTCACTTCACGTCTGTCTTTCCACCGCACTGAAAGCATTGCACCACTTTTTCTTACCTCGCAATCACCTACTTGCATAGCAGTGTCAAACACAGGCATTTCCTTTCGTTTTGCTTTACTGTTCCACACACTCCAGTCTTATTATCAAGCAAGAATTTCGTTAGCAAGGGACTGGTATAATAGTTATCTGTGTACAATATGTGGCCCTTGTTCAGATATGGTGCAAGCAGTGACTTCACCACACTACCTGAGAAGCCATGTTCGTCATTAGCAGGAATATCTACATTTGTGGCTGAATAAAATATCATGTGTAACACCATTCCTGATTCACAGTCACAGAGCACAAAGAATTTTAGTCCAAATCGGTGACGTTTTGAGGGAATATACTGCTTGAAGGCAGCACGTCCTTTGAAAAGCACAAGGGATTCATCAATAACCAGCTTCTGAGCTGGTACGTAGTAATCTCGGAACTTTCCAATCAGGTCATTTAGCACGTGCCTCACCCTCCAAAGCCTATCATCCTGTGTCTCATCTGCATTATTTGAATGCACCGTAGGATCAACAGAAATCTGTCTCGGGACATATATTTCCCGAACAATGGTGTTGGAACAGCGTTGTCTTTGCTCCAATAATCTGAAATTACGTGTTTCACACAATGTTTCATCAACATGCAAATTGCGAAAAACACATACATTTCACCAACAGTTGTCTCTTTCCAACGCTGTNTTTTGCATCATTCAAAATCAATACTAAAAAGTACCTAATTTCATCTTCATAGTTTTTCACCTTTGCCTTAAAATTGCACGGTATCTATTGCTAGCCAATCTTTCAACATCATGTTCCCAATTTGAACATCTTTACCATTGTGATCATTGCTGTCTTATATGTGCTGCCAATCTGCTGTATGGTGTTTATAATCTTGTTTATCTGTATCTATTACTACCCAGTCTCCCAATCTTTATGTACCCAATCTGAACAGCTTTACCATTGTGATCATTGCTGTCTTTATGTGCTGTCAATCTGCTGTATGGTGTCTATTAATCTTGTTTAAATTACCAATCAAGCTGTCAATGTAATCAATCAGAGCTTAATATAACAATGTGTTAATATACTTACTAAGCTCTCTCATTCATTTTTCTCTTGCAATGTACTGTATTTGTTATCATTTATCAATTCTGATAGAAATTACCTACTTAAAATTATCTGTTAGATTAGGACCTGCCCGAAATGCTGTGCATACTAGTGGCTTTACAAGATTGTAATACTGTACTATTCAATGTATTTCATAAACCCAATGTACTTTTTGTATATATAATTATAAATAAAAAAATAAATAAATTAAGATAGGGATAGATTAGTGCATAACATAGAGAGATGAGAGCAGAGTTAGGTACATAATATCTGATTTGGGAGAGTATCCCAACTGTTTAGAAACTTCTTAGTTATGCGTTGTATGTGGGTGCTGAAGTTGAGTCTCTTGTCTAGGAATAGGCCAAGAAATTTCATCATTTTTTGCTAATGTTTACATTATCTGTCTGAAGCTGAATTGCATTTGTAGATTTGCTTCCAAATAAGATGTAGTAGGTCTTTTCTATGTTAAGTGTTAGTTTGTTGGTTAACATCCATAAGGGGACTTTTTTAGTTCGTTATTAACAACATTATTTAGTGTATGTGGGTTGGGGTTAGAGTAGATGAGGGTAGTATCATCAGCAAAGAAAATTGGTTTTCAGAATGTTAGAGACATTAGGCAGATCATTGATGTAAATAAGGAATAGGAGAGGTCCCAAGATGCTGCCCTGTGGCACTCCAATGGTTATTGGTAGAGTGGGAGAGGTTAATTATTGATGGTTACACATTGGTGTCTATCACTAAGGGGGCATAGATCCAAATATGCAATAAATGAAAACTGGTTCGATTTCAATCAAACTTTTTTGAGGGGTTGTACACGAAAAGAGTTTCATCTGGCCCAAGTCTCAGCATCATAGCATAAATAGGAAGGGAGAAAAAAATATTGAAGTAGGTGTCAAAATTATTCCAAAATGGTCAAAAACGAATATCAAACACAAGTGTCAACTGAAATCATATCTATGACTCTTTGCTATCACAATAGCATATATTAAAAAACTATTATAATTAGTTTTATTAGAAAAAAATTTAAGGTAATTTTTTTTTTTTTTTTTTTCTTCTTGCTTTTTTATCGGACAATTTGCATGAAACTTATACACCTGACTGCACGTATTCCTATCTGTAAGGGTGCCAATTTTGGAGAAAATTGGTTAATGTCAACCTCAGCCACAGATTTTAGAAGTTAGACTTTACTATTTTCTTATGTATTTTCAACTAACATAAAACGTTTGAATAACTTTCACATTTTGTATTCAATTTACATGAAACTTACACCTTATATGTAAAGTCTATGTCTCTAAACTTTCAAGTGTTCGTTTTTTCCTAAGTTCATTTATTGATTTTATAATAGCAATAAACATGACATATTTGCATAATTTTTTTTTTGGGGGGGGAACTTTGACTATTTGTATTAGGAAAACTAAAGATGTTTTGAAAAATCCCCAACTAGAGATCCTTTATTATATGCTAATGTGTCAGAAAAGTGTCACAGAATGATTATATCTGAAAGGTGTGTTGTTTTATTTAATTTTGAAAATGTGTAAAATTCTTTGAAAAACAAAAAAAAAAAAATATTTCTCCCTTTCTATTTAATCTGCAGTACTGAAACTTGGAACAATTGCAGCGCTTTTCATATACAACTAGTGAAAAAATATTGGTTGACATTGAACAACTTTTCCGAAACCATTCAAATGTCCCCTAAGATAGGATTGGATACAGTCCAGTGCATGGCCTCGGGTTCCATAATGATGAAGTTTATGTAAGAGGTAATTGTGATTAACAGTATCAAAGGCCTTTCTTAGGTCAATGAAGAGTCCAATCGGAAACTCATTTTTGTCAAGGGCTGAGTAAATTATATCAATGAGACTAATAATTGCATCGTTGGTACTCTTTTTGGGAGCGGAAACCAAACTGACAGGGGCTAAGAAAGTCGAATTTTACGAGATAGGAGTAGAGCTGTTTGTAGATAATTTTTTCAAATATTTTTGATAGTATGGGTAGGTTTGATATTGGTCTATACAGTGGTACCTCGGTTTAAGAGTTTAATCAGTTCCTGGAGACGGCTCGTATTCCGAAAACTCGTATTCCGAAGCTAATTTCCCCATAAGAAATAATGGGAAATGAATTAATCCGTTCCTGACTACCCCAAAAACCCCACTTCAAACTAAATTTTATACCTAATTCATCTAAATAAACCTACAAAACTATGTTCAAATTATTACTTACCTTGCTGTTGGCGTATGGAAGATGGTGAAGAGGAGGGAGGAGAAGAGGTATTACTGTTTGGAAGGGGAGTCCCCCTTCCATTACAACATCAGGCAGTGAGGACTTCACTGGTGTGCACACTGGCACGTTTTGCCTGCATACCACTAAGACTTGCTTGTCTTACTAAGAATCTGTCTAAAGACACTTGTTTTTCCCTACATTTTAACACTTGTCTGTAGTAAGACATCACATTGTCATTTAAAAGGTCAAGGCAACGGCCTGCTACAGCTTTATCTGGGTGAGTTTTTTCAACAAAACTTTGCAATTCTTCCCATACTTCACACATTTTCTTAACACTTTAGCGTTATCACGGCGCTCAAGAGCATTACCACTTTTTGCGTTGAGGTCGAACAGCAGACTCACTCACGAGTCATGAGAAAAAATATTTCTATAAACTCTATTTGTTATGCGATCGACTTTGGGATAGTTTGAAAATGTCCGCCATGAAATTTCCGTTTTCTCTAATAGCCGCATAGCCTATTTGGGAGAACGGCATAGCATTGCACCATCGAGGTAAGATCATTGTATTGTTGACACGCCAAGTGTAATCAACGTAGTTTTTTATTTGGTGCCGGTCTAACGCATCCTTGTGTGACATTTTATACTTATGTTCTTATAGAACATTCTATATCGAACACATTGTATAAAAATGAAATACGTAAATCGAAAATTAATGTCAAGACAGTGAAAAGAGTATACACTTTTCAGTGGTGCCACTGGATCGCCCGAAAGCCGCACTATTTTCTTAGGTTAAACCTTACCACTGGCTTTCTTGGGACCCATGGCGAGATATATAATAACTTTTATGGTCAAATGACCAAAAATCCAAGAAAACACTGAAAATCCGGGTGAAGAATTGACGTGGGATAGTCACTGGGCGCGAAGCACTGGTAAACTGAGGGGTGAAAGGCGACGATCGCCGTACCACCACGTGCTAGGTCGGCCTGTACGCATATCAACAAACTCGCCTTCCGAGGTAACCCTCGCCTTCCGAGACACATTTTCCGAGGAAATCCTGCTTGTATTCCGAAAAACTCGTATACAGGGACACTCGTATTCCAAGGTACCACTGTAATTGTTTATGTCTGCCGGACTACCTCCTTTATAAACTGACGTTACTATTGCTTTTTTAAGGATATCAGGGAAGGTATTACACTCAAGGGATTTGTTGAACAGCAGAGCTATAGGTGGCACAAGGGCATGGGAGGCACTCTTGTTTACAGTGGATTGGAATTCACTGATTTATTTATTTATTTATTTATTTATTTATTTATTTATATATATACAATGGGGCCTTGACTTACGATGCTAATCCATTCCCAGAGACGGATCGTAAGTCAAAATATCGTAAGTCGAAGCGATTTTTCCCATAAGAAATAAAGGGAATTGAATTAATTCGTTCCCCATCCTCCAAAATATTAACATACAAATCCATTTTATACTGAATACAATGTTTTTTTTCTAACTACAATACAGTGCCAAAGTTTCTCTTACCTTTATGGAGGGCTCTTGATGGCGTATGGAAGATGGTGATGAGGGGGGAGGAGGAGAGATGTTCCTGTTTGGAAGGGGAGTCCCCTTCCATTATCACATCAGGCAGTGATGTTTTCTGTAGGGTACTCTCTCTCCTACGTTTTGCCTGAATACCACTAGGACCTGGTTGTGGTTCAGTGCTTGTTTGTCTCACTACAAATTTGTCAAGAGACATTTATTTTTCCCTTCGTTTTAACATTTGTCTGTAATGATGCATCACAGTGTCATTGAATAGGTTAAGGCAACGATCTACTGCAGCTTGATTTGGGCGAGTCATTTCAGCAAAGGTTTGCAATTCTTCCCATGCTGCACACATATTCTTAATTGTTGATGAAGAGACATTCTATACTCTTGTTTCTGCTCTATGGTCATCCTTACATGGGTTTTCATATGTTGAGCCTTACCACTGACTTTCCTGGGACTCATGGCGTGATATATAATAATTAATGTTCAAAATGCAAAAGATCACCACAAAAGCGAAATTTTTTATAGGCGCGATCGTCACTAAGCGGGCAGCTGTAGTAAACTGAGGCAGGTCAGCCGCGTGACCGGGAACTACGTGCTCGGTCGACCCGAACGTGTACCAACAAATATCGGAAGTTGACGACACCATCGGATGTCGAGTCGCATTTTTCGATGAAATTTACATCGTAACCTGAAATCATTGTAAGTCGGGGCAATCGTATGTCGAGGTGCCACTGTATATACAAGAAAGTACATTGAGATTGGAGGATACATAGTATAGTAATTACAATCTTGTAAACCCACTAGTACGCGCAGCATTTCGGGCAGGTCCTTAACCCTCAAACCGCGCATATCATATATAAATGATATCAGTGACAAAACCGAAATCGCGCTCATCATTTATATATGATTTCGTGTCTAGCGCTATAATTTAAACACCCCGCCTGGGATAGGGGCAGCTATAGTACAGCCACGACTGATAGTTGCCAGATCCCACCTAGAAAAAAAATCCAGCCCAACATTTTTGGGAGTGAGAGCGTCAGTATTGCGCCAGCCACCAAGGCTGGCGCTCGCAGCACGAGCTCACAGCACCGCTGTTCAGCTTGTGACCACAGCATCGCCTACAAATGCCAAAATATAAGTGATACTGCTATTATTTAGCAGTGATAGTATTACTGAAGCCCCCTGAATTTGATAAAACTGACCAGGATTCTGATAACAGCTTGATTGTGGAGATATTTAGCGCTGTGCTCGATGGAGGGAGGAGTACAGCTGTGGAGGGAGGATTGTGGCGTTGTCTTCTGACTGTGTGTGGCCACCTTTTATTGACTGCACTCACCATACCAGCTTAGTGGTTCGCTATGGTGAACACAAATGTAGATACTTACATATAACGTGTGTATAGTGTGAGATAACAGCGAGAGGAGTAGGTTGGGAGCCGCCATTTTGGTGAGAGGAGCGTCGTCTGCAGGAATTATCGTGTTGTTTACTGGTGACCACAAAGGGTCTTTGGGCACCATACCAGCTTATTTGTACAAGTATGGTGAATAAAACAGGTAGATACTTATATATAATGTGTGTATATAGCATAATAACACCACATCCAATATTGTTGGAGGAGAAATACTAGTGCGTGTGGCCTTGAGGGTGGCCGCCGATCAGCTGACTGTGGAGTAGCTATGTCTTTGTGCGTTTACTCACCATACAAGCTTAGATGTACAGTTATGGTGAACAAAACATGTAAATACGTATATATAACGTCTGTGTATAGTGAATAAATGCAAAAACAGTATTGTGGGAGGTAAATGAGGGTGAGTGAGGTGGTGTTGAGAGAGGGCGTGGCAGTGAGTGGCTCGCTGGTGTGTGGCGGCCACTCCTCGTTGCTTTTTGATTCACAAGACCAACTTAGTAGTTCGTTATGGTGAACAAAACATGCAGATACTTATATATAACCTGTGTATATAGTGTAACAACAGCAAAACTATTTGTTTATTGTTTTATGAACATAATAATTGAATCACTTATATGCACACCATAATTTTGAGTACAGCGATGGTTCACACATTTTATAATATAAATATACCACAATTCACTGTATGGAATAATATTACTGCAAAAAAACTAAGAAAAAATCAATCAGAGTCATTGAAATAATTAGGAAATAATATATTTGTGGCAACTGCCGTCTGACAGCTCGGGCGGAGTAGACCTCGTCTGGCGAAGGTTCTGCCAACGCCCCTTTTTTGCCACACTTCCCTACCCTACTGCGGCTAAAATATGCTACCTACGATTTTTTTGTTATTTTTTCCGTGATCAGGGAACAAAAATAAACAATTCTATAAGACGAAAGAATTTTTTGGATTTTTTTTTTTTGTTGCGCCTGTGGGTGTGAATTCCATTTGGGCCCCTAGCGGTTTGAGGGTTAATCTAAGAAAATTTTAAGTAGGTAAATACTTGCAAAAGTTATAAAAAATGATAACAGTTACAAGGCAGAAAAAAAATAAAAGATGAGAGAAAATTGTAGGTATGTTAAAGCACATAGGTAGCTCAGATTGATTGCAATGACAGCTTGAAAGGTAGTTGACAAAAAATGGTAGGCACAATACAGCATATGGCTAGCATATAAAAGAAGACAGCAATGAACACAATGATAAGGTTGTTTGGGTTAAGTACATAAATATTGGGAGAGTACTAGATACTCTGTATCTAGTAACACTAGATACAGAGCAAACTTAAAGCTCAGTGTAGGAAACTATGAAGATGAAATTAGGTACTTTTTGTTTTTGTTTTTAAATGAGGCAAAAGTTTGACAGCTTTTCAATTCACTAGGGAGTGAGTTCCATAGACTAGGTCCCTTAATTTGCATAGAGTGTTTACACAGATTAAGTTTGACCCTGGGGATATCAAAGAGATATTTATTTCTGGTGTGGTGATAATGGGTCCTATTACATGTGTCTATGGAGAGTTTCAGAGCATGGTTTGCATTTAAGAACAGGGTTTTGCAAATTTAGTTGACACAAGAGAATATTTAGCAAGTTAAGGGATTTAAACAAGGGAGCTGAGTGTTGCCTGAAAGCAGAGTTTGTTTTTATTCTGATAGCAGATTTTTGCTGGGTTATGATGGGCTTAAGGTGGTTTGCAGTGATAGACCCCCATGCACAGATACCATAATTAAGATAGGGATAGATTAGTGCATAATGTAGTGAGAGAAGAGCAGAGTTAGGAACATAATATCTTATTTTGGAGAGTATACCAACTGTTTTAGAGACTTTCTTAGCTATGTGTTGAATGTGGGTGCTGAAGTCGAGTCTCTTGTCTAGGAACAGGCCAAGAAACTTTCTATCATTTTTATTACTGATGTTAATGTTGTGTATCTGTAGCTGAATTCCATTCAATGATTTGCTTCCAAATCTTGTCTAGGAACAGGCCAAGAAACTTTCCATCATTTTTATTACTGATATTAATGTTGTCTATATGTAGCTGAATTGCATTCAATGATTTGCTTCCAAATTGTTTATGCAAGTTTGTCTTTGTAATTGAGGCTCGGGTTATCCTCTATAGTGAATTGATTTGATGAAAATGAATTCTGATCTGTGGCCACCGAGTGCTATCGGGTATTAGACGTAAATAGTTTTGACTATCTAATACTTCTGAATAGTCTGGTGGTCATGTGGTCAGAATACTCGACTTGCTAGTGGGCTAAAAACTCCTGACAGTCTAAAGATCGAACCTTTCTCAGGGAGGAGTCTTTCTGATACATTCGGCTTTTAGTTTATGCAAGTTTGTCTTTAGAATTAAGGCTCGAGTTCTCCTCATAAAACTTCAACAAAATCTTGTAGATCTGAGGCAAAGTGAAATCGATACCAATAATTCCATCTATCATAATACTATTGTGCAAGAGGAGCCACACATCTATGGTTCAGGCCCATTATGTGCCTCTGTAACCCTTTCCACTACCACCCACAATATGTGTATGGGGTGCATAATAAATGAACTAAATTAACTCTATAGTGAATTGATTTGTTGGAAACGAAAGTCAGTTTGGCTTCCGCTCCCAAAAGAGTACGAACAATGCAATTATTAGTTTTCTTTATATCGTTTACCCAGCTCTTGACAAAGCTGAGTTCCTAATTGGACTCTTCATTGTCCTGAGAAAGTCCTTTGATACTGTTAACCATAACTACCTCCTACATAAACTTTACTGTTATGGAATCCGAGGCCTTTCCCTAAGCTATATTTGATCTTATCTTTGTGACAGACACCAATATGAAGCCATCAATGATATAACTTCTCCCACTCTATCATTAACTGTAGGAGTGTCGCAGGGCAGCATCCTAGGACCTCTCCTATTTCTTGTATACATCAATGATCTGCCTAATGTCTCTATCATTCTTAAACCTATATTATTTGTTGACGATACTACCCTCATCTTCTCAAACCCCAACCCACACACATTAAATATTGTTGTAAATAATGAATTAAAAAGTTCACTTATGGATGTTAACCAACAAACTCACACTAAACATGGAAAAGACCTACTACATCTTATTTGGAAGCAAATTAACAAATGCAATTCAGCTTCAGATAGACAATGTTAACATCAGCAATAAAAATGATGGAAAGTTCCTTGGCCTATACTTAGAAAAGTGGCTCAACTTCAGCATCCACATACAACACATAACCAAGAAGGTCTCAAAATGGTTGGTATACTCTATAAAAATCAGATATTATGTTCCAAACTCTGCTCTCCACTCACTATACTATGCACTAATCTATCCCTATCTTACATATAGTATCTGTGCATTGGGTTCTACCACTGTAATCTACCTCAAGCCCATCATTACCCAGCAAAAATCTGCTATCAGAACAATAACAAACTTTGCTTTCGGACAACACTCAGCCCCCCTATTTAAATCCCTAAACATGCTGAACATAAAATCACTGCACACATTCTCTTGTGACACTTTCATATACAAAACCCTGTTCTGAAACTTTTCCTGGATGGAGGTAACAAAACCCAAAATCACCATACCAGAAATAAATATCTCCTTGATATCCCCAGAGTCAAACTTAATCAGAGTAAACACACTATGCAAATTAAGGAAACGTGTCTTTTGAAATTAAATTGTAACGCTGTCCAACTTTTGCCGTATTTAAAAATAAAACCAAAATGTACCTAATTTCATCTATCAAAATAAATCAAATCAAATCAAATGAACAAATCCACAAGGGCCGTGACGAGGATTGGAACCTGCGTCCGAGAGCATCCCAGACGCTGCCTTAATCAACTGAGCTAAGGGCGAAGAGGGAGAACGGCCTATTGAAATAGCTCGAGTGCATGGGGGGAGTTGTGTAAAAATCCCTGGTTTGTGCCTCGGAGAGGCTCTAGGATCCAGTAAGTTCAGTAGAACTTTGGTTTCAGCTCCTGTTACCATGTCGTAGCTCGGTCGATTAAGGCAGCGTCTGGGATGCTCTCGGACGCAGGTTCGAATCCTTGTCACGGCCCATGTGGACTTGTTCATTTGATGCATCACGCAATTGTGATTTCTGTGTGTAAATCAAATCAAATATTTATTCAGGTAAAGTACATACATACAAGGTGAGATACAAGGTGTGAAAAAAGGTGACACCCCTAGGGTCAACACTTGCAGCAGAGGAGCTCCAGCATATTTCAACAATCCTAAGTATTGTAGTACAGGTTGATGATAGTGAGTGGTGTCCCAGAGAACATAAAGGTATAGTACTCTTGAAAAATAGGTGAGATAACAGGAATGTGCCAAGGGAAGTGAAAAATCGGATGAGAAAAAGTTGCCCCTAGTGTTTACAGTGCAGAGAACAACATTCAAGATGGCCACTGGCAAGTGGAAAAACAAAACAGAGCTTGATTTTTGAGGGATTCAATGAAGAAAGCATTGATATTAGCAGTCTACATAACAAGTTGGTAAATTTAGATAGTATTGTGAACTCTCATGTAGAAATAATTCGTAAATTGAAAGAAAGTAATGACCATTTGAATAGCAAAGTTTTATGTCTTGAGGATATAGTGAAAGACTTGCGCAAGGATAAGAATCAATTGGAAACAAAGTGCAAAGACATGGAAGAAGAAAATAAACTGTTAAAAATAGCTTTGGAAGAAGTTAAAGTAAATTTAAGCCTAAATGACTACAATAGGTTAGGCAAGGAAATTCAACAGGAGAAACAGCTTTTGTCAGCACAGATGGAGGAAGTTACACAGGGTATAGAACAGTGCAAGAAAGATATGCAACTCACCTATGCACAAGTGGCCAAGGAGAAGGAAAGAATTGAAGAAGCTGTAAAGGAAGTCAAAAACACTGCAGCAACCAAGATAAAACAAACATTAGGCTAGAAGTGAGAAAACAATTGGCATCTAACCCAAAGTTGGTGCAAAACACAGTTGATCGGAGTAAGTCCCTGATCATTTTTGGTTGCAAAGAAAAGGAGATAACATCTAGGTCAGAAAGAGCTGTCGAAGAAGCTAAAGTAGTAGATAAAATTGTTGGCCTCGTAGAAGGTCTCACTACCATAGAGAATGTGTGCGACTACAGGAGAATAGGCAGGTACGTAAAAGGGAAAGATCGACCTTTGAGGATCACCCTAAACGGTGCCAAACAGATGGAAGAAGTAGTATAAGGAATGCTAGAAATTGCAAAGTGATGAGGATGGGAAAGGGTGGTCGTTAAGACGAGATCTTTCAAAAGAAGACAGAGAGAAGCTGAAACTGAACCTCGCCGAGGCAAAACGTTTAAATGAGAACAGGAATGAAGAAGAAATCAATTCTTTTTCTACAAAGTGTTAGGGGTAGGCAAACCAGTAAAGTGGTACATAAAGGCAAACCAACAAAATCAATAGAGAGGAGGAGTGAAGAATAAGGAGAGGGGGAACAAGTTCCTGAAGATTGCATACACCAACATAGATGGAGTGAGATCGAAGATACTGGAGTTAAGTGATGTAATACAGCTGCAGACACCAGACATTGTTGCACTCACGGAGACAAAACTTGAAGATGTTATTTTAAATGAGGTCATATTCCAAGGGGCTACTCAATTTGGAGACGGGACAGAAAAATTAGGAAAGGCGGTGGCGTTGCTGTGCTGGTAAAAGAACACTAAAGGTGAAGGAAATAATGACTGCCAATCCACAAGAAGTTGACATAATAGCACTAGAGATCTGCCATGAGGATGATAAACTAATGATAATAAATGCATATAGTCCACCGCCAAGCAGCACATGGTCAAAGGAGGAGCTAGATAGTAAACGAGAAGGTCTTATAACAATAATGAGAGAGATTATAGCGAGAGCGGATAACGATAGATCACGACTGTTGATAGTCGGTGACTTCAACTTGAAATCCATAGACTGGGAAGCATATGAAGCTAAAACAGAAGATTTTTGGACCTGTAGATTTGTAGACCTCATCCTGGAAACATTCTTGTATCAACATGTTAAACAAGCTACGAGGATGAGGGAAGGGGACGTTCCCTCCATGCTAGATTTGATATTTACCAGGAAGGAGGAAGAGATATTTGACATTCAGTACCTTCCTCCCTTGGGTAAAAGTGACCATGTCTTTTTGGGAATAAAGTATGCAATGCGTTATAAGCTGGAAGAAAATAAAGAGGTGAAGCAGTTGAAAAACCAGACTTCAGGAGAGGACATTATGGTGACCTTAGAAAATTTTTTAGTGAGTATAATTGGACAGACTTGATGCTAGGCAAGGAAGTGAATGAGATGTATGTCAAGTTTTGTGAAATATATGATAAAGGCACAAAAAAATTTATACCAAAACAGAGATGCAGAACTAGAAAACAGGATTGGTTCAATAGAAATTGCGAGAGGGCTAGAGACCAAAAGACACAAAATTGGAATCAATACAGGAAGAGGCCGAACCCCCAACATACCAGCGATACAAAGATGCGAGAAACAACTACACGGCAGTGAGGAGAGAGGCAGAAAGAAATTTTGAAAAAGGGATTGCAGACAAATGTAAAACAGACCAGGTCTATTCTATAAATTCATAAACAACAAATTGCAGGTAAAGGATAATATTCAGAGGTTGAAAATGGGAAATAGATTCACGGAAGATGAAAAGGAAATGTGTGAAACACTAAACGAAAAGTTCCAAAGTGTGTTTGTACAAAATGAAATCTTTAGGGAACCAGACACAATAAGAATTCCAGAGAACAACATAGAGCACATAGAGGTGTCTAGAGACGAAGTGGAAAAAATGCTAAAGGAGCTAGGTAAGAACAAAGCAGTTGGTCCAGATGGAGTTTCACCATGGGTTCTGAGAGAATGTGCACCTGAGCTCAGCATTCCACTTCAACTGATTTTTCAGGCATCCCTGTGTACAGGAGCTGTAGCTGATGTGTGGAAAAAGGCTAACATAGTTCCAATCTACAAAAGTGGAAACAGGGAAGACCCCCTTAATTATAGACCTGTATCATTGACAAGTGTAATAGTCAAAATATTGGAAAAAATAATTAAAACTAAATGGGTAGAACACCTGGAGGAAAACGATATAATATCAGACAGACAGTATGGTTTTCGATCTGGAAGATCCTGTGTAACGAACTTGCTCAGTTTTATGATCGAGCCACAGAGATTTTACAAGAAAGAGATGGTTGGGTTGACTGCATCTATCTGGACCTAAAAAAGGCTTTCGACAGAGTTCCCCATAAGAGGTTGTTCTGGAAACTGGAACATATTGGAGGAGTGACAGGTAAGCTACTAACATGGATGAAAAATTTCCTAACTGACAGAAAAATGAGGGCCACAATCAGAGGCAAGGTATCGGATTGGAGGAATGTCACGAGTGGAGTACCTCAGGGTTCAGTTCTTGCACCGGTAATGTTCATTGTCTACATAAACGATCTACCAGTGGAATACAGATTACATGAACATGTTTGCTGATGATGCTAAGATAATAGGGAAGATAAGAAACCTAGATGATTGTCATGCCCTTCAAGAAGACCTGGACAAAATAAGTATTTGGAGCAACACTTGGCAAATGGAATTTAATGTGAATAAATGCCATGTTATGGAATGTGGAATTGGAGAACATAGACCCCCACAACCTATAAATTATGTGAGAAATCTTTAAAGAATTCTGATAAAAAAGGATCTAGGGGTGGTTTAGATAGAAAACTGCTCCTGAGGACACATTAACCTCAAACCGCTAGGGGCCCAAATGGAATTCACACCCACAGGCGCAACAAAAAAAAATCCAAAAAATTCTTTCGTCTTATAGAATTGTTATTTTTGTTCCTGATCACGGAAAAAATAACAAAAAAATCGTAGGTAGCATATTTTAGCCGCAGTAGGTAGGGAAGTGTGGCAAAAAAGGGCGTTGGCAGAGCCTTCGCCAGACGAGTGTACTCCGCCCGAGCTGTCAGACGGCAGTTGCCACAAATATAATTTCCTAATTATTTCAATGTCTGATTGATTTTTTCTTAGTTTTTTTGCAGTAATATTATTCCATACAGTGAATTGTGGTATTTTTATTATAAAATGTGTGAACCATCGCTGTACTCAAAATTATGGTGTGCATATAAGTGATTCAATTATTATGTTCATAAACAATAAACAAATAGTTTTGCTGTTGTTACACTATATACACAGGTTATATATAGTATCTGCATGTTTTGTTCACCATAACGAACTACTAAGTTGGTCTTGTGAGTCAAAAAGCAACGAGGAGTGGCCGCCACACCAGCGAGCCACTCACTGCCGCCCTCCCTCAACACCACTTACTCACCCTCATTTACCTCCCACAATACTGTTTTTGCATTTATTCACTATACACAGATGTATATATACGTATTTACATGTTTGTTCACCATAACTGTACATCTAAGCTTGTATGGTGAGTAAACGCACAAAGACGTAGCTACTCCACAGTCAGCTGATCGGCGGCCACCCTCAAGGCACACGCACTAATATTTCTCCTCCAACAATATTGGTTGTGGTGTTATTATGCTATATACACACA
Organism: Procambarus virginalis; assembly: GCA_020271785.1. Taxonomy (NCBI): domain Eukaryota; kingdom Metazoa; phylum Arthropoda; class Malacostraca; order Decapoda; family Cambaridae; genus Procambarus; species Procambarus virginalis. The sequence goes on along the minus strand of WNGS01165523.1, from coordinate 39,390,665 downwards.
TTAATATAAGTATCTACTGTTTTATTCACCATACTTGTACAAATAAGCTGGTATGGTGCCCAAAGACCCTTTGTGGTCACAGTAAACAACACGATAATTCCTGCAGACGACGCTCCTCCTTCACCAAAATGGCGGCTCCCAACCTACTCCTCTCGCTGTTATCTCACACTATACACACGTTATATGTAAGTATCTACATTTGTGTTCACCATAGCGAACCACTAAGCTGGTATGGTGAGTGCAGTCAATAAATGGTGGCCACACACAGTCAGAAGACAACGCCACAATCCTCCCTCCACAGCCGTACTCCTCCCTCCATCGAGCACAGCGCTAAATATCTCCACAATCAAGCTGTTATCAGAATCCTGGTCAGTTTTATCAAAGTCAGGGGGCTTCAGTAATACTATCACTGCTAAATAAAAGCAGTATCACTTATATTTTGGCATTTGTAGGCGATGCTGTGGTCACAAGCTGAACAGCGGTGCTGTGAGCTCGTGCTGCGTGCGCCAGCCTTGGTGGCTGGCACAATACTGACGCTCTCACTCTCAAAAATGTTGGGCTGGATTTTTTTTCTAGGTGGGATCTGGCAACTATCAGTCGTGGCTGTACTATTGCTGCCCTATCCCAGGCGGGGTGTTTAAATTATAGCGCTAGACACGAAATCATATATAAATGATGTGCGCGATTCGGTTTTGTCACTGATATATTTATATATGATATGCGCGTTTGAGGGTTA
>WNGS01165523.1:39377022-39388929 GCA_020271785.1 Procambarus virginalis | reverse complement strand
TGCCATTGAAAAACCTGACTTTAGGAGAGGACATTATGGCAACCTTAGAAAATTTTTTAGGAGTATAATTGGACAGACTTGTTGCTAGGCAAGGAAGTGAATGAGATGTAGTATGTCAAGTTTGTGAAATATATGATATAAAGGCACAAAAAAATTATACAAACAGAGAAGCAGAAACTAGGAACAGGATTGGTTCGACAGAAAGTGCAAGAGGGCCAGAGGACCAAAAGACAAAAAAATGGAATCAATAAGGAAGAGGTCCAAACCCCCAATCAGCCAGCGATACAAAGATGCGAGAAACAACTACACGGCAGTGAGGAGAGAGGCAGAAAGAAATTTTGAAAAAGGGATTGCAGACAAATGTTAAAACAGAACAGGTATTCTATAAATTCATAAACAACAAATTGCAGGTAAAGGATAATATTCAGAGGTTGAAAATGGGAAATAGATTCACGGAAAATGAAAAGGAAATGTGTGAAACATTAAACGAAAAGTTCCAAAGTGTGTTTGTACAAAATGAAATCTTCATGGAACCAGATACAATAAGAATTCCAGAGAACAACATAGAGCACATAGAGGTGTCTAGAGACGAAGTGGAGAAAAATGCTCAAGAGCTAAATAAGAACAAGCAGTTGGTCCAGATGGAGTTTCACCATGGGTTTTGAGAGAATGTGCACCTGAGCTCAGCATCCCTCTTCAACTGATCTTTCAGGCATCCCTGTTTACAGGAGTTGTAGCTGATGTGTGGAAAAAGGCTAACATAGTTCCAATTTACAAGAGTGGAAGCAGGGAAGACCCCTTAATTATAGACCGGTATCATTGACAAGTGTAATAGTCAAAATATTGGAAAAAATAATTAAAACTAAATGGGTAGCACACCTGGAGAGAAATGATATAATATCAGACAGTATGGTTTTCGATCTGGTAGATCCTGTGTATCGAATTTACTCAGTTTTTATGATCGAGCAACAGAGATATTACAGGAAAGAGATGGTTGGGCTGACTGCATCTATCTGGACCTAAAAAAGGCTTTCGACAGAGTTCCACATAAGAGGTTGTTCTGGAAACTGGAAAATATTGGAGGAGTGACAGGTACGCTTCTAACATGGATGAAAAACTTTCTGACTGATAGAAAAATGAGGGCTGTGATCAGAGGCAATGTATCGGACTGGAGAAATGTCACAAGTGGAGTACCACAGGGTTCAGTTCTTGCACCAGTGATGTTTATTGTCTACATAAATGATCTACCAGTTGGTATACAGAATTATATGAACATGTTTGCTGATGATGCTAAGATAATAGGAAGGATAAGAAATTTAGATGATTGTCATGCCCTTCAAGAAGACCTGGATAAAATAAGTATATGGAGCACCACTTGGCAAATGGAATTTAATGTTAATAAATGTCATGTTATGGAATGTGGAATAGGAGAACATAGACCCCACACAACCTATATATTATGTGAGAAATCTTTAAAGAACTCTGATAAAGAAAGAGATCTAGGGGTGGTTCTAGATAGAAAACTATCACCTGAAGACCACATAAAGAATATTGTGCAAGGAGCCTATGCTATGCTTTCTAACTTCAGAATTGCTTTTAAATACATGGATGGGGATATACTAAAGAAATTGTTCATGACTTTTGTTAGGCCAAAGCTAGAATATGCAGCTGTTGTTTGGTGCCCATATCTTAAGAAGCACATCAACAAACTGGAAAAGGTGCAAAGACATGCTACTAAGTGGCTCCCAGAACTGAAGGGTAAGAGCTACGAGGAAAGGTTAGAAGCATTAAATATGCCAAAACTAGAAGACAGAAGAAAAAGAGGTGATATGATCACTACATACAAAATAGTAACAGGAATTGATAAAATCGACAGGAAAGATTTCCTGAGACCTGGAACTTCAAGAACAAGAGGTCATAGATATAAACTGGCTAAACACAGATGCCGAAGAAATATAAGAAAATTCACTTTCGCAAACAGAGTGGTAGATGGTTGGAACAAGTTGGGGGAGAAGGTGGTGGAGGCCAAGACCGTCAGTAGTTTCAAAGCGTTATATGACAAAGAGTGCTGGGAAGACGGGACACCACGAGCGTAGCTCTCATCCTGTAACTACACTTAGGTAATTACACTTAGGTAATTACTAAATAATGTTGTTAATAACGAACTAAAAAAAGTCCACTTATGGATGTTAACCAACAAACTAACACTTAACATAGAAAAGACCTACTACATCTTATTTGGAAGCAAATCTACATATGCAATTCAGCTTCAGACAGATAATGTAAACATTAGCAATAAAAATGATGGAAAGTTTCTTGGCCTATTCCTAGACAAGAGACTCAACTTCAGCACCCACATACAACACATAACTAAGAAAGTTTCTAAAACAGTTGGGATACTCTCCAAAATCAGATATTATGTACCTAACTCTGCTCTCATCTCTCTATGTTATGCACTAATCTATCCCTATCTTAATTTATTTATTTATTTATTTATTTAATTATATATATACAAGAAAGTACATTGGGTTTATGAGAATACATTGAATAGTACAGTAATTACAATCTTGTAAAGCCACTAGTATGCACAGCATTTCGGGCAGGTCCTTAATCTAACAGATAATTTTAAGTAGGTAATTTCTATCAGAATTGATAAATGATAACAAATACAGTACATTGCAAGAGAAAAATGAGATGAGAGAGCTTAGTAAGTATATTAAAGCACATTGTTATATTAAAGCTCTGATTGATTACATTGACAGCTTGATTGGTAATTTAAACAAGATTAATAGACACCATACAGCAGATTGACAGCACATATAAGACAGCAATGATCACAATGGTAAAGCTGTTCAGATTGGGTACATAAAGATTGGGAGACTGGGTAGTAATAGATACAGATAAACAAGATTAATAAACACCATACAGCAGATTGGCAGCACATATAAGAAGACAGCAATGATCACAATGGTAAAGATGTTCAAATTGGGAACATGAATGTTGAAAGATTGGCTAGCAATAGATACAGTGCAATTTTAAGGCAAAAGGTGAAAAACTATGAAGATGAAATTAGGTACTTTTTAGTAATGATTTTGAATGATGCAAAAGTTGGACAGCTTTTCAATTCAATAGGGAGTCAATTCAATTCAATTATGGTATCTGTGCATGGGGTTCATCCACTGCAAACCACCTCAAGTCCATCATCACTCAGTAAAAATCTGCTATCAGAATAATAACAAATTCTGCTTTCAGACAAGACTCAGCCCCCCTTGTTTAACTCCCTGAACATGCTAAACATAATCTCACTCCACAAATTCTCTTGTGTCAATTACATTTACAAAACCCTGTTTTTAAATGCAAATCCTGCTCTGAAACTCTCCCTGGACAGATGCAGTAGGACCCATTATCACCACACCAGAAATAAATATCTCTTTGATATCCCCAGAGTCATACTTAATTTGTGTAAACATTCTATGCAAATAAAGGGACCCAGTCTATGGAACTCACTCCCTAATGAATTGAAAAGCTGTCAAACTTTTGCGACATTCAAAAACAAAACTAAAAAGTACCTAATTTCATCTTCATAGTTTTTTACCTTTAGCTTTAAAATTCACTGTATCTATTGCTACCCAATCTCACAATCCTTATGTACCCAATCTGAACATCTTTACCATTGTCATCATTGCTGTCTTCTTATATGTGCTATAAATCTGCTGTATGGTGTCTATTAACCCTCAAACCGCTAGGGGCCCAAATAGAATTCACACCCACAGGCGCAACAAAAAAAAAAAAACTTCTTTCGTCTTATAGATGTGTTCATTTTTGTTCACTGATCACAGAAAAAATAACAAAAAAATCGTAGGTGGCATATTTTAGCTGCAATAGGGTAGGGAAGTGTGGCAAAAAAGGGGCGTTGGCAGAGCCTTCGCCAGACGAGGTCTACTCCGCCCGAGCTGTCAGACGGCAGTTGTCACAAATATATTATTACCTAATTATTTCAATATCTCTGATTTATTTTTTCTTAGTTTTTTGCAGTAATATTATTCCATACAGTGAATTGTGGGATTCGGACCCAACCCACAGACAGGACAGACTCAGCACCCTTGACTCTGAAACTGGCGAAGATATACTCCCCACAGCAGTCTCTAGTTCTAATTACTTTAAGCATGTTAGTTCTTGGTGGTAGTAAAGAGCAGTACCACCACCTCTCTGAATTTGACGACAGTTGTGAATTGCCGAGTAGTTAGGCATGTTAAAGAGTTGAGTAGTATCCTCTTTTAACCACGTTTCAGTAAGTATAACCTTACGGGCTCACCATAGCTCGTGCTACTTGGAACTTTGTTCCAGGTAGCGAATCTTTAACAACAACAACAACAACAGTAAGTATAATAAAAGAGAATTTGTTGTCAATAGTTTCAATCAAGGCACTAATATCATCTTAGTGTTTACCTAGAGATCTAACGTTCAAGTTGATTACAGAGATATTGTGATTATGTGTTAATACATTGTTTACATCATGTGCTGTATAATATCTGAAATTTTGATCATTAAAGTGATGATTATCATAGATAGTGGATAAGAGCTTTAGTTCTGGGTCTATACCTGTCTGCATAAAAAGGCTGGTTGTTAGAAAACAAGGCAAGAAATGGCAATTACAAAACAGAAATTTGAAATAAAAGGGGGAAAGAGAGAAAAATATATATATAAACAAGACTATATAAAACAAACAAAAAAAAAAGGAAGAGGTAGCTTAAAGGGGCTTACAAGTACTCTCAGGTACACTAAGTAATAAGTTGCATTTTGGGACACAGGCAAAGCGAGGGGTACAATGGAGTAAGGGAGTATGGCGAGGCTGAGCAACCTAGGTAATAAATGAAATCAAAGAAAAAAGTTGATTAATAAGCATAGGCAAATTTAAGCTAAAGATTATTACCTATAAATGGTTTAGTTATGAACGTATAATTAATAAGACCAAAAGAAATAAGAATGAAGACCAAAAGAATAATGTTGGTGCTACACACAGAACATGATCAAACCTATTTTTACTCTGAAATAATCTAATTTCGTAACGAAATTAGAAGTAAATATGTGGCAGGTGATGCCATAGGAAGTCGACGGTCCAAGCAACAATTTTGTGGAGCGACTTATCCAAGAAATATGGTCGCCTGGAGAGTGTTTGCTGTCATAGCAGCCTCCTGTACACTGATCCAGTTGTCGCACTTCTTGGCTCAAATTGTCACAAATTTAATTGGTGATATTAACAAGTAGAAAGTGTATTTATAATAATATATTTCATAAACAGCCACTAAATATTTAATATTTATTAAACAATACGTGTCTGGAAGTTAAATCAACTCCACAGGACAATAAATTTGTTATATAGATACTAGCGTTATTTGTTGGTATGCATTCGCTATTTAAACTACTCATGTCCTTTTCGTTCATAGAACACCGCCCCTACACACCGTCTGATATATTGCTTAATTAATAAAGATTCAAAAATAAAGATTATATTTGTATATGTTATCAGAAAGGCAGAGATAAAATAGTTTTTGTGAATCCATCACAGAGATTATACCTTATTAGAGATGAAAAATATTCACATTTTAAACAAGGCTTCGTAACCGATGCTCTCCCTATCGATGAAAACTACGACCTTTCGAAGATCAATGTTAATTTAATCTAGATATTGTAATAAATGAAGTTTTCTATGTCATCATAAAGACAGAAATATAAGCTGCATGTTAATACTTTGGCATAAATATAACTGAAGTGAAAGTGAAGATATATGCCTTTTTATAGTTACTTGATGGCTCGCTCAGGGAGTGTGAAGGCCTGCACATAAGCCTATAAATTTTTTTATTAATTTGCATATATGAAAAGTAACGTCATGGGTCTTTATGTCAGAATAAAGACAGATGTTGACGATAATGTAACTACATTTCAAGAAAAACATATCTTAAATGAAAGCAAAGATATGGTTAAATAAATAACAAATACCACACCATCGCCAGTGTCCGGACAAATGAACAGTCACATTAGGTGAAAGGATATGTTCCCAACCATTTCTGGATTCTTGATTGTGCGTCGAGAACGAAAACAACACTTTTTACTGATATATTTAGGATTTAATGATTTTCCATTGTTTCAATTATACCTTTATTGCACTTTATCATCATTATTTACAGAGAGAAATTAACATAAAAAAGTAGTCATGTTAACATACAAAACAGAAGTAGAACATATGCTAATTTTGGTGCAGGATCGCTATTAATCAGAACCTAATTATAAACCACAATATGTTCTGTATCATCAGAAATTTTGAAACATATAATATACATTAACCCTTAAAGTGCGCATCACGTCAAATGACGTGCTAGGCGTTTTACCAGTAAACTGCGCTTCACGTCATAGGACGTGTATGAGTACCGCGCACGATTTGAATGTCCCGCCGGGTAGCTGGGGTTCCCATACGCTGCCCACGGGCTATAGTAAACAGCGGCCATTTTGAAAAAAATTCCCGCTCACGCTCCGAAGGCGTGGGAGGCCTCAGTTTAGCGACAGTCACCATGGCGAGCGCACGGTCAAACGCCTCACGGGCACGCACCACTCAATCCCTCACCCCAGAGCAAATAGCCCACGAATTATTTTCTGAAGGTGAGGAAACTGTGTTTGATGATTCAGACAACGACGAGGATTATACACAGTTGTCGGGTGATAGTAGCAGCAGCAGTGAGAGTGAGAATTCTCGCCATGCCAAGGCGAGGCCTCTACACTCACCCATGCCTCCTCGCCCAGTTTCTACCCCAGTTCTACCACGCCCTCACAGTTCCTGTGGATATTATCTGTTTGAGGGTGACGAGTCAGAGGGAGGTGACTCCTTTTCTGGGTTTAGTGACTCAGATCACAGTTTTATTGAGCCTGTGGCTGGTACCAGTAGTGTAACTGGGCGAGAAATTGTCGCGTCAGCAGCATCTCGCCCAGCCAAGCGCTACCGCATGGCACCACATGAGGGACCAAGACCCTCGTGTTCACGTGCATCCACCTCACATGCATCCACCTCACGTGCACCCACCTCACGTGCACCACCTCACGTGCACCCACCTCACGTGCACCCACCTCATGTGCACCACCTCACGTGCACCCACCTCACGTGCACCCACCTCACGTGCACCCACCTCACGTGCACCCACCTCACGTGCACCCACCATCCACCTCACGTGCATCCACCTCACGTGCACCCACCTCACCTGCATCCACCTCACGTGCATCCACCTCACGTGCACCCACCTCACGTGCACCCACCTCACCTGCATCCACCTCACGTGCATCCACCTCACCAGAACCCACCTTACGTGCACCCACCTCACGTGCACGTAGCCGCCGTGCTTCTCGCAGACGGTATTCAGCTCCTGGTCGCCGGTATGCATCGCTTCCTCGCCGTCTTTCATCTGCATCTCGCAGGACGCCTGGTGTACTTGAGTGGAGTGATGGTGACGATTTTATTCCAAATATTCCTCACTTTGACGATAAAGATGTAGGGATTACAAACCTTTTCCCTAATCAAGGTGAGGACATGGCTGAGATGGAATATTTTACAACATTCTATGATGAACCACTCATGGAATACATTGTACACCAAACGAACCTGCATGCTGCTTACCTGATTGAGAGGGAAATCACAGAATTTTCACGACTGCAGCGTTGGAAAAATACCACAGTTGCGGAAATGTATGTAATTACCTAAGTGTAATTACCTAAGTGTAGTTACAGGATGAGAGCTACGCTCGTGGTGTCCCGTCTTCCCAGCACTCTTTGTCATATAACGCTTTGAAACTACTGACGGTCTTGGCCTCCACCACCTTCTCCCCTAACTTGTTCCAACCGTCTACCACTCTGTTTGCGAAAGTGAATTTTCTTATATTTCTTCGGCATCTGTGTTTAGCTAGTTTATATCTATGACCTCTTGTTCTTAAAGTTCCAGGTCTCAGGAAATCTTCCCTATCGATTTTATCAATTCCTGTTACTATTTTGTATGTAGTGATCATATCACCTCTTTTTCTTCTGTCTTCTAGTTTTGGCATATTTAATGCCTCTAACCTCTCCTCATAGCTCTTGCCCTTCAGTTCTGGGAGCCACTTAGTAGCATGTCTTTGCACCTTTTCCAGTTTGTTGATGTGCTTGAAAAAGGTGCAAAGACATGCTACTAAGTGGCTCCCAGAACTGAAGGGCAAGAGCTACGAGGAGAGGTTAGAGGCATTAAATATGCCAAAACTAGAAGACAGAAGAAAAAGAGGTGATATGATCACTATATACAAAATAGTAACAGGAATTGATAAAATCGATAGGGAAGATTTCCTGAGACCTGGAACTTTAAGAACAAGAGGTCATAGATATAAACTAGCTAAACACAGATGCCGAAGAAATATAAGAAAATTCACTTTCGCAAACAGAGTGGTAGACGGTTGGAACAAGTTAGGGGAGAAGGTGGTGGAGGCCAAGACCGTCAGTAGTTTCAAAGCGTTATATGACAAAGAGTGCTGGGAAGACGGGACACCACGAGCGTAGCTCTCATCCTGTAACTACACTTAGGTAATTACACTCAGATCACAGTTTTATTGAGCCTGTGGCTGGTACCAGTAGTGTAACTGGGCGAGAAATTGTCGCGTCAGCAGCATCTCGCCCAGCCAAGCGCTACCGCATGGCACCACATGAGGGACCAAGACCCTCGTGTTCACGTGCATCCACCTCACGTGCATCCACCTCACGTGCACCCACCTCACGTGCACCCACCTCACGTGCATCCACCTCACGTGCACCCCTCACGTGCACCACCTCACGTGCACCCACCTCACGTGCACCCACCTCACGTGCACCCACCTCACGTGCATCCACCTCACGTGCATCCACCTCACGTGCACCCACCTCACGTGCACCCACCTCACGTGCACCCACCTCACCTGCATCCACCTCACGTGCATCCACCTCACCAGAACCCACCTTACGTGCACCAAAGTGATAACATGTGTTTTTGGCACTCTGTTGTTGATGAAGCACTGTCATAAACACGCAATAAGTGACTATTGGAGCAAGGACCATACAGTGCCAACACCTGATATATGTATATATTCATATATATATATATATAATATATATATATATATAATATAATATATATATATATATATATATGAATATAAGAAAATTCACTTTCGCAAATAAAGTGGTAGACGGTTGAACAAGTTAGGGGAGAAGGTGGTGGAGGCCAAGACCGTCAGTAGTTTCAAAGCGTATATGACAAAGAGTGCTGGGAGACGGGACACCACGAGCGTAGCTCTCATCCTGTAACTACACTTAGGTAATTAACACTTAGGTAATTACCTTTATTCGGTAAATATATGTCACGAGACAGGTTTCAGATACTCCTCAGGTGTCTACATTTTGGAAGTGTTCAGGACCGAACACCTGATGATAGACTGTGGCGAGTGAGGCACTACATGAACGATGTTATTGGAAAATTCAGAGATTTTTACGTACCAGCACAGAAGCTGGTGGTTGATGAATCTCTCGTACTTTTCAAGGGACGTGTTCCATTCAAACAGTACATTCCCTCAAAACGAAACCGATTTGGCCTGAAATTTTTTGTTCTTTGTGATTGTGAGACAGGATACGTGTTACACATGATTTTGTACTCGGCTAGTGATGTAGACATTCCCGGTAACGACGAACATGGATTCTCGGGGAGTGTAGTGAAGACCATCATGGCTCCGTGGATGAACAAGGGACACATTTTATACACGGATAATTACTATACAAGTCCCTTGCTAGCTCGGTTCTTGCTAGAAAATAGAACCGGATTGGTTGTACAGTAAAGCCACAACGAAGGGAAATGCCTGTGTTTGACACCGACATTGCAGTTGGTGAGTGTCAGAGAAGGAAAAGTGATAACATTCTGTCAGTTCGGTGGAAAGACAAACGAGAGGTGAACTTGTTGACAACAATTCATGATGGAACAATGGTGAACAGTGGGAAAGTGAGCCATAAAACAAACGCACCACTATATAAGCCAGACTGTGTTTTAGACTATAATATCAACATGCGGTTGATTGATAAATCAGACATGATGATTGGCACTGCAGAGTGTGTGCGGAAGACATGTAGGTGGACGAAAAAAGTGTTCTTCCATCTTGTGGACATGAGCATGCTGAACTGTTTCAACATGTACCTTGTGAGGACTGGACGTAAGCCCACTTTCCGTGACTTTGTATTTGATGCTGCAATACAGTTATTAGGGAAGTTTGCAAAAGATGTCCCAGGGATTCAGCGGCCCATCATAAACCCACTGTTGCAGCATGCTGGTACTCCACGCCTCGCTCACACTGAAGGCTTCCTAGCTCACAGACTCGAGTATTTGCCACCAGCTGGGAAGCGTGCAATAGGCCAACGTGATTGCTTGGTGTGTAAAACAACGACACGTAGAGACCAGAAACGGAAGCTTGTACAAACATGGTGTGAAACGTGTGGTATCCCATTATGTGCTGTCAAGTGCTTCAATGACTACCACAGTCTAGAAAACTTCTAAGTGTGCTGCAAAGTGTGTACAGCGTGTGCGAGTGTGTAATATGTAAACATATAAGCAGTTAGCGTGTGCGTGTGTGTAAATATATACAAATATAAGCAGAACATACAATATAATAGACTGTAATGACATATTATATTGCCGTAATTGAAAACAGATGTGTGCGCCTGTGTATACTCAAATATGCAACAATTATTGATACAAAATATGTTCAAACATTATTTGAAACAAATTTAGTGCAAAATAAATGGATAAAATGCGCCTAGACATTGTAAATAAATAGCGCGAAATATATTTGTGGCAACTCTGGCTGTTGCGGGACGCCGCGCAACGCCTCTCAGGCGTGTACTGCATGAGCGAACATGCAGAGTGTGACGTCACCGCTCAACTTGCCGGCTCTATTGCAAAAAAGTAAGTACAATAGATTTTTTTTTATTTTTCCGTGATCAGTGAACGAAACTTAACAGATTAGCAAAAAAAAAAATTTTTTTTTCAAAATGACATGCGCCTGTGCAGATGGCAGGATATTTGACCCGAGCATGTTAAGGGTTAAAATACTTATAATAAAGTATTTATTTAGGAAACATGTTGTTGGGATGAGTTACAGATGTTGGAGGTAGCATGTTTGGAGCAGATGCTCTTTTGTTTATGATCTTGTTAACGATACTTCATGTACCTGATATTTGTTTTGTTGTTGTTACTGGCGGAGAATAAAACCATGAGGATGAAGATTGTTTCTCTGACCACAACCATAACAGTGCGACGAGGATTAAACATCTCCGGCAGAGAGCTTGGGTACGAGACGTGGTGTGAGGATCAAGAGAGAGCAGGGTACGTCGTGTGGACGAGTGGACGCTTCACGCACAACAGTACAGTGTGCTACCACCGTGACATTGACTACGCCGCTCATGTCAATGGAGCCGTTAAACACTGCCAAGATCTCGTTGGACCTGTGGCTCAGCCTGCTGGAAGCACACTTTCAGTGCCGGGAGATTAAGGAGGACGCCAACAAGAAAGCGGTACTCTTAGTTTCACTGGGCTCGGAAGCATATAGTGTCTCGGGAATTTGTGTGCACCGGAGCTACCTCACACGAAGACCTATGTAGACCTGATTGCTCTGCTTAAATGTCAGTATGTGGTGAAACCATCATATCACAGGAGTTTGATGGATTTCCAGAAGAGGACGAAAAAGCAGCACGAATCAGTACAGGATTTATTTGCGGATTTGAAGGCTTGGCTAACCTCTGCAACTTCGGAGCACAGTTGGACGGTAGGGTTAGGGACCAGTTGTTCATGGCAGTGGAAAAGGAGGATTATTTCCTAACTGG
>WNGS01165523.1:39300627-39316877 GCA_020271785.1 Procambarus virginalis | reverse complement strand
TCATACATTAGAAAACATGACTAAAACATTTCGTAAGAAAATTATATTTAAGATTTTCAAAACCGCTAATTACCTTCCTCTTTTTTTCATCCCTGCTTACGTGACTTAAAGTAAGAAACTTACTTCTTAACATACTTTTATGAGTGTTTGCCATTACTTTTACTTTTAACCAACGAAATTAATTTTTAAACAACGTCAACGTGCTTTCTAAAAAAAAGGAGAGAGTTAAAAAGCTCTCCAATATAATAACGGGCGTTACCATGCTATTACTTACAGTCTCGGCAGCGATCCGGAGAAATGGGCGAGGCGTTTTCATGCTTGTAGATGCTTATCTATATTGATTGCTTTAACTTCACCGTAACTCATTCTGTGCTATTTAGATTGCATTTTCGTTGTTTTATCTGACCTGGTAACTGGAAATCATATTTAGTCTATTCGTTACTTGTTTTAGTATGTAGCAAATTGTGTTGATTTACATTACATACAAATTTAGTGTCTATCTCTCTTGATTACTTTTCTATATGACTTGATTACTTTTGTTTTCTCTTGATTGCCTGAGTATATTTATTTTGCTGTTTTACAATTATCTGTCTTGATTACTAGAGTTTACCAATCAGGTGCTGTTTGTTTAATGTTTAGTTCCCCTTGCCTTTGAACTTTTTTGCATAAAGTTCTTTACGTGTCCAGCGCTTGCTTGATGTCACCTTTAATTGTTAGTTCATTTACTTGCTGGTTCTATGTTCTTTGCCTTTCTTTATACTATATTATCAATCTTGTTTCTGGGTTGTTCATCAGTCTTGTTTATGCCTCAGTTCTTGACTATAATTAAGTATCTCTCTCGATGCGGTGGTGATGTTCAGGAGTCGGGGTGACAACAGGAACAAAACCATCTGGTTCAAGCACAAATATATCTGTTAGAGGGAGAGATAAACTTCGTCAAGAACTTTTCCGTAAAGAACATATTATATGAAGGGCAGTCCATAAACAATTACGAACAAATCTGTAAAGCACTAATTATGCAAAAAATCAGTAAACCAGTAAATTTCATTTATAATGCTTAACGTACTTAAAGAGCAATAATAATCTATAAAACTCTACATATGTGTGTACAATCCGTACCGATCATTTCATTGGAACAACAATGAGAAATCGAACATCAATCAGTATGTGAGCAGGAATCCGTTAATCAATAATTATGTGGAATACAATTCTTAAAGCACTAATCAATAAGGCACTACTTTTATTAACAGGTAATATTAGAGCATTGTTTTAGTAAGATAATTTTTTAATCAACTCTAATTTTGTGAATGAATAAATACAAAATACAAATGATGTGAAAAATAGCAAGAAAGACTTTTGTTCAATAAACTTAATGAACGTTTGACTTGTAATCAACAAAATGCCTCAGAGCGTCGAATGTATTTCTTTTGTTTCTGCTCCTTTTGTGTTTACGCTGTTGTTTCACAACAAAAGGAAAGCATAAAGTAAACAAAAATGACAGTGACTCATTAGGTCTCATTGAGAAAGGATGAATGTTAAAACCCATTGTGGTATTAGTAACAGGGTGTCATGAATGTTGGACCCATGGGCATAAGTGACGGTAGTTTTCCATGTTTGACCCATGGCATAGCGACCGTAGTTTCTGAATGGCGCTGCACAAAGAATTTTCATGACGTGCCTTTTAACAATTATGGAAAATATTTAAGCGAATGTACAACAGATTAAAACCAGGAAAATAAAATAAAATGTCACAGCCAAAACGAAATAAGAATGATCTACATTATTATTGGTATTATAAATTGTTAATTTAAGGTGTTATATTAGGTAGTTACCTTAGCTAGGATAGGTCCTGATGTCACAGTGGCAGCTACTGTAGACGAGGCCGACCCGTACAGACGACACACTTTGACTGGATCCACCTGCTGTCCCTGACCATGGTATTGCCTATTGCCTGCATTGCGTGACTGTCAATTTCATTTTGCTAACCCACTTCTCATTACCTCTCTCCTTCAACTACCTCCCGCCAACTCCACCTCACACACACACACACACACACACACACACACACACACACACACACACACACACACACACACACACACACACACACACACACACACACACACACACACACACACATAACACCACACTATATCAGAATACTTCTGACAATTACATATTTTTTGCTTGTAAATATGAGGAGCTTCTACACACGCTAGAGCCACCACACTCAAGGAAAGTTAAACAAGTTATGAAAATAACTTTGTTTACTTCTCCAGTTTATTAGGTAACCAACATTTTTGTAAAATTTTCAGGCAACAATACAATCAAATCAAATCAAATATTTATTCAGGTAAAAGTACACACATGCAGGATGAGTTATAAACATAATGTTGGAGTTCTTGAAAAAGCTAGTACATACAATGACTAAAGCCCCTAACACAGACAGCGTTTCGCTCAACGATTGATTGTTCCATTTATGTAACTTGTTCAAGAATGAGGTAAAGCAGAAGAGACGCTTCACGAGAGGAGTGGCTGGGTCCTGGAAGCAGAGGTGAATGAGGTGCTCTCCAACAAAGACATGAAGAGCCACTGACAAGCCTGATATGAAGACAAGCAGTTATTTGACTATTATTCTTATTATTCTTACTTTTTTTTTCTTAATTAATAATAATGATGAATTATTACTATATATTATTAATACTTATTGAGGATTATTATGATTAATTACTAATAGATATTGATGATTAATATGATTAATTCATAATTATTAGTTGACAATCCAATTATTATCATTAATGATATTATAATATTGATATTATCGTTAATGATATCATTATGTTGCCTTTATTAATGTTTCTGATGAAAAGGCTTTTTTATACATATAACTTTTGTTAATTATTTTAGTTGTTGCATGGTTGAACTGCACTTTGTGTGAACAGCTAACTATAGCTGTGTTGGCGTACTTGAAATTATTTAGAAATTTATTTTGTGTTATTAGCTATTCATTGATTCATTGATAATTGGGTAAATAATAATTTGTAAGCAGTTTTACGATGTTGCTTCTTAATAAGGAGTAATATAAAACATTGCCAGCAACTGTGAGTAAGATCAATAGTTCTCTTAACGCTTTACTTCTCTGTTTGTGGACCCTGGAGTCTGGTATATGTGACCATGTTCCATAGAACAGGGCTATAATGGCGTAATTTAGTTTTAATGATTCAGAACTTTCTCATCGCTATTTTGGACTTTGTTAGCATGTGTGTTGTCGAAGAAGGTGTTTCAACTGTCTGATTATTAATATAGGCATTTTATTATTTATTATATTAGTTATAAAATTATTATTTTGTAGAACCTTAATTTTTAATATTATAATTATTAAACCTATTAACTGTTGTTGTTATTATTAAGGGCTGAAATCACATCACCGTAATCCAGTAGCACAACCAAATCAACACAACTCTCCCTTACAAGCTGCAACGTGCTACCGAAGTGTCGGAAACACAGGTGAGATACCGGACTGATATTGGGAGAAGTTAAGTCCTTTAGTGACTTCATCACGCAACACTTCATCACATCTCTGAAACACTTCACTAAAGGACTTAACTTCTCCCACTATCAGTGCGGTATCTCACCTGTGCTTCCGACACTTCGGTAGCACGTGGCGAGATCCTGGCAGTATACAGCACTTCGTAGACACCTCTAATCCCTCCAAAAGCCCACAGAACACCCCAGACAGAGCACCCAATACAGCACTCCCATCTGAAGGTCCTACAGCCTCACCAGTAACGCTTACCACTAAACAGGAGGATCAGGGGCCCGAGGAAGGAGTCGATGCTGAGCGGCTGCATGCTAATTCTGCGGTCAGAGGTCGGGGGTCGGAGACACTGGCTGGTGTTAGTGATCTCATTCCCCAGCCATTTGGCCAGCACTCCTGTGTCTCGCAGCATCTCAATACTAAAAAATATTATAAATGCGAAATTATTTACAAACATGTTTATTGCATCTTATTAAAACCAATATGTAGTGTGGACTAGGTAAACTTGTAAACTCAGAGAACAGTAACAAAAAAATCAAGAATATCTTGAAATTCAAAAGAAAGCTTGATATATCTTATTTTATTGTGAGTTTAAGTACCACTAGTAGTAAACTTTACAGTAAGAGTTATAATGCTATATATAACGTATATAGTGCAATATTAATTGATATTGCAGTAGTTGTATTCTATACAAAAAATAGAAACAAAGCAGTATCTGTAATTTTTGGGGTAAAACATCATTATTTGTTGCAGTACAAATGGAGAAACATGCAATAACAGTTGTATTCACAGTAGAAAAAATGTCCGTAGTAAGAAAGTGGAAAAGAAGAAGTTGCAAAAATATGAGTGCAAATATATATAACTGAAGGAAAATTGTGAAAGAAAAGGAAACCTCCGAGTTCATAACGCACTTGAACGTGAACGAGAGATAAAGAACGATACTAGACGCGGATATTCTCCTCACATTTTGTTTGCCCTCACGAGATAAGAAGAATTGACCTTGAAGGCTAAACACATCATCAAGTTGGAGTAAACTCTCTCTCGGGCAATGTAAAGGTGACACTGGCCGGTCGTGCTGTCAACAGGTCAAGTGATCATCATATTAGTATTCATCTCTGCTCAGCAGGTAAAGTGATCAACACATAAGGGACAGCTACAGTTCATCAATTATGAGGTATTTAAACTTAAACTTTAATAGTGTCTTTTGATTATATATTAAAAGTTTTTTTATTATATTTCATTAATAATGTGTACTTTTAAGCTTTTTTGAGGCTATCTTTGCAGCATCATAATATAATACGTGTCCAAAATGTACCAGAGTTTGTTACATGCTGGTCACGACTTTATAAGTTTATAAACTATTATAATGCTTTGCTGATAATCAATCAAGCGTTCATTACAGTTATAACAAAGAATACATTCTTGGTTTACCTGAAATCCCACGATATGGCCTTCTTCATGGAGGTCTCGTCACAGATGGCAGCGAACTTTCCTCTAGCGATTGCCTGTCGCCCAGACCAGCAGTCTGGAATGGTCCCGGACATCCCAATGAAAGCCTTCCGGCGCACCTTGTCTTCGGATTCCTGCACGTTGAAAGACAACGACAGGAAGGGTGTAACACTCACTTAACTAAATAGCAATACCATATTACACTGTGACTCTACTTAGCTCTCAGTAAATTTATATCGATCAGTAAATTTTTATAAATTTATATATTTATAATATTATTCAGAAGATAACACACACAACACACACACACACACACACACACACACACACACACACACACACACACACACACACACACACACACACACACACACACACACACACACACACACACACACACACAGTGTGTGTGTTTTTCCCTTTACCAACAGTAAGGGAAAAAATAAGAAGGAATATAATAACCCTTGGTTTAATAGACAGTGTCAGGAAGCAAAAAAGGCCAGCAGGCGGGAGTGGAGGAAGTTCAGAAGACAAAGGACAGAGGACAACAGGATCAGATGCAACAGAGCTAGGAACGATTACATTAACATAAGACGAACATCGGAAAGGGACTATGAGAACGATATTGCAATCAAAGCAAAAAAACAACCTAAGCTACTACACAGTCATATAAGAAGGAAAATGTCGGTGAACGACCAAGTGACAAGGCTAAGGAAGGCAGAGGGGGCATATACTGAAAATGACAAGGAAATCTGTGAGGCACTGAATGCCAGTTTCCATGGAGTGTTCACTACCGAGCCCGAGCAGCTCCCATTGTTGGAAGGGGTTACCCTAGATGAAAGACTATCAGATATAGAGGTGACAGCAGAAGAGGTAATGAAACAGTTGACAACTCTAGATGCATCTAAAGCAGTAGGACCAGACAAAGTATCACCGTGGATACTAAAAGAAGCGGCGCAGGCCCTCAGCGTGCCTCTGGCGATGATCTTTAATGAGTCACTTATGTCGGGAGAATTGCCCAGTTGCTGGAAGAAGGCAAATGTCGTGCCGATCTTCAAGAAAGGCGATAGGGAGGAGGCACTTAACTATAGACCTGTATCACTGACAAGCATCCCCTGTAAAATACTGGAAAGAATAATTAGGCTACGACTGGTTGCGCACCTGGAGAACGTTAGGTTTGTGAACAAACATCAACATGGGTTCTGGACAGGGAAATCGTGCCTAACAAACCTTCTGGAATTCTATGATAAAATAACGAGGATAAGACAGGACAGAGATGGTTGGGCAGACTGCATATTTCTGGACTGCCAAAAAGCCTTTGATACAGTACCGCACATGAGACTGCTGTTCAAACTCGAGAGGCAGGCGGGGGTAGGGGGAAAGGTCCTAGCATGGATAAGGAACTACCTAACAGGAAGGAGCCAAAGAGTTACGGTAAGGGGCGAGAAGTCGGACTGGCGAACAGTAACAAGTGGAGTACCACAAGGATCGGTACTGGGACCAATTCTATTTCTTGTATATGTTAACGATATGTTTACGGGTGTAGAGTCCTACATGTCGATGTTTGCGGATGACGCAAAGTTGATGAGAAGAGTTGTGACAGATGAGGATTGCAGGATCCTCCAAGAAGACCTGAACAGGTTGCAGAGATGGTCAGAGAAATGGCTATTGGAATTCAACACGAGCAAATGTAAAGTTATGGAAATGGGACTAGGAGATAGGAGACCAAAGGGTCAGTACACAATGAAGGGGAACAGTCTACCTGTGACGACGCGCGAGAGAGACCTGGGTGTGGACGTAACACCTAATCTATCTCCTGAGGCACATATAAATAGGATAACGACAGCAGCGTACTCGACACTGGCAAAAGTTAGAACATCATTCAGAAACCTAAGCAAGGAGGCATTTAGGGCGCTTTACACTGCCTACGTGAGGCCAGTCTTAGAGTATGCCGCCTCATCATGGAGTCCCCATCTGAAGAAGCATATAATGAAACTGGAAAAGGTTCAGAGGTTTGCAACGAGACTCGTCCCTGAGCTACGAGGGATGGGGTATGAGGAGCGCCTGAGGGAACTGTGCCTTACGACACTAGAAAGAAGAAGGGAGAGAGGGGACATGATAGGAACGTATAAAATACTCAGAGGGATTGACAGAGTGGACATAGACGAAATGTTCACACGGAATAGTAACAGAACGAGGGGACATGGATGGAAGTTGGAAACTCAGATGAGTCACAGAGATGTTAGGAAGTTTTCTTTTAGCGTGAGAGTAGTGGGAAAATGGAATGCACTCAAGGAACAGGTTGTGGAAGCAAATACTATTCATAATTTTAAAACCAGGTATGATAGGGAAATGGGACAGGAGTCATTGCTGTAAACAACTGATGCTCGAAAGGCGGGATCCAAGAGTCAATGCTCGATCCTGCAGACACATATAGGTGAGTATAGGTGAGTACACACACACACACACACAGGCTTCGTAGCCTGGTGGATAGTGCGCAGGACTATTAATTCTGTGGCGCGGGTTCGATTCCCGCACGAGGCAGAAATAAATGGGCAAAGATCCTTTCACCCTGAATGCCCCTGTTACCTAGCAGTAAATAGGTACCTGGGAGTTAGTCAGCTGTCACGGGTTGCTTCCTGGTGTGTGTGTGTGTGTGTGGTGTGGGAAAAAAAGTAGTTAGTAAACAGTTGAGAGGCGGGCCGAAAGAGTAAAGCTCAACTCCCGTAAACACAACTCGGTGAACTAGGTGAACACACACACGAAACACTCATCAATTGGGTCCCAGACACTTCAAACAATTATGTAATATTCGATACTAAGTTTAGATCCAGTACAGTCAGTGTGTTCCATATTCGTTCTACCTGAAGATACGTAAGCATCATAGCACCAGATTCCAGTCTCCAGGGCAGGTGAGTCTGGGTCACCAGGTCCTCCAGGGAGTCTACGGGGATGGTGACCCGAGGCACCGTCAGCATGGCCGTGAGGATGCCGCTGTAGCAGGATATGAAGACTATAGAAGCCAGAACCCACGTGGTCACTATGAGGCGGGCGCCATCTTGTTTTGGTGTCCACCTCGGATCTATTAGAGAGACGAACAAACGTCAGCCTGGTCGCACAGATTACAGGAACTAAGCAGAGTAGTTGGAATGAGAAATGAAAACATGTCTAAAAGGAAGTTGAGCAGATTAACTGTCATACAAAATCTCTAATAATGGGGAGAAAAGAACCAATTAACGTGTAGATAAATGAGATCCATATCAGCAAGACAGAGAGTACGGATGCTGGTATTAAAGGACGCCACAGAACACACTGGACTCACTCTGCTGGAGCAAGGTCTGTAGCATCCACATGAAGACCTTGGAGACTACCCTCCAGGTGCTGAAGCCCAAGATTCGTCCCTCAACCACCACCACAAACACCAGAGTCATGACGATGCTCAACAGACTTAAAATGATCAACAACCACACCTGAAAGCAAAATTAATAGGAAGTATTTCTTATTGTAATTGATCTTGTTTGATTTTCTGTCCATATAGTGATAATGAATGCTTTTACATAATTGAACTCTCTCTTTCTTTCTCTCTCTCTCTCTCTCTCTCTCTCTCTCTCTCTCTCTCTCTCTCTCTCTCTCTCTCTCTCCTCTCNCCCAGAAGTGACTCGAACCATACTCCCATGAGTTTTTATTCGCATATAGTCCTGGGGACCATTCAGGCTTGTTCGCATTTGTGTTCCTCACGTGTGCCCCAAAGAATGAGGTGATTTGGTAAAATGCTATGCCCAAGATAACCATCCGAGTGCCAGCGGTGAGGTGGTTCAAATAGCTTCGGCTATCATCTCATTATGTCTGGTCGTGATGGTCAAGTGGTTTAAGGCGTCTTGTACATACCAGTTGCGTTGCTCCTGGGAGTATGGGTTCGAGTCACTTCTGGGGTGTGAGTTTTCATTCGCATATAGTCCTGGGGACCATTCAGGCTTGTTCGCATTTGTGTTCCTCACGTGTGCCCCAAAGAATGAGGTGATTTGGTAAAATGCTATGCCCAAGATAACCATCCGAGTGCCGGCGGTGAGGTGGTTCAAATAGCTTCGGCTATCACCTCATTATGTCCGGTCGTGATGGTCAAGTGGTTTAAGGCGTCTTGTACATACCAGTTGCGTTGCTCCTGGGAGTATGGGTTCGAGTCACTTCTGGGGTGTGAGTTTTCATTCGCATATAGTCCTGGGGACCATTCAGGCTTGTTCGCATTTGTGTTCCTCACGTGTGCCCCAAAGAATGAGGTGATTTGGTAAAATGCTATGCCCAAGATAACCATCCGAGTGCCGGCGGTGAGGTGGTTCAAATAGCTTCGGCTATCACCTCATTATGTCCGGTCGTGATGGTCAAGTGGTTTAAGGCGTCTTGTACATACCAGTTGCGTTGCTCCTGGGAGTATGGGTTCGAGTCACTTCTGGGGTGTGAGTTTTCATTCGCATATAGTCCTGGGGACCATTCAGGCTTGTTCGCATTTGTGTTCCTCACGTGTGCCCCAAAGAATGAGGTGATTTGGTAAAATGCTATGCCCAAGATAACCATCCGAGTGCCGGCGGTGAGGTGGTTCAAATAGCTTCGGCTATCATCTCATTATGTCTGGTCGTGATGGTCAAGTGGTTTAAGGCGTCTTGTACATACCAGTTGCGTTGCTCCTGGGAGTATGGGTTCGAGTCACTTCTGGGGTGTGAGTTTTCATTCGCATATAGTCCTGGGGACCATTCAGGCTTGTTCGCATTTGTGTTCCTCACGTGTGCCCCAAAGAATGAGGTGATTTGGTAAAATGCTATGCCCAAGATAACCATCCGAGTGCCGGCGGTGAGGTGGTTCAAATAGCTTCGGCTATCATCTCATTATGTCCGGTCGTGATGGTCAAGTGGTTTAAGGCGTCTTGTACATACCAGTTGCGTTGCTCCTGGGAGTATGGGTTCGAGTCACTTCTGGGGTGTGAGTTTTCATTCGCATATAGTCCTGGGGACCATTCAGGCTTGTTCGCATTTGTGTTCCTCACGTGTGCCCCAAAGAATGAGGTGATTTGGTAAAATGCTATGCCCAAGATAACCATCCGAGTGCCAGCGGTGAGGTGGTTCAAATAGCTTCGGCTATCATCTCATTATGTCTGGTCGTGATGGTCAAGTGGTTTAAGGCGTCTTGTACATACCAGTTGCGTTGCTCCTGGGAGTATGGGTTCGAGTCACTTCTGGGGTGTGAGTTTTCATTCATATATATATATATATATATATATATATATATATATATATATATATATATATATATATATATATATATATATATATATATATATATATATATATATATATATATATATATATTGTGACGATAATCTCTTCCCAGAGATTTAGCCTGCTCTTTCCTATTATCACCACGTTCCACGCAACATTCAAGATACGTTTTACAGTAGCTTAAACGTATATCAAGACCACACGCACCTGTATACGCCCCTCCCCCCCTCTCCTGCACACCTGGTCTCCGCGCCGACCCTTCAACTGCTGCAGTCTCAAACTACCGAGTTGCCGGCCTTCCTGCATTCTCATTGGCCGTTCGAGAACACGCCACTCCAGCCCTGCACCAACCACGTTTCACGCCAAGGCGATGTCGGGGTCGACTTGCAGTACCACCATCAGAATATCTTGTGCTCTTAAGCTGTGAACTCCTAGTTGATTCACCTCGTGTGATCAAATAGCGGTTTATAGCTCGCGCATATATTCCCAGCACCATTTTTATTGACCATTTTATATTTCACTTGTGTTTCATATTATCCTCCTGTTAACGTAATTCATTTTTATGTTTAGTTATTTTTCACTTGTTATCTTGCACATTGCTCAACCAAGGAATTGTCTTTATTTTATTTTGTTTTCTAGAGTAATTAAAATTTCATTGTTTATTACTGTGTGTTTCGTGTCTCTTCCCTTACCTTACCCCAGATTATCAGACAAGCAGTCATTTCTTTTTTTTTCCTTTTTTTTTTACTTTTGAAATATGTGGCCTGGCTTTGACATCTGCCAGTGGAAGACTGCCGAACACCATACTCCACTACTTACCGTCATATATATATATATATATATATATATATATATATATATATATATATATATATATATATATATATATATATATATATATATATATATATATATATATATATAACAATATGAGTGAAATTTTAATGTACAGACCCATATACTGAATTTTACTGGATAATTGAGTGAAATCAAATAGTATTAATAAAACTTAATTTTTTATCACGTTAGAAAGTTACTATTACCACTGAAGAAAATTCAGAGTTTTATATCATTGTTACACCAAAAATATCAACGTTGTATACGCCACAGTATTAACAAATATATAAATAATCCTTTTACTAATATATTAAGAGCAGAGAATGAAGAAAATCGGTCCTTCAGTAAACATGTGAAAGATATTGACCGAAAATACTCTTAAAACGAGTTACACGTCTGCAGATGTTTCTCATTTTCTAAATAAAAGTGTACACAAAATTTTACAACTTACAATTTAAATCTGTTATAGAATAATGACTAATTTGATTCATATCAACTGTCTTTGCTAGTAACTGATTAGAGGAAAGCTAAATGCACCCAACTCACTTCTCTGCAACTAGATTCTCCAACAGATATGATATGTGGCTGATTTTAATGCATTTTACAGCATTTACAATATACCTATCCGACTTCATTTATTCAGCTCCCCCCAGAAAAACTTCCACACAAAGTCATATTCAAACAGAATTACGAAAATAAAAGACGTGTTTAAAAATGCTCCATAAATGTATTTCCAATAATCTATGAAAATTTGTTTTCTCGCAGGAAGCATTAAATTTTTTGTCCACACTTAACTTGTTTAAAATATTTAATAAGTTAATTAAGATTCAAATTCATTCACGATGTTAATACTACTACTCATAATAATAATAATAATAATAATAATAATAATAATAATAATAGGGAACAGCTTACCGAAAGCCAGGACGAGGAAAGGGCCTGAAAAAGCTTGCACACTGAGTGCTGAAAAGGTGTCCCTCTTGTCTGAGGTGGGCGGCCGCAGGCACTGGCTGGTGTTGGTGATCTCTGTGCCCATCCACCGCTCCAGCAGCCCCGACTCCTTCACCATCATGATACTGGAGGCGAGGGTTGAGAACGAATATAGGTTAAAAATAATATATGGTGTTGGATAAAGAGATCATGTTAGATCAGCTTTACATAGACTCGTTAATAGGTTTACACTTTCTTCCCGCTACCCAAAACTTGGCAACTGTTGTTTTGTGATCAGTACAGGTCTGCCTTGCATTCTGAGGCTTCGTGACAAGTGCTTTTTTAACTTGTACATGTTTTCAGTATTATAAACAACGTTTTTAGCTTCAGTTCTTACTATTGATTCTCCTCATTCATATTTGCTACGAAATAGCTGATACTAAATAGGACCCGGCAGGGAGCTTTTTGCCTTGAACCTTTTGTCTCGTAAGTCGTAAATATTCTGTCATCTGCATCGCCATTAACAATAAGTGGAATACAAATTCTAATCTTATATCTTTATAATTCTAATATACAAACATCGATATATCTTTTGCATGACTAAACTAATTATGGTGTATCAACAATTTGCTAAATATCTAGTAAAAGATTAATCCAAAAGTTTGCATGAACAGGTGGGATGCTGTTTTGGAGGACATCTGGTGTTATGGTTGTGCTTCTCTACCCATAATGGCATACAATGTGGAAGCTGCAGTATGTTTCTCTAAGAGGAAGTTCCAGACAAGACCCAACAAGATAACCTTCTTTTTACTATTACCCAGCATATATCTCCGGACTGATGCCTCCCCGTTCTGCAGAAATGATAGTATATGTATGTTTGTTACATACAATGATATTATATGTATGTTTGTTAATTCTAAACATGAAAGAAATAATGAAAATACTAATTACATTTCGTCGGTTTTGGAGCGGAAGGTGGAATTGACCTTGAAAGCCACTGCCATCATGGCGTTTGAATACACCTTCTGACGGGCGATGTACAAGTGACACTTCCCAGTTGTGCTGCAGAAGTAAAAATAAAGTTGAGTGTTGATATTGGTGATATATGTAAAGCTGTATCAACTTTTATAAGAATGTCTCGGTAGTACAACTGAATATCTGGGTAGTACATCTGAATGTGTGAAATACGACAATGATCTTGAATAAAACTTCGAGCAAAATATAGGGCCTTTCATAAATGTTCCTGAGTACCTTACCTATAGTCCCAGGACATGGATTTCTTCATGGAGGTTTCGTCACACACAGCAGCATATTCCCCGTTAGCGACGGCCTGACGAGCTGTCCAGCAGTCAGGAATTAAGCCGGCCATCCTACTTACAACTTTCTGTCGTACAGGATCTCCAGACTCCTGCAGATCACATCATCAGTGCTTAAGAGTGCAAATATTTATGGCCGGGTATCTAGCTCCTATGCCCCCATTAGAAGTAAAAGAATAGAGCATGTAGTTAGTAAATATATTAGTAGATGGACAAAAATATATTTGTGTTCTTTGAGATATATTAAAGTAAAAGAAAATGAAGTAGTGAGTTTCTCGGTGCTTCTGAATGTGTATGGCTTTAAGTTGTAGGCACAGGGACGCACTTATCCCAAAATGCTTCAAAACCTGCAGTTTTCTAACCAGTTATTCCAGAATTTACCCTGATGCTATACTTTTAGCTTGCTTCAGTTGGTCCTCCGCATGAGAAACTGGTAGTCGTGATGAATATACTTTGGTGTATTTTTTATCCGACACTGAGAAAAAATAGTAAATACTTAAAGTCCAGCTTTCTGTGGACAATGTTTATCCTTTTGTAACATATAATAGAAAGGTAGTTCTTAGAACCCGTCAACTTTATTCTAATAACATCTAAATAGTTCAATCCGACGTGTTAATTGCTAGTGTTGTGGGTGAGCTGCATTTAATATGAAGTGGTGAGAACATGTACGCTCTCAGGCCAGGTAATGTGAGCACACTCACGAGGGTGTTGCATCTAACACTGCAGAACTAATCACTCGTAATTGCCTACACACGTGAATATTTATTTAAAAATTCTTTGACAGTCCTGCATGCTGTTTGAGGATGATTTGGACTCTCAAAAAAAGCATAGTAGTTATAATGGTCTGCAAACATGCAGGACTAATCACTATTGTTGGTATAATCACGAAACTGCACAAAAACACATTTTCATCTAAAACAAACTTAAAAAGCTAAGAACTGTCGTAATGAAATTCCACGGGTACCTTTAAACATTATGTTTACCATTAAAAATTTGTTGATGAAGGAGCCGGCCTCCACTCTCCAGGGCAGGTGAGTCTGGGCCACCAGGTCCGCCATGGAGTCTATGGGGATGGTGACCCGAGGCACCGTCAGCATGGCCGTGAGGATGCCGCTGAAGGAGGACATGAACACAAAGGATGATAGTATCCACGTTATCACTACAAAGCGGCCTCCGTCCGCTGTCGGCACCCAATTAGTCCCTGCGGAAGAAATGGTTTAAAAATCTAACTATCGCCTTCGATTATAAAATTTGCTTATGAATGCAAAAGATTGTTATATTAGTGTATTCAAATTCCTTTTCAAAATAGATCCAAATATGATGGAAATACGCTGAACTTTATCCACCTGAGCAAATATATTACCAGTCACACTGATTTACTTCACCAGTATCTTAAAGTTTTCAGGACAATATCCACCATAATTTTTAATAGCAATATTTTTAAATGGCAAGATATAACGTTGTGACACTTGGAGTGCTTTTATTGCGGAGTACAATTTATTGCAGAAAGTACTGCGACAAAGACAATTAAATCAACAATGCGAGATGTTAATCATACGAGGCATACAGACTCTAAAATATGTGGGCCACTGTTGTAGGTTAGCATATGTTTGGATGCTGTTTCAAACTATAGACATTTAAATATGTAGATGAAAATGAAAATATTGAAGATTTACAAATAAATAAGGATCTCCTCACATCTGTCCAAAGACTTCACTCACGTACTACGTATAAATAATTACGAACAGAGCCAAAACTTTTAACCTTACCTATTCTACGCCTAACTATTCACAAAATTAACATTTAATTAATATTAATTTATTTTGGAGCAAACATAATTTTATTTGCACTGTACATTACTTATTTTTTAATTTGGTATATGAAGTCATCCGCAGCTTAAACGAGCACAGGCTGAGCATGGGTCGTCTTTCGTATGTATAGCGTAGCTAATTTTTTCCAATATATTTTAAAAATATTGAACACGTTAGCAATATAATTAACACAATCTTCACACAGTTGCACTCTAGTATGATGTTCCGTGATATTTACCCTGTTGTGTGATAATTTGGATGACGCTGAGAGCCACTTTGTCCAGGAGTTTGTTGATGCATAAGGCAAACACCTTATCCTCAGCCCACACCACACCAGCCAAGGCCACCATCACGCCTACGAAACTACACAGAATCAGCAGCCATACCTGCAGGCAATCACAAACCTATATGACATTCGAGTTATAGCTTCAGATGTATTCCAGTTGACATATCTCCAAAATAAACTACTATTCCCAACTAAATAGCCCGATTTCGTAAACTTCAAAAAAAATGTATTGAAACAGTCATGAAAGCTCTAATTTCATGTCTAGAGGCATGAACGTGATGCTAGATAATCTCCAAGACTTTCGTTGGCACCTCTCCTGAGTATGTAATCACTTTGTTAGTACTTCTTAATATGAATGAAACAGATACGGAATCGCTCATGTATTTCATGATTAATTTTAATTCTTGGTCATACGCTTTCAAAATATTCATCACGGTTAATTATTTGTGAAATTACCACGTGAGGAATTAAAGTAGTTTAGGTATTCTAATCCATAAAATCGTATTTGCAAATTATACCAAATAACACTAAATTATTAATAAAGCAAGTTATGTTATAAAGATTTGTCTCTGGCTGACCAAGGGAGTGAAGGTTCGGAGAAAGCTGCTCATGTCATTGGTGAGTCCCGGTCTGATCACCATGATGGCAAAGTCGTCAGTGGAACCACAGCCGAGAAGTCACACACAGTCTCCCTCTCCGGCGTGTAGTGAACGGACCCACGGCCGCTCCACCTCCTGCTGGTGCACACAGTTAGACCTGCTTACCGAAATCATTGAAGCAGGAGAGGGATTGAAAAAAAACCTTGAATGAGAA
>WNGS01165523.1:39222439-39233770 GCA_020271785.1 Procambarus virginalis | reverse complement strand
CATCACAAACCCAACATGGAGATGTGTGGAGGATGCCATAAGGCACTTCGGAAGACTGTTGTAGGCATTGTATGTACTATTTGTACATAAGATTTCACCTGAGTTGTACAGGATTACCTACACAAATGCAACCGGGAAGGTACCTACTGGATCTGTGAAAGTGACCGACAGATGTGGGAAAACATTGCCAAACTAATGAATGACATTCCTGAAGTACACAGGCTACAATTCACACAAAAACTACCAGAAATATATGCAGAGTATAAAGACAGCAACGAACTCTGAGCACAACCCAGGATTGAGATTTAGAGAGTCAAAGTAGCATGTAGAAGGACATAGCGTCGAGGTACACAAAAATGAAGGCAAATTGTAGAGCAAACTGGTGATATGAATAAGGAGATAAAAATGAGACGAATGAGAAAGACGAAAGCAACAAGGCGAAAGATAAGGGTAATACCGAGAATAATGCAAACAGAAACGAGAAAGTTGGAACAAAAATCACAGAGGTAGCCAAGTCGTACACGGATACAAACAAGAATAATGCAATCACAGATGAAATATTTGCAGGTATTATGCAAAAGGACAGTGCAGATATGGGCCCAGAGGCACGGAATGCTCATTCATGCACCCACGGAAATGCCGGAACTGGTTAGGGAAAGGCAGATGTCGTTTTGATACTGAGTGTAGATATTTTCACCCTAAGCTATGCAAACTCTCAGTTAATGAGAGGAAATGCTACGATCTTCATTGCCCCGATTTCCACGTCAGAGGTACACAGCGCTATATAAGAGAGGAAGTCCAATATAATAGCCCTGAACATTTTTTAGAGGCAGGCAGAAACAGAGGGAGAAACAGACAGGCAGAAACGTGGCAGGAGTACGGATGGAGAGGGGGAAATGCCCGAGACTGGACTACATTTCGTCATCAAGCCCACACATACTACCCCCCCAACTACACAGAGACTACCACACTCCCCAATATCACTTCCAAAACTGGACAAACCATTGCCACAACAACACACCCTGGGTCAGGGTAGAGAGGAGGGGAACCACCAAAACCTTCCAGAAGTGACACACAATATGGACAATCATTCATTTTGCGAACATTCAAGGTCTAAAGCCAAAGTCAAGGAATAAAGTCAAGTTCATAAATGGTCTCCTATTAGAGTCAAACTCCATATTTGGGGCATTCACGGAAACTCATACAAAAGATTACATGGATGGTGAAATCTGGATTCCAAATTATAATTTATACAGATGTGATAGAAAAACTAGGTCAAATGGAGGAGTAGGTCTGTATATTAAAGAGGACCTGGTATGCACAGAACTACTAAACTCAACTAATGAGGTGGTAGAGGTACTTGGAATTAAGGTAGAGAAACTAAACCTAATTATTATTTTAATATAAACCGCCAGATACAACGGTTGAGGAATTCACAGAGCAGATGCACAAAATAGAGAACATACTTGATGACCTAGCAAACCCAGCTCCAGATATTATCTTCCTTGGAGATTTCAATTTACCGAGTCTAAGATGGAGAATGGCAAACACAAAATCATAGCAGGGAATGACCCGGGAAATAACCAGCCACAGGTCAGAGAACTTTTGAGATTCTGTGACAAATTCTCGCTCAATCAACAGATTACAGAACCAACTAGGAACGAAAACACACTAGACTTGTTATTCACAAACAATGATGAACTAATCAGAGACATAACAATCTCAGATACTTCATACTCAGACCATAAGCTCATTGAAGTGCGAACTAGCATAAATAACGGTAGTAGATCTAAGAGACCCAACAAGCGAGAAGGAATATTCAATCAATTCAATTTCAACAATAAGAGGATTGACTGGGAAAAAATAAATGTAGACCTTTCAACCATTCAATGGGAGACGGTCTTAAGCGACAAAACTCCCACACAGGGAATAGCTCAACTGACAGCTGAAGCTTACAAGGTCTGCTTGAAGCACGTGCCGGTGAGGAGGGGCAGAAAGAGGAACACTCTAGAAAGAGAACGCAGACGACTGTACAGGAGAAGGAAAAAAATAACGGAAATGCTTCGGCAGACACAACTATCACAAGCAAGGAAAATAAGCCTAAGCAGGGAGATCGAAGAAATCGAACAAACGTTGAAGCGATCATATGAGTCTGAGGAAATGGAATTGGAACAGAGAGCTATACAAGAGATAAGGAAAAATCCGAAATATTTTTTCACATACGCTAAATCAAAATCCAAAACCTCGACCAGTATTGGACGTTAATTACAAATGAAGGTACGTACACAGAGGACAACAAAGAGATTAGTGAAATTCTAAGAAGCCAATATGAGGCTATGTTTAGCACACCAATTAACAACATGAAGTTGATGACCCAGACAGCTTCTTTATGAATGACATTCAAGCTGCAGATAATATAACGGATATTCCACAAACTCGGAAGACTTTGAAAGAGAAATTGACAATATGCCCATGCACTCAGCCCCTGGGCCTGACTCATGGAATTCAATATTCATAAAGAAATGTAAAGTACCAGTAGCGAGAGCACTCAGCGTAATATGGAGAAAGAGCCTGGATACAGGGGAGATACCAGCAGCACTAAATCTGCAGATGTAGCTCCGTTGCACAAGGGCGGGAGTAAAGCCTTGGCAAAAAATTTTAGGCCAGTTGCACTAACATCACACATAATAAAAGTGTTTGAAAGAGTGATTAGGAATCAAATTTCTAGTTTTATGGAAAACAATGAATTGCACAATCCAGGACAACATGGATTTAGAGCGGGAAGATCCTGTCTGTCACAGTTACTCAACCACTATGACAAAATCACAGAAGCCCTAGAAGAAATGCAAAATGCAGATGTTGTATACACAGACTTTGCAAAGGCTTTCGACAAATGTGACCATGGGGTGATAGCTCACAAAATGAGGTCAATGGGAATAACTGGAAAAGTAGGACGCTGGATACTCAATTTCCTGTCGAACAGAACACAAAGAGTAACAGTCAATCAGATAAAATCGAGTCCAAGCGATGTTAAAAGCTCTGTACCTCAATGTACAGTCCTTGCACCGCTACTGTTCCTTATTCTCATATCTGATATAGACAAAAATACACGTCACAGCTTCGTGTCATCCTTCGCAGATGACACAAAAATCAGCATGAAAATTACCTCTGCTGAAGACATTGAAAAACTACAAACAGATGTCAACAAAGTTTTCGATTGGGCAGCAGAAAATAATATGATGTTTAACAGTGATAAATTTCAGGTACCCAGGTACGGCAAAAATGAGGATCTGAAACATAATACAGGGTACAAAACACAATCAAATCTTCCCATAGTAGAAAAACAGCATGTCAAGGATTTGGGAATAATGATGTCCGACGATCTAACGTTTAGGGAGCATAACCAAGCAAATATCGCATCAGCCAGAAAAATGATCGGATGGATTACGAGAACTTTCAAATCCAGGGATCCCATCACAATGGTTGTACTCTTCAAGTCACTTGTGTTGTCCCGTCTCGAATACTGCTCAGTACTCACTTCCCCCTTCAGAGCAGGAGAGATTGCTGAAATAGAGGGAATACAGAGAACATATACGGCACGCATAGACGAGATAAAACACCTAAATTATTGGGATCGTCTCAAAGCTCTCCAAATGTACTCTCTAGAAAGGAGACGAGAGAGATAGCAAATAATATACACGTGGAAAATACTGGAGGGCCAGGTCCCAAATCTACACAGTAAAATAACAACGTACTGGAGTGAACGATATGGAAGAAAATGCAAGATTGAACCAGTGAAGAGCAGAGGTGCCATAGGCACAATCAGAGAACACTGTATAAACATCAGAGGTCCGCGGTTGTTCAACGTCCTCCCAGCGACTATAAGAAATATTGCCGGAACAACCGTGGACATCTTCAAGAGAAAACTGGACTGTTTCCTAAGAGAAGTCCCGGATCAGCCGGGCTGTGATGGGTATGTGGCTCTGCGGGCCGCTCCAAGCAACAGCCTGGTGGATCAAACTCTCACAAGTCGAGCCTGGCCTCGGGCCGGGCTTGGGGAGTAGAAGAACTCCCAGAACCCCATCAACCAGGTATCAACCAGGTCACTGTGGTCACTGGTCACTGTGGTCACTGGTCACTGTGGTTACTGTGGTCACTGGTCACTGTACTCACCTAATTGTACTCACCTAATTGTGCTTGCGGGGGTTGAGCTTTGGCTCTTTGGTCCCGCCTCTCAACTGTCAATCATCAGGTGTACAGATTCCTGAGCCTACTGGGCTCTATCATATCTACACTTGAAACTGTGTATGGAGTCAGCCTCCACCACATCACTTCCTAGTGCATTCCATTTATTAACTACTCTGACACTGAAAAAATTCTTTCTAACGTCTCTGTGGCTCATCTGGGTACTGTGGTCACTGGTCACTGTGGTCACTGGTCACTGGTCACTGTGGTCACTGTAGTCACTGTGGTCACTGTGGTCACTGGTCACTGTGGTCACTGGTCACTGTGGTCACTGTGCTCACTGGTCACTGTGGTCACTGTGGTCACTGGTCACTGGTCACTGTGGTCACTGGTCACTGTGGTCACTGGTCACTGTGATCACTGTGGTCACTGGTCACTGTGGTCACTGTGGTCACTGGTCACTGTGGTCACTATGGTCACTGGTCACTGTGGTCACTGTGGTCACTGGTCACTGTGGTCACTGTGGTCACTGTGGTCACTGGTCACTGTGGTCACTGTGGTCACTGTGGTCACTGGTCACTGTGGTAACTGGTCACTGTGGTCACTGTGGTCACTGTGGTCACTGGTCACTGTGGTCACTGTGGTCACTGGTCACTGTGGTCACTGTGGTTACTGGTAACTGTGGTCACTGGTCACTGTGGCCACTGTGTTCACTGGTCACTGTGGTTACTGTGGTCACTGTGGTCACTGGTCACTGTGGTCACTGGTCACTGTGCTCACTGTGGTCACTGGTCACTGTGGTCACTGTGGTCACTGGTCACTGTGGTCACTGGTCACTGTGGTCACTGGTCACTGTGGTCACTGTGGTTACTGGTCACTGTGGTCACTGTGGTTACTGTGGTTACTGGTCACTGTGGTCACTGGTCACTGTGGTCACTGGTCACTGTGGTCACTGTGGTCACTGTGGTTACTGGTCACTGTGGTTACTGGTCACTGTGGTCACTGGTCACTGTGGTCACTGTGGTCACTGGTCACTGTGGTCACTGGTCACTGTGGTCACTGTGGTCACTGTGGTCACTGGTCACTGTGGTCACTGTGGTCACTGTGGTCACTGTGGTCACTGGTCACTGTGGTCACTGGTCACTGTGGTCACTGTGGTCACTGTGGTCACTGGTCACTGTGGTCACTGTGGTCACTGGTCACTGTGGTCACTGGTCACTGGTCACTGTGGTCACTGG
Source organism: Procambarus virginalis (assembly GCA_020271785.1). NCBI lineage: Eukaryota > Metazoa > Arthropoda > Malacostraca > Decapoda > Cambaridae > Procambarus > Procambarus virginalis. The sequence continues at coordinate 39,228,347 of WNGS01165523.1, read as the reverse complement.
TCACTGTGGTCACTGGTCACTGTGGTCACTGTGGTCACTGGACACTGTGGTCACTGTGGTCACTGTGGTCACTGGTCACTGTGGTCACTGTTGTCACTGTGGTCACTGTGGTTACTGTGGTCACTGTGGTCACTGGTCACTGTGGTCACTGTAGTCACTGTGGTCACTGGTCACTGTGGTCACTGTGGTCACTGGTCACTGTGGTCACTGGTCACTGTGGTCACTGTGGTCTCTGGTCACTGTGGTCACTGGTCACTGTCACTGTGGTCACTGTGGTCACTGGTCACTGTGGTCACTGTGGTCACTGGTCACTGTGGTCACTGTACACTGTGGTCACTGTGGTCACTGGTCACTGTGGTTACTGTGGTCACTGGTCACTGTGGTCACTGTGGTCACTGGTCACTGTGGTCACTGTGGTCACTGTGGTTACTATAGTCACTGTGATCACTGTGGTCACTGGTCACTGTGGTCGCTTGTCACTGTGGTCACTGTTGTCACTGTGGTCACTGGTCACTGTGGTCACTGTGGTCACTGGTCACTGTGGTCACTGTGGTCACTGGTCACTGTGGTCACTGTGGTCACTGGTCACTGTGGTCACTGTGGTCACTGGTCACTGTGGTCACTGTGGTCACTGTGGTCACTGGTCACTGTGGTCACTGGTCACTGTGGTCACTGTGGTCACTGTGGTCACTGGTCACTGTGGTCACTGTGGTCACTGGTCACTGTGGTCACTGTTGTCACTGTGGTCACTGTGGTCACTGTGGTCACTGTGGTCACTGGTCACTGTGGTCACTGGTCACTGGTCACTGTGGTCACTGGTCACTGTGGTCACTGGTCACTGTGGTCACTGGTCACTGTGGTCACTGTGGTCACTGGTCACTGTGGTCACTGGTCACTGTGGTCACTGTGGTTACTATGGTCACTGTGGTCACTGTGGTCACTGGTCACTGTGGTCACTTGTCACTGTGGTCACTGTTGTCACTGTGGTTACTGTGGTCACTGGTCACTGTGGTCACTGTGGTCACTGTGGTCACTGGTCACTGTGGTCACTGTGGTCACTGGTCACTGTGGTCACTGTGTTCACTGGTCACTGTGGTCACTGGTCACTGGTCACTGTGGTCACTGGTCACTGTGGTCACTGGTCACTGTGGTCACTGGTCACTGTGGTCACTGTGGTCACTGGTCACTGTGGTCACTGTGGTCACTGGTCACTGTGGTCACTGTGGTTACTGTGGTCACTGTTGTCACTGTGGTCACTGTGGTCACTGGTCACTGTGGTCACTGGTCACTGTGGTCACTGTGGTCACTGGTCACTGTGGTCACTGTGGTCACTGGTCACTGTGGTCACTGGTCACTGTGGTCACTGTGGTTACTGTGGTCACTGGTCACTGTGGTCACTGTGGTCACTGGTCACTGTGGTCATTGTGGTTACTATGGTCACTGTGATCACTGTGGTCACTGGTCACTGTGGTCGCTTGTCACTGTGGTCACTGTTGTCACTGTGGTCACTGGTCACTGTGGTCACTGTGGTCACTGGTCACTGGTCACTGTGGTTACTGTGGTCACTGTGGTCACTGTGGTCACTGGTCACTGTGGTCAATGTGGTCACTGTGGTCACTGGTCACTGTGGTCACTGTGGTCACTGGTCACTGTGGTCACTGTGGTCACTGTGGTCACTGGTCACTGTGGTCACTGTGGTCACTGGTCACTGTGGTCACTGGTCACTGGTCACTGGTCACTGTGTTCACTGATCACTGTGGTCACTGTGGTCACTGTGGTCACTGGTCACTGTGGTCACTGTGGTCACTGGTCACTGTGGTCACTGTGGTCACTATGGTCACTGGTCACTGTGGTCACTGTGGTCACTGGTCACTGTGGTCACTGTGGTCACTGTGGTCACTGGTCACTGGTCACTGTGGTCACTGGTCACTGGTCACTGTGGTCACTGTGGTTACTGTGGTCACTGGTCACTGTGGTCACTGTGGTCACTGGTCACTGTGGTCACTGTGGTCACTGGTCACTGTAATTACTGTGGTCACTGGTCACTGTGGTCACTGGTCACTGTGGTCACTGTGGTTACTGTGGTCACTGGTCACTGTGGTCACTGTGGTCACTGGTCACTGTGGTCACTGTGGTCACTGGTCACTGTGGTCACTGTGGTTACTGGTCACTGTGGTCACTGTGGTCACTGGTCACTGTGGTCACTGGTCACTGTGGTCACTGGTCACTGTGGTCACTGGTCACTGTGTTCACTGTGGTCACTGGTCACTGTGGTCACTGTGGTCACTAGTCACTGTGGTCACTGTGGTCACTGTGGTTACTGTGGTTACTGGTCACTGTGGTCACTGGTCACTGTGGTCACTGTGGTCACTGGTCACTGTGGTCACTGGTCACTGTGGTCACTGGTCTTTGGTCACTGTGGTCACTGTGGTCACTGTGGTTACTGGTCACTGTGGTCACTGTGGTTACTGGTCACTGTGGTCACTGGTCACTGTGGTCACTGTGGTCACTGGTCACTGTGGTCACTGGTCACTGTGGTCACTGTGGTCACTGGTCACTGTGGTCACTGGTCACTGTGGTCATTGTGGTCACTGTGGTCACTGGTCACTGGTCACTGTGGTCACTGTCGTCACTGTGGTCACTGTGGTTGTTGGGTATCTGGGGCTTGAATTCAGAAATTAAATTATTTAATTATTGTATTGAAATAACTCGAAGGACCACCCACTTTTGAGAAAAGAGGGAAAACAAATAAAAGTGATCATTTGAATGACACTAGAGAACCAGTGTCTATGGAAACTCATTTAATAAATAATCACTTGAAAATAATGAAGACTGTAATTATTAATTAAAGCCAAAGCCTCAAATATCAACATTGGGGGGTTATTTCTAGAAGTTCATATATATCTAGGAACCATTGTGGTTCGTCACTAGTTCATTGTGGTATTAATAACATGGTAAATCTAACTACAATATATTAAAATATATGGTAATCAAATTATAATTATAATCATTAATCACTGAGCATAAATATTGAGCACAGTTAAAGCATAAACATTAATTACCAAATCTGGCAATAATCATTCTATGGAAATTGCTATATGAATTATAGAAGCAATAATCAAATTGAATAAATTTATAAGAAAAATGTGTCTTAGCTGTAAGACGATTTCTAACGCCAGTTCATCATTCGTCCTCGTGGTCACGGAATCCCCATAGAGAAAGAACTCGAGGTAAATAACACGATTGATGAGAATCTTGCTGGCACCTCAAATACACGCTGTAAGCAAGAAATATAAAGTAGCAATTGACTAGGCTACAAATTATGTTCAGATATTCATGAAACTGAGATGAGTAATAAACATTACCAACATGTTATTTTTGATGTTCATTCTTCCTGACGACAAACTACTCACAAATGTACTACCTACTTTGATGCATCAAAAACTAGGGAAATACTTGTGAGCGTAACCGAGTACTGAGGTCTGCCGAAATTCGCGTCTGCCGGACTCAATGTTCACTGCTGTGCACACTTAATTACGAGTCCTGGTACTAATTGTAGACGCGTTATTAACTGCTGAGGCACTAGAGAACACATATAGGCAAGTAAATTTCACTTATTAACTGGGTATCAATGTAATTCTTGTCGATAAGAATTCCCAGCAACTGCCATGTGCTTCACCCACGCTGCCTCGTGACCAAGCCTTGTTGAGTAATGGCGTTGCCGCCTCCCTCCTGCCCGCTCTCACATTCACCACGGAAATTATTAAACACGAATTATTCTTTTCCGCGCAATTATGGATGAAAATGCGATAATATGAACTGGGTTGGAATTATAGGGATTTAATAATTATAATATTCTCGATAAATGATCTCTAGCAAGAAATGGAGATGATATTTATACTTCTCCAGAGCATTCGATCGTAACAGAATAAAAACTGTTACTAAATAATTTCAATTAATAACTCTTGATTTTACATTATCAGGAGTTATATTATCAGCAATATGCTCAGATTAAATTATATTAACACTACTGTTAGTGGTGTTAAGAACTACTGCAATTAGTAAGGTAATGGTAATTTATCATAATATAATAATGGATGATAAGTGTTGGAAATTTCCAACATAACTCCGGGGGGAGAAAAGTCGGGTCGCAGTGCCATGTTGAGTACTGACGTACCTATCCCGAAGTTAGTATTAAGGTTAGTATGTTAGTATGTTAGTACACACACATCGGATGTCCCGTAAATGTCAAGGACATACAAGAATTTAAGACATGAAAATTTAATGTCATAATTAATAGTTTACACAACTTAATGATTGAATCATACAATTCAAGTAACTGAGACTCTACTGTGAGGTGAAAGTCTGGGTCATTGTGACTTGTAGCTGATTGGTTACTAGACATCACAACACAGTATCATCATGATCACTCAAATTGGATGAAAAATTATTTGCTCCTAGTCAGAGCTATAATAGGCTTGTAGTTTCCTTTTACATTGTTGAGCAGCTGCTCTAGTGGGGCGTGTGCTCGGTGGATCAGAATTGTTATCCTCGGAAACTGTTGAAGCTGGTTCTGATAAACACTCTCGTTCTGCTAATTCGAGAGGTACCAACTTCTCTAATGTCTTTAGAGTAGTAGTGCCTTTGCACAAAACTCGTACTACTCTCAGGATACCTTGGTGATCTGGGTGGATTGCAACAGTTTTGCCTATAGGCCATTCTGACCTTGGTCCATCACTGTCAACTAATACTAGGTCTCCTGGTTTAAGTTGCACTTTATTATAGGGGCTCGAAGCTCCATAGTGGTACTCTCGTAGAGCGGTGAGGTACTCTCGAGTCCACACCTCATTCCACCTTTCAATTACTCTTGAGAGATGTTGGTAACTTTGTACTAAGTCACTCCTGGTTACATAGGAAGGGTCGACGGGGTCCTCTTCTGCCAAAGGTATCAGAGGGCTCAGCAGGCCTCCATGTATTAAATGCGAGGGACTCAGAGACTCTCTCTGTGAGAAATCATCTGATAGATAAGTTAATGGGCGATTGTTGACTCGCGCCTCAATTTCCACGACGAGTGTTTGGAGTTCTGAGTAACTAATTTTCTGTCGATGCAAGGTCTTCCTTAAACACTTCTTGACAGTCCCTATCATTCGTTCGTAGAACCCACCTTGCCAGGGGGCTCTGGGAGCAATAAATTTCCAGTGGCATTGTCGTCTCTGCATGACAGACTGCACTTCTGGATGATTCCATATCTCTCGTAAGCAGGCTTCTCCTGCCACAAAATTTGAGCCATTATCAGATATCATGAGTTTGGGACAGGATCTGCGTGCTGCAAATCTACCTAAAGCTTGGATGAAGGCTTCAGCACTCATGTCAGAAGTCACTTCTAAATGTACGCCTCGTGTAGTAGCACATGTGAAGAGGCAAATATAAGCTTTCACTGGTATCTTATCCGGATTGCCAGTGAGAAGCAAGGCTCCTGTGTAATCGACACCAGTGGTCTCAAACGGACGAAGATGAACTACCCTTCTTTAGGGAGTGGTGGAGGTCCTGGGTAAGGACACACTCGGCATCGTAGCGTTTGCAGATTATACAGAACTTAATAATTGATTTGACAGTTTGACGACCTTTGAGAAGCCAATATTTCTGTCTGAGATCGGTGAGAGTGTCTCTCACTCCACCATGCAAAGTACCATATTGATGGTGATGTAAAACTAGAAGTTTTGGTAATAATGTGGTGACGTGTGGTAGAAGGATGGATTCTTGTGTCCAAATCAAATTTTTGCATGAAGCAAACGTCCTCCACCCCTTAATATATTATGAGTGTTGGTATCATACCAGATACCTAGAGACTTGGTTAATTTATCTGGAAGGTTTTCATATTCACTTCCATATGTCTCTTGTTTGTGCA
>WNGS01165523.1:39194758-39208019 GCA_020271785.1 Procambarus virginalis | reverse complement strand
CTGTGGTCACTGTGGTCACTGTGGTCACTGGTCACTGTGGTCACTGTGGTCACTGGTCACTGGTCACTGTGGTCACTGTGGTCACTGTGGTCACTGGTCACTGTGGTCACTGGTCACTGTGGTCACTGTGGTCACTGTGGTCACTGTGGTCACTGGTCACTGTGGTCACTGTGGTCACTGTGGTCACTGGTCACTGTGGTCACTGTGGTCACTGTGGTTCTGTGGTCACTGTGGTCACTGTGGTCACTGGTCACTGTGGTCACTGTGGTCACTGGTCACTGTGGTCACTGTGGTCACTGTGGTCACTGTGTCACTGTGGTTCACTGTGGTCACGTGGTCACTGTGGTCACTGGTCACTGTGGTCACTGTGGTCACTGTGGTCACTGGTCACTGTGGTCACTGTGGTCACTGTCACTGTGGTCACTGGTCACTGTGGTCACACTGTGGTCACTGGTCACTGTGGTCACTGTGGTCACTGTGGTCACTGGTCACTGTGGTCACTGTGGTCACTGGTCACTGGTCACTGTGGTCACTGTGTCACTGTGGTCACTGGTCACTGTGGTCACTGGTCACTGTGGTCACTGGTCACTGTGGTCACTGTGGTCACTGGTCACTGTGGTCACTGTGGTCACTGTGGTCACTGTGGTCACTGGTCACTGTGGTCACTGTGGTCACTGGTCACTGTGGTCACTGTGGTCACTGTGGTCACTGGTCACTGTGTCACTGTGGTCACTGGTCACTGGTCACTGTGGTCACTGTGGTCACTGTGGTCACTGGTCACTGTGGTCACTGGTCACTGTGGTCACTGGTCACTGTGGTCACTGTGGTCACTGTGGTCACTGTGGTCACTGGTCACTGTGGTCACTGGTCTGTGGTCACTGTGGTCACTGTGGTCACTGGTCACTGTGGTCACTGTGGTCACTGGTCACTGTGGTCACTGTGGTCACTGGTCACTGTGGTCACTGTGGTCACTGGTCACTGGTCACTGTGGTCACTGTGGTCACTGTGGTCACTGGTCACTGTGGTCACTGTGGTCACTGGTCACTGTGGTCACTGTGGTCACTGGTCACTGTGGTCACTGTGGTCACTGGTCACTGTGGTCACTGTGGTCACTGTGGTCACTGGTCACTGTGGTCACTGGTCACTGTGGTCACTGGTCACTGTGGTCACTGGTCACTGGTCACTGTGGTCACTGTGGTCACTGTGGTCACTGTGGTCACTGGTCACTGTGGTCACTGGTCACTGTGTCACTGTGGTCACTGTGGTCACTGGTCACTGTGGTCACTGTGGTCACTGGTCACTGTGGTCACTGTGGTCACTGTGGTCACTGGTCACTGTGGTCACTGTGGTCACTGTGGTCACTGGTCACTGTGGTCACTGGTCACTGTGGTCACTGTGGTCACTGGTCACTGTGGTCACTGTGGTCACTGTCTCACTGTGGTCACTGGTCACTGTGGTCACTGTGGTCACTGGTCACTGTGGTCACTGTGGTCACTGTGGTCACTGGTCACTGTGGTCACTGTGGTCACTGGTCACTGTGGTCACTGTGGTCACTGTGGTCACTGTGGTCACTGGTCACTGTGGTCACTGTGGTCACTGGTCACTGGTCACTGTGGTCACTGTGGTCACTGGTCACTGTGGTCACTGTGGTCACTGTGGTCACTGGTCACTGTGGTCACTGTGGTCACTGTGGTCACTGTGGTCACTGTGGTCACTGTGGTCACTGGTCACTGTGGTCACTGTGGTCACTGGTCACTGTGGTCACTGTGGTCACTGTGGTCACTGGTCACTGTGGTCACTGTGGTCACTGGTCACTGTGGTCACTGGTCACTGTGGTCACTGTGGTCACTGTGGTCACTGTGTCACTGGTCACTGTGGTCACTGTGGTCACTGTGGTCACTGTGGTCACTGGTCACTGTGGTCACTGTGGTCACTGGTCACTGTGGTCACTGTGGTCACTGTGGTCACTGGTCACTGTGGTCACTGTGGTACTGGTCACTGGTCACTGTGGTCACTGTGGTCACTGTGGTCACTGGTCACTGTGGTCACTGGTCACTGTGGTCACTGTGGTCACTGTGGTCACTGTGGTCACTGTGGTCACTGTGGTCACTGGTCACTGTGGTCACTGTGGTCACTGGTCACTGTGGTCACTGTGGTCACTGTGTCACTGGTCACTGTGGTCACTGTGGTCACTGTGGTCACTGTGGTCACTGGTCACTGTGGTCACTGTGGTCACTGGTCACTGTGGTCACTGTGGTCACTGGTCACTGTGGTCACTGTGGTCACTGGTCACTGGTCACTGTGGTCACTGTGGTCACTGTGGTCACTGGTCACTGTGGTCACTGGTCACTGTGGTCACTGTGGTCACTGTGGTCACTGGTCACTGTGGTCACTGTGGTCACTGTGGTCACTGTGGTCACTGTGGTCACTGGTCACTGTGGTCACTGTGGTCACTGTGGTCACTGTGGTCACTGGTCACTGTGGTCACTGTGGTCACTGGTCACTGTGGTCACTGTGGTCACTGGTCACTGTGGTCACTGTGGTCACTGGTCACTGTGGTCACTGTGGTCACTGGTCACTGTGGTCACTGTGGTCACTGTGGTCACTTGTCACTGTGGTCACTGTGGTCACTGTGGTCACTGTGGTCACTGGTCACTGTGGTCACTGTGGTCACTGTGGTCACTGGTCACTGTGGTCACTGGTCACTGTGGTCACTGGTCACTGTGGTCACTGTGGTCACTGTGGTCACTGGTCACTGTGGTCACTGTGGTCACTGGTCACTGTGGTCACTGGTCACTGTGGTCACTGGTCACTGTGGTCACTGGTCACTGTGGTCACTGTGGTCACTGGTCACTGTGGTCACTGTGGTCACTGGTCACTGTGGTCACTGTGGTCACTGTGGTCACTGGTCACTGTGGTCACTGTGGTCACTGATCACTGTGGTCACTGTGGTCACTGTGGTCACTGGTCACTGTGGTCACTGTGGTCACTGGTCACTGTGGTCACTGTGGTCACTGTGGTCACTGGTCACTGGTCACTGTGGTCACTGTGGTCACTGGTCACTGTGGTCACTGGTCACTGTGGTACTGTGGTCACTGTGGTTACTGTGGTCACTGTGCTTACTGTGGTCACTGTGGTCACTGGTCACTGGTCACTGTGGTCACTGGTCACTGTGGTCACTGTGGTCACTGGTCACTGTGGTCACTGTGGTTACTGGGGTCACTGTGGTCACTGGTCACTGGTCACTGTGGTCACTGGTCACTATGGTCACTGGTCACTGTGGTCACTGTGGTCACTGGTCACTGTGGTCACTGTTGTTACTGTGGTCACTGTGGTCACTGTGGTTACTGTGGTCACTGTGGTCACTGGTCACTGGTCACTGGTCACTGTGGTCACTGGTCACTGTGGTCACTGTGGTCACTGTGGTCACTGGTCACTGTGGTCACTGTGGTCACTGTGGTCACTGGTCACTGTGGTCACTGTGGTCACTGGTCACTGTGGTCACTGGTCACTGTGGTCACTGGTCACTGTGGTTACTGTGGTCACTGTGGTCACTGGTCACTGTGGTCACTGGTCACTGTGGTCACTGTGGTCACTGTGGTCACTGGTCACTGTGGTCACTGTGGTCACTGTGGTCACTGGTCACTGTGGTCACTGTGGTCACTGGTCACTGTGGTCACTGTAGTCACTGTGGTCACTGGTCACTGTGGTCACTGTGGTCACTGGTCACTGTGGTCACTGTGGTCACTGGTCACTGTGGTCACTGTGGTCTCTGGTCACTGTGGTCACTGGTCACTGGTCACTGTGGTCACTGTGGTCACTGGTCACTGTGGTCACTGTGGTCACTGGTCACTGTGGTCACTGGTCACTGTGGTCACTGTGGTCACTGGTCACTGTGGTTACTGTGGTCACTGGTCACTGTGGTCACTGTGGTCACTGGTCACTGTGGTCACTGTGGTCACTGTGGTCACTGGTCACTGTGGTCACTGTGGTTACTATAGTCACTGTGATCACTGGTCACTGTGGTCGCTTGTCACTGTGGTCACTGTTGTCACTGTGGTCACTGTGGTCACTGGTCACTGTGGTCACTGTGGTTACTGTGGTCACTGTGGTCACTGTGGTCACTGGTCACTGTGGTCACTGTGGTCACTGGTCACTGTGGTCACTGTGGTCACTGGTCACTGTGATCACTGTGGTCACTGGTCACTGTGGTCACTGTGGTCACTGGTCACTGTGGTCACTGTGGTCACTGGTCACTGTCACTGTGGTCACTGGTCACTGTGGTCACTGTGGTCACTGTGGTCACTGTTGTCACTGGTCACTGTGGTCACTGTGGTCACTATGGTCACTGTGGTCACTGGTCACTGTTGTCACTGTGGTCACTGGTCACTGTAGTCACTGTGGTCACTGGTCACTGTGGTCACTGTGGTTACTGGTCACTGGTCACTGTGGTCACTGTGGTCACTGTGGTCACTGGTCACTGTGGTCACTGGTCACTGTGGTCACTGTGGTCACTGTGGTTACTATGGTCACTGTGGTCACTGTGGTCACTGGTCACTGTGGTCACTGTGGTCACTGGTCACTGTGGTCACTGTGGTCACTGTGGTCACTGTGGTCACTGGTCACTGTGGTCACTGTGGTCACTATGGTCACTGTGGTCACTGGTCACTGTGGTCACTGTGGTCACTGGTCACTGTGGTCACTGTGGTCACTGGTCACTGTGGTCACTGTGGTCACTGGTCACTGGTCACTGTGGTCACTGTGGTCACTGTGGTCACTGGTCACTGTGGTCACTGGTCACTGTGGTCACTGTGGTCACTGTGGTCACTGGTCACTGTGGTCACTGTGGTCACTGTGGTCACTGTGGTCACTGGTCACTGTGGTCACTGTGGTCACTATGGTCACTGTGGTCACTGGTCACTGTGGTCACTGTGGTCACTGGTCACTGTGGTCACTGTGGTCACTGGTCACTGTGGTCACTGTGGTCACTGGTCACTGTGGTCACTGTGGTCACTGGTCACTGTGGTCACTGTGGTCACTGGTCACTGTGGTCGCTTGTCACTGTGGTCACTGTTGTCACTGTGGTCACTGGTCACTGTGGTCACTGTGGTCACTGTGGTCACTGGTCACTGTGGTCACTGGTCACTGTGGTCACTGGTCTCTGTGGTCACTGTGGTCACTGTGGTCACTGGTCACTGTGGTCACTGTGGTCACTGGTCACTGTGGTCACTGTGGTCACTGGTCACTGTGGTCACTGGTCACTGTGGTCACTGTGGTCACTGGTCACTGTGGTCACTGGTCACTGTGGTCACTGGTCACTGTGGTCACTGTGGTCACTGGTCACTGTGGTCACTGTGGTCACTGGTCACTGTGGTCACTGTGGTCACTGTGGTCACTGGTCACTGTGGTCACTGTGGTCACTGGTCACTGTGGTCACTGTGGTCACTGTGGTCACTGGTCACTGTGGTCACTGTGGTCACTGTGGTCACTGGTCACTGTGGTCACTGTGGTCACTGTGGTCACTGGTCACTGTGGTCACTGGTCACTGTGGTCACTGGTCACTGTGGTTACTGTGGTCACTGTGGTCACTGTGGTCACTGTGCTTACTGTGGTCACTGTGGTCACTGGTCACTGGTCACTGTGGTCACTGGTCACTGTGGTCACTGTGGTCACTGGTCACTGTGGTCACTGTGGTACTGGGGTCACTGTGGTCACTGGTCACTGGTCACTGTGGTCACTGGTCACTGTGGTCACTGGTCACTGTGGTCACTGTGGTCACTGGTCACTGTGGTCACTGTGTCACTGTGGTCACTGTGGTCACTGTGGTCACTGTGGTCACTGTGGTCACTGGTCACTGGTCACTGGTCACTGTGGTCACTGGTCACTGTGGTCACTGTGGTCACTGTGGTCACTGGTCACTGTGGTCACTGTGGTCACTGGTCACTGTGGTCACTGTGGTCACTGGTCACTGTGGTCACTGTGGTCACTGGTCACTGTGGTCACTGGTCACTGTGGTCACTGGTCACTGTGGTCACTGTGGTCACTGTGGTCACTGGTCACTGTGGTCACTGGTCACTGTGGTTACTGTGGTCACTGTGGTCACTGGTCACTGTGGTCACTGTGGTCACTGTGGTCACTGTGGTCACTGTGGTCACTGTGGTCACTGGTCACTGTGGTCACTGTAGTCACTGTGGTCACTGGTCACTGTGGTCACTGTGGTCACTGGTCACTGTGGTCACTGTGGTCACTGGTCACTGTGGTCACTGTGGTCACTGGTCACTGTGGTCACTGTGGTCTCTGGTCACTGTGGTCACTGGTCACTGGTCACTGTGGTCACTGTGGTCACTGGTCACTGTGGTCACTGTGGTCACTGGTCACTGTGGTCACTGGTCACTGTGGTCACTGTGGTCACTGGTCACTGTGGTTACTGTGGTCACTGGTCACTGTGGTCACTGTGGTCACTGGTCACTGTGGTCACTGTGGTCACTGTGGTCACTGGTCACTGTGGTCACTGTGGTTACTATAGTCACTGTGATCACTGGTCACTGTGGTCGCTTGTCACTGTGGTCACTGTGGTCACTGTTGTCACTGTGGTCACTGTGGTCACTGGTCACTGTGGTCACTGTGGTTACTGTGGTCACTGTGGTCACTGTGGTCACTGTGGTCACTGGTCACTGTGGTCACTGTGGTCACTGGTCACTGTGATCACTGTGGTCACTGGTCACTGTGGTCACTGTGGTCACTGGTCACTGTGGTCACTGTGGTCACTGGTCACTGGTCACTGTGGTCACTTGCCACTGTGGTCACTGTGGTCACTGGTCACTGTGGTCACTGTGGTTACTGTGGTCATTGTGGTCACTGGTCACTGTGGTCACTGTGGTCACTGGTCACTGTGGTCACTGTGGTCACTGGTCACTGTGGTCACTGTGGTCACTATGGTCACTGTGGTCACTGTGGTCACTGTGGTCACTGGTCACTGTGGTCACTGGTCACTGTGGTCAATGGTCACTGTGGTCACTGGTCACTGTGGTCACTGTGGTCACTGTGGTCACTGGTCACTGTGGTCACTGGTCACTGTGGTCACTGGTCACTGTGGTCACTGTGGTCACTGGTCACTGTGGTCACTGTGGTCACTGTGGTCACTGGTCACTGTGGTCACTGTGGTTACTGTGGTCACTGTGATCACTGTGGTCACTGGTCACTGTGGTCGCTTGTCACTGTGGTCACTGTTGTCACTGTGGTCACTGTGGTCACTGGTCACTGTGGTCACTGTGGTTACTGTGGTCACTGTGGTCACTGGTCACTGTTGTCACTGTGGTCACTGGCACTGTGTTCACTGTGGATACTGTGGTTACTGTGGTCACTGTGGTCACTGGTCACTGTGGTCACTGTTGTCACTGGTCATTGTGGTTACTGTGGTTACTGTGGTCACTGTGATCACTGTGGTCACTGGTCACTGTGGTCACTGGTCACTGTGGTCACTGGTCACCGTGGACACTGTGGTCACTGGTCACTGTGGTCACTGGTCACTGGTCACTGTGGTCACTGTGGTCACTGGTCACTGTGGTCACTGTGGTTACTGTGGTCACTGTGGTCACTGTGGTCACTGTGGTCACTGAGGTTACTGTGGTCACTGTGGTCACTGGTCACTGTGGTCACTGTGGTTACTGGTCACTGTGGTTACTGTGGTCACTGTGGTCACTGTGGTCACTGGTCACTGTGGTCAGTGTGGTCACTGTGGTCACTGGTAACTGTGGTCACTGTGGTCACTGGTCACTGTGGTCACTGTGGTCACTGTGGTCACTGGTCACTGTGGTCACTGCATCACACTTGTGTTTACACCACAGCCACGAGGCCTACACAGTGTAAGGGTGTCCCTCAGTAACAGTATGTTACTGTGATAATATACAGTGATAATATACCAGCAATATATACTGTAATACGGGCAAGTAGGTTTAGGAACTAGTAATAGAGTAAGTTAATAACATTGTAAGCCGGAAGAAAGCAGAAATTCCCTTAGGAAAATACAGGCAAATAATCAGTGTATAAATCAAGTAACTGGCAACCGGTGACATCCTGCCCCCCCCCCCCCCGACCTGGGACAACAACGGTCTACTAGACGGTCCCAAGAGGACCATATTTTCTCCACAAGGTGATAAGTACCCCCACATAACCTTTAACAAATAAACATATGTAATATTATAAATATACTGTATACATATTATATATACATATATATAATATTATAAATATATGCATATAATATTATAACATCACAAACCCAACATGGAGATGTGTGGAGGATGCCATAAGGCACTTCGGAAGACTGTTGTAGGCATTGTATGTAATATTTGTAACATAAGATTTCACCTGAGTTGTACAGGATTACCTACACAATATGCAAACCGGGAAGGTACCTCCTGGATCTGTGAAAGTGACAGACAGATGTGGGAAAACATTGCCAAACTAATGAATGACATTCCTGAAGTACACAGGCTACAATTCACACAAAAACTACCAGAAATATATGCAGAGTATATAAAGACAGCAACGAACTCTGAGCACAACCCAGGGATTGAGAATTTGGAGAGTCAAAGTAGCCATGTAGAAGGACATAGCGTCGAGGTACACAAAAATGAAGGCAATATTGTAGAGCAAACTGGTGATATGAATAAGGAGATAAAAAATGAGACGAATGAGAAAGACGAAAGCAACAAGGCGAAAGATAAGGGTAATACCGAGAATAAATGCAGAAACGAGAAAGTTGGAACAAAAATCACAGAGGTAGCCAAGTCGTACACGGATACAAACAAGAATAATGCAATCACAGATGAAAATATTTGCAGGTATTATGCAAAAGGACAGTGCAGATATGGGCCCAGAGGCACGGAATGCTCATTCATGCACCCACGGAAATGCCGGAACTGGTTAGGGAAAGGCAGATGTCGTTTTGATACTGAGTGTAGATATTTTCACCCTAAGCTATGCAAACTCTCAGTTAATGAGAGGAAATGCTACGATCTTCATTGCCCCGATTTCCACGTCAGAGGTACACAGCGCTATATAAGAGAGGAAGTCCAATATAATAGCCCTGAACATTTTTTAGAGGCAGGCAGAAACAGAGGGAGAAACAGACAGGCAGAAACGTGGCAGGAGTACGGATGGAGAGGGGGAAATGCCCGAGACTGGACTACATTTCGTCATCAAGCCCACACATACTACACCCCCCAACTACACAGAGACTACCACACTCCCCAATATCACTTCCAAAACTGGACAAACCATTGCCACAACAACACACCCTGGGTCAGGGTAGAGAGGAGGGGGAACCACCAAAACCTTCCAGAAGTGACACACAATATGGACAATGATTCATTTTTGCGAACATTCAAGGTCTAAAGCCAAAGTCAAGGAATAAAGTCAAGTTCATAAATGGTCTCCTATTAGAGTCAAACTCCATATTTGGAGCATTCACGGAAACTCATACAAAAGATTACATGGATGGTGAAATCTGGATTCCAAATTATAATTTATACAGATGTGATAGAAAAACTAGGTCAAATGGAGGAGTAGGTCTGTATATGAAAGAGGACCTGGTATGCACAGAACTACTAAACTCAACTAATGAGGTGGTAGAGGTACTTGGAATTAAGGTAGAGAAACTAAACCTAATTATTATTCTAATATATAAACCGCCAGATACAACGGTTGAGGAATTCACAGAGCAGATGCACAAAATAGAGAACATACTTGATGACCTAGCAAACCCAGCTCCAGATATTATCTTCCTTGGAGATTTCAATTTACCGAGTCTAAGATGGAGAATGGCAAACACAAATATCATAGCAGGGAATGACCCGGGAAATAACCAGCCACAGGTCAGAGAACTTTTGAGATTCTGTGACAAATTCTCGCTCAATCAACAGATTACAGAACCAACTAGGAACGAAAACACACTAGACTTGTTATTCACAAACAATGATGAACTAATCAGAGACATAACAATCTCAGATACTTCATACTCAGACCATAAGCTCATTGAAGTGCGAACTAGCATAAATAACGGTAGTAGATCTAAGAGACCCAACAAGCGAGAAGGAATATTCAATCAATTCAATTTCAACAATAAGAGGATTGCCTGGGAAAAAATAAATGTAGACCTTTCAACCATTCAATGGGAGACGGTCTTAAGCGACAAAACTCCCACACAGGGAATAGCTCAACTGACAGCTGAAGCTTACAAGGTCTGCCTAAAGCACGTGCCGGTGAGGAGGGGCAGAAAGAGGAACATTCTAGAAAGAGAACGCAGACGACTGTACAGGAGAAGGAAAAAAATAACGGAAATGCTTCGGCAGACACAACTATCACAAGCAAGGAAAATAAGCCTAAGCAGGGAGATCGAAGAAATCGAACAAACGTTGAAGCGATCATATGAGTCTGAGGAAATGGAATTGGAACAGAGAGCTATACAAGAGATAAGGAAAAATCCGAAATATTTTTTCACATACGCTAAATCAAAATCCAAAACCTCGACCAGTATTGGACCGTTAATTACAAATGAAGGTACGTACACAGAGGACAACAAAGAGATTAGTGAAATTCTAAGAAGCCAATATGAGGCTATGTTTAGCACACCAATTAACAACATGAAAGTTGATGACCCAGACAGCTTCTTTATGAATGACATTCAAGCTGCAGATAATATAACGGATATTACCACAAACTCGGAAGACTTTGAAAGAGAAATTGACAATATGCCCATGCACTCAGCCCCTGGGCCTGACTCATGGAATTCAATATTCATAAAGAAATGTAAAGTACCAGTAGCAAGAGCACTCAGCGTAATATGGAGAAAGAGCCTGGATACAGGGGAGATACCAGCAGCACTTAAATCTGCAGATATAGCTCCGTTGCACAAGGGGGGAGTAAAGCCTTGGCAAAAAATTTTAGGCCAGTTGCACTAACATCACACATAATAAAAGTGTTTGAAAGAGTGATTAGGAATCAAATTTCTAGTTTTATGGAAAACAATGAATTGCACAATCCAGGACAACATGGATTTAGAGCGGGAAGATCCTGTCTGTCACAGTTACTCAACCACTATGACAAAATCACAGAAGCCCTAGAAGAAAAGCAAAATGCAGATGTTGTATACACAGACTTTGCAAAGGCTTTCGACAAATGTGACCATGGGGTGATAGCTCACAAAATGAGGTCAATGGGAATAACTGGAAAAGTAGGACGCTGGATACTCAATTTCCTGTCGAACAGAACACAAAGAGTAACAGTCAATCAGATAAAATCGAGTCCAAGCGATGTTAAAAGCTCTGTACCTCAATGTACAGTCCTTGCACCGCTACTGTTCCTTATTCTCATATCTGATATAGACAAAAATACACGTCACAGCTTCGTGTCATCCTTCGCAGATGACACAAAAATCAGCATGAAAATTACCTCTGCTGAAGACATTGAAAAACTACAAACAGATGTCAACAAAGTTTTCGATTGGGCAGCAGAAAATAATATGATGTTTAACAGTGATAAATTTCAGGTACTCAGGTACGGCAAAAATGAGGATCTGAAACATAATACAGGGTACAAAACACAATCAAATCTTCCCATAGTAGAAAAACAGCATGTCAAGGATTTGGGAATAATGATGTCCGACGATCTAACGTTTAGGGAGCATAACCAAGCAAATATCGCATCAGCCAGAAAAATGATCGGATGGATTACGAGAACTTTCAAATCCA
This sequence comes from Procambarus virginalis, assembly GCA_020271785.1. NCBI lineage: Eukaryota > Metazoa > Arthropoda > Malacostraca > Decapoda > Cambaridae > Procambarus > Procambarus virginalis. The sequence goes on along the minus strand of WNGS01165523.1, from coordinate 39,196,266 downwards.
GGGATCCCATCACAATGGTTGTACTCTTCAAGTCACTTGTGTTGTCCCGTCTCGAATACTGCTCAGTACTCACTTCCCCCTTCAGAGCAGGAGAGATTGCTGAAATAGAGGGAATACAGAGAACATATACGGCACGCATAGACGAGATAAAACACCTAAATTATTGGGATCGTCTCAAAGCTCTCCAAATGTACTCTCTAGAAAGGAGACGAGAGAGATACCAAATAATATACACGTGGAAAATACTGGAGGGCCAGGTCCCAAATCTACACAGTAAAATAACAACGTACTGGAGTGAACGATATGGAAGAAAATGCAAGATTGAACCAGTGAAGAGCAGAGGTGCCATAGGCACAATCAGAGAACACTGTATAAACATCAGAGGTCCGCGGTTGTTCAACGTCCTCCCAGCGACTATAAGAAATATTGCCGGAACAACCGTGGACATCTTCAAGAGAAAACTGGACTGTTTCCTAAGAGAAGCCCTATCTAGTCAAGCATAAGACTAAACTGGAAAAGGTTCAAATGGTTTGCCACCAGACTAGTACCCGAGCTGAGAGGTATGAGCTACGAGGAGCGACTGCAGGAATTAAACCTCACTTCGTTGGAAGACAGAAGAGTTAGGGGGGACATGATCACCACATTCAAGATTCTCAGGGGAATCGACAGGGTTGATAGAGACAGGCTGTTTAACACAAGGGGCACACGCACTAGGGGACACAGGTGGAAACTGAGTGCCCAAATGAGCCACAGAGATATTAGAAAGAACTTTTTTAGTGTCAGAGTGGTTGACAAATGGAATGCATTAGGATGCGATGTGGTGGAGGCTGACTCCATACACAGTTTCAAGTGTAGATATGATAGAGCCCATTAGGCCCAGGAAACTGTACACCTGTTGATTGACGGTTGAGAGGCGGGACCAAAGAGCCAGAGCTCAACACCCACGAGCCACTAAGCACGGATAACTAGGTGAGTAAACTAGGTACACTAAGAATACACAGAGTGAGGTAGACACTAAGATACACAGAGTGAGGTAGACACTAAGAGTACACAGAGTGAGGTAGACACTAAGTACACAGAGTGAGGTAGACACTAAGAGTACACAGAAGTAGACGCTGAGGACAAGAGTGAGGACACTAAGAGTACAACCAGAGTGAGGTAGACGCTAAGAGTGCACAGAGTAAGGTAGACACTAAGAGAACGCAGTAGAATGTAGTTTGTATGAGTAGCACCGTGAGTGGGTAGATGTTACAAGCATGCAATTGGTGAGGGAACAGTGTGCGTATTGCCTATTGGTTCACCAGTCTTGTGTGGGAAATTATATCGGTGTAGGTACATCAATATTTCTGGTTAATGATCCGACGAGAGAGAGAGAATAAAGAGAGGTGTGAGAGAGAGGGAGAAGAGAGAGAGAGGATGATGAGGAGAGAGAGAGAGAGAGAGAGAGAGAGAGAGATGGAGAGGAAGGAGGAGAGAGAGAGAGAGAGAGGAGAGATGGAGGAGAGAAG
>WNGS01165523.1:39171665-39186571 GCA_020271785.1 Procambarus virginalis | reverse complement strand
AGAGAGAGAGACTGTGAGAGGAAGAGAGACACAAAGAGGTGGGTGAGGGGAAGAGAGAGGGAGGAGCTGATGGGAGGGGGAGAGAGAGCGAGCGGGCACTCGACAATCAATAGCATCCCTCCCACCCACACCCACACAGCCTCCGGACGACCTAACTTAGCAGGTCCTTCACGGCCCACCAGATGCCCCTTTAACACTGCCTGCTTGTATTATGCCACATACAAAATTTAAGATATTTTACAACATGCTGCGTAACTCAGCATTAATAATGTAAGTTTTACCTAAAATGTGTCTCCAGCCACTTGAACTGGACGGTAGAGCGACGGCCTCGTTTCTTGCAGGTCGGCGTTCAATCCCCGACCGTCCAAGTGGTTGGGTACAATTTTTTTCTACGTCCTATCCAAAATTCTTATCCTCATATCCATTCCAAGTGCAATATAGTCGTAATGGCTTATTGCTTTCTCCTGATAATTATCTTGCTATAAAATGTTCTGCTACAGACAGTTAACTAAATTAAAATGAAACTTCTCCAGTAATCTTGTGTTCTTCATGTAAATGTTATAATATGCTGTTAACTTATCTAAAATATGAACTATAAAGAGAATTAATACTTATGGCATTCATAATTTATGCTAAATGGAAAACCCTCCTAGTTAACAGCAACCCAGAAACTTATTTTAATTTATAATTATAAATGATTACTTATATGAAATTGATGTACAGAATGCCTTGTGACTTCAAATTGAAAATCAAGAGATTTACCAGTCAAACTCGGGGTCCAGATTTCATATTCCCACACACTACAACCAAGCATAAAACTCACAGTTGAAAAACTGACCGTTGAAGGGATATACTCACCAAACGTCGTACACAGTTTCTCGTAAGCATATACACCAAGTTTAATTTAGTTCTGAAATGTCAAGTTGGTCAGTAAGCCAATGTCATATACTTAATAGCCTTTCAGAGGTTGAGAGGTCTAAAGCATAACACCGCAGTTCATCCTGACTCCCACTGGCACTCGGGTGCACCTTACCATCATCCACACCGTCCCTCACACCCTTGTTAATCAAGCTTCAGCTCAATCATAACCTGTCAGTTCCGCCGAAATTCTTGAGGTTTATATCTATTCGGACGTAATTGGTAACGTGGATAACAACTCATGAAATTTGACACAGGTATAAAATCTTCCAATTCTTCAGAATTTCAATTTCCAATCTCACGTTATCGTGACCCTAATTTTGATTTATAATGTATGATAAGGATGATATAGACTGGGATATGGAGGTAAAAGGATTGGCGCCCCAGATAGAACCTTTCACTCTTCTTGTATAACCAGTCCGTTTTCCGGGTTTGGCGTGCGCTTCGTTTGTTGAATTTTATAGCTTAAAGGATGTTGCAGTTTTATTCTAGAGTTCCAATTCTGCATCTAGAAATTCGAGTTATTGTTTTGTAACATTGAGAATATCAGTTTAACTGAAAGGAGATGATGGAGATAATATGGATGAAACTATCGTGTTCCAAAATGCCTTTGAGCGTCGGGTAAAATGTTTAATTTCCTTTTGCCTGAACCTAATTCATTAATGGAGCCCTTACCTTAAACCTCAAGCCCTTCGTATTGGAGTTACGCTTCCCTTCGTTTCCTCTTCTCCTAACCAACTACAGATGCAATGCTTCAGGAGACAAACGTGGCTTCAATATTCACATTTTCAATTGATCATAGAGAAAGGGGCAGAAGGTTTGAAGTAGTTATAATTAGGAGAAGTCACATTACAGAACTCCGTCCAGCACAAAGGAAGCGCCAACTGTGAGACCCGGTGACTGTCAGGCTGCAACAAATGCTCAGCGATAAACTTGTTGGAGAAACCAAATGTCTTTTAGTACACAAAATTCAGCTCTAGCGCCTCAGGGTCGAGTTCCAAAGAGTAAATGCCTAATATTTCATTGGTACACGCAACACCTCTAAAGGTTTCAACGAAGATAAATAAATGTTCTGAGGCTGAGAGTGAAAGTAAACATGAGGGAGTGAATGATCGTGAGAGAGTGAGTGAATGAGCATGAAAGAGTAAGTGACAGATCTCTAACACATCCTCTTCCTCCTGTACATACGAAAAAAAACTAATTGATAATTAGTTTCTCTCTCTCTCTCTTGCACAGCAGATGTGCCCAAGTGATTAATAAATGCCTACACTTACCAACAGCTGACTTCCAGTGTGCGAGCGAGAAAAGTCGTTATCACCACCATCATGACGAGAACATAAGGATTAGATTCAGCTTACAGTTGTTATAAGGTACTTCATGATGAACAAATTACATTCATTCGTTGATTTCAAATTGTTTTCCCAGATCCTGGGTAATGAAAAACATGTTATTTCATGTCACATTTACTGGAAATTGAATAATAGAATAAATGATAATTTAAACAGTCTTAAACTCAGGAATCTGCATACGTGCATTTTAAATTTTGAATAACAACGCAGTTCAGAATACATTTTCTCGTATTATGTGATGAAGGCGATGTCGCCGAAATGGCGGAGATAATGTCATTCAGAGAACAATATTTGAAAGCTATTTTAGGTTTCAGTTTACATCATTCAATTTTAAGATTGTGTTAGGCTTATCTCGTCTGTGGCTGTATTTGTTCGTTCCAACTTGGGCTGGACCGTAGAGCGACGGTCTCGCTTCATGCAAGTCGGTGTTCAATCCCCGACCGTCCAAGTGGTTGGGCACCTTTCCTTCCCCCGGTCCCATCCCTAATCCTTATCCTGTCCCCTTCCCAGTGCTATATAGTTTTAATGGCTTGGCGCTTTCCCCTAATAGTTCCCTTCCTCCCCTCGCTCCAATATATCTTATGTTCGTCCATTTGATGCTCACTTGTCTGTCTGTTTGTTTATGTTCCCTTGTCTGTCAAATAGTCCATCCATTTGTACTGAAGTCTGGTCGTTTGTCTGCCTGCACACACCCGCTTGTTTGTCTGCTGCACACACCCGCTTGTTTGTCTGCCTCCACACATCTGCTTGTTTGTCTGCCTCCACACACCCGCTTGTTTGTCTGCCTCCACACATCTGCTTGTTTGTCTGCCTCCACACACCCGCTTGTTGTCTGCCTCCACACACCCGCTTGTTTGTCTGCCTCACACACACCCGCTTGTTTGTCTGCCTCCACACACCTGCTTGTTTGTCTCCCTCCACACACCCGCTTGTTTGTCTGTCTGGTAATTAATGTTTTTTTTCAGCTAAACACTGATGAGACGTTTTTATTTCGTGTAGGAATTTCTATTCTAAATTTATTATAAAATTACATTTATTATAAAATGTTACTGGCGTTAAACATTATAAATCATTTGAATTAACCACAAGAAAAAAGTACATATTTCGGGCATTGTGAATCAAAGTTAAGTGATTTTCCAATCAATCCATGTGTCTGTGACAGGGTTGTAAATCCCTCGGCCCGGAGGGTAGCTGCCGTGGGTAGGTACCCACGGCAGATACCCTATAATGAGAGTGCCGTGGTAGTGGGTAACTGCCGTGCTAATGACTCTTAGATGTAACTTTAGACAGCTTCTGAGAGCCACTAGCTTTTATTAATCATACCCTTATACAAGGCTATCAGTATACGACCATACACGAATCAACGGACAGTCTTACAAATACGCACATCGACAGTCAGAGTGGTTGACAAATGGAATGCATTAGGAAGTGATGTGGTGGAGGCTGACTCCATACACAGTTTCAAGTGTAGATATGATAGAGCCCAGTAGGCTCAGGAACCTGTACACCTGTTGATTGACGGTTGAGAGACGGGACCACAGAGCCAGAGCTCATCCCCCGCAAGCACAATTAGGTGAATACAATTAGGTGAGTACACACATATAAATACAAATATTTACATGCAAGCAAACACAAGAATAATAAAGAGGGGGTCCTTAGACATGCCGCCGGCTTCCTGCCCCCGTCTAGACCGTTTGAGACTGTGACACTCAGGTAAATTCAGAATTTACTTAAAACGTAAGAACGTTCAGGTTCTCATGTATTCCGACTGGTGTTTCCTGACGAGAGAATCTATGGCAGCCCGCACCTCGTAACTTCTCAAGGATATGACATTTGTTATCGATTTTGGGATTCATATGAACAGGGAGAAGTAAAATGTCTCTCAGCCAGGGGAGAGCTGAGGAAATCGTCGTCTATCTGTTACCCAACTTGCGTTGCCAACGTGTGTGTGTGTGTGTGTGTGTGTGTGTGTGTGTGTGTGTGTGTGTGTGTGTGTGTGTGTGTGTACTCACCTAGTTCTCACCTAGTTGTGCTTGCGGGGGTTGAGCTCTGGCTCTTTGGTCCCGCCTCTCAACCGTCAATCAACAGGTTTGTGTGTGTATGTGTGTGTGCGCGCATTTCCTTAACAGGAATTTTATTGACACGTTTTTTAGTGTTTCTTTGAGACGTTCGTGTTATGAAAATGCGGCGCACGAAAATCTAGCTGTGCGTTACACTAGACTACTAGAGTGATCCCCGGGGTACGAACCCCTGTTCTCTACCAGGCAGCTCTGGGTACCCTTGCTAGTATATACTGCCTGCTCATCTAACCAATTTAATTTAAGAATGGAGACATATTTCAGTACTAACCCAGGAGGAAGTTAACAGGTGGGTGTGACTCCTTGAATTCACAGGCTATTTATTTTCATTCTTACAGAAGCAAGTTGTTTTATTTTATTTTGCTTAATTGTGTTACTTTATTATACAAGAGCTTGTTATCTAGGGAATTTAGAGGAAAGAATGAAAGGATATGAAGGCTCCGTAGAATTAATTAGCATATGCTAATTATCAAAACCAATAATCAAATATCGACCAGACAATAGTATGGAATAATTAATAATGACTGGCCCAAAACCTCGTAAAATTTTGTGTATTAAGTCAATAAGTTGTTGTACTAAGTGAATAAATTTACTGTATTTAGCAAAATATTTAAAATAAAACTTAAGCAATAAGAATTAATATTATATTAAAGACAAGTACTGTGAATGCATCAATTACCTACTAACAAGTGTTCAGTTACTGTTACAACTGCTCTTAACTACTGCTCTTTTCATTGATATTATTACTGAAATGCTGTTAATATTGCTGCAAACTACTACAATTATTACGGGGCTTACTACTGTTACTATTACGTTTCTGTAATTGTTACTATTTCTGTTACTACTACTACTACTACTACTACTACTACTACACCACGGTGTACTGCAACTGTTGGCATCACTGAGCCTACTACTGTTGACAAAACTACTAAACACTGTCTGGCCAATAAATATAACCACTCAAACTGTCAGCTAAATGTTTTTCAATTTACGTCTAAAATGCAAGTTTAATTTACACTTCTCTACACCTGTCCAGTGCAGCGAGAACGATAATGATGTGTGTAAGTGAGAGGGAACAAAGCCCGTTATTCTCATTCTGAAAACTGTGGATAACGTATTACTCGCTGACAAAACTTGTGTTTGAAATATTAATTAAAAAGGTATATATAACTTATCTAACCAATCGATTATTGAGAGAAAATGTTAATTACTTAACCACACTCTTATCTTGTTAAATATATTGTCAAATAAGAGATAATTAATGGCTCCAGATCATTATATTTACTTCACGAAATGACCTAAATACGGTCTGGTATTTTGAGACAGGATGTACCTGTTAACATTAAATATCGTATGATAATACCTGAACAAATACTTCTTGCATCCATTAGAATGAACCAACGCAGCAAAACATCTCCATTATATTTTGTTGTAGATAAAAGTCTGGCCAGGCCATTGTCATTTGTACTGATGCAGCTTTAATATAGACTCAATATTTCTCAAACTGAATAAGATGCCAAAAATATTCGTCGAGAAATTTTCCATAAATTTATATTTTCAGCGAGAGACAGAGACAGAGACAGAGATACAGAGAGACAGTGAGACAGAGAGACAAAGGAGGAGAGAAGAAAGAAAGTGTTGGGTCACATCACCATCACACTGTCAATAAATAATATTAAGTGTCACATTTCCACAGAGAAGTTTATATCAGTGCCAATAACAGTTCATTTCGACTCCTAACTACTGCATTTTCATTACATTCACCCGAATATAATATCCCTTTAATTCTTACGTTCAACATACATGCTCATTCCTGCCCTCTGAACCTACATAAATCATTGAGATTTCATTCATGTTATTGGAAATAGGTTTCAAATTTGCAATTCATTTCCATTTTGTTCATTACATTAAACAAATGTGACCTATTTATTGTATACCTGTTCATATAAGCCACTGCAGTGGAAAGGGGTATTAAGTTATATATATACGTAGATGCAGTTTACATCGTAGTAAACTAATACAACTATATACATATACAGAAGCTTCTGATTTCTATTTACCCACAACGTACCAAGCGCCGAAAGTCGCCCTATAATTATTCTCACGTTAAGCCCGCTGAAGACCCTCAATGACTCGTATCCGCACCTCCTACTCCGCTCTCCCAAAATACACAAATCTCTCGCTACACGACTGAACTGACGGGCAGAAATAACTGCTGTTATTTCTCAGGAGCGGAAGTATAGGTCGGGGAAAGTACGGGTCGGGGGGGGGGGGGGAAGTAGGGGTCGGGGGAGGTTGGGGTCCGGGGAGGTTGGGGTCGGGGGAGGTTGGGGTCGGGGGTGCTTGGGGTCGGGGGAGGTTGGGGTCGGGGGGAGAAGTGGGTTGTTTTTTCGAAGGTATTAATGACTGCTGGTTTCTCGAGACAAAACTTTATATATTACTTAGACAATTGACTTTAATGTGTTACCTTACATGACATAAATGAAGAAAATATTCAATAATATGTTATCAGTCAATTTTAGTACATTCTCTGACGTCTGGATGTATCATTGTTTATACATGTAAGTAACACGCATACATATTACAGCGTGCGGATGCACACGTACACGAACAAGTGCTGGCGGCGTGCGCAACCCAGTACACCTTCACTTAAAGAGATAGCATGTTCCAGTCCTCATACACTCCCAGTATACTCAGACATAGGATAAGTTTCTGTATATTTTCTCTGTATATTTTCTCTGTAATCACTCTTCGTACATTCCTCCGGCGGGCAAGCAGACATATGTAAACACGCTCATTTAGGCTGACAAGTGGAGATGAGAAAATAAAGGAGAAATTAAAGTTCAGAGGAAATAGTTCTCCTGAAATCTCACCGGCAATTTCTGACCAAATTTATTACTTTTCCCGGACAAAATAACAGCATTAAGCACTGCTACATAACTACAGCTTAACATTTAATGAACTCTAGGAGGAAAATTGGAGTGCATTGTTATACAAAAAAGTTATCAGGAAATATTAAACTATTCCATATTATAACAAATAATGATTAATAGCAAAATATAACATGAGACATACTTATTGCTGTAGGTGTTTGCTCTCTAGACAATGTTTGTTGTTTTACACCAGCTTAGAGTTGGTGTTTGCTCTCTGGACAGTGTTCGTTGTCTTACACCAACCAGCAGTCAGTCGAGAGGCGTTTATTTACTATTATTAGTTAGCACTAACCAAATAAACTGAGACTAAACTAATACAAGTTGTCTCACATAGTTACATGTTTATACGCTCCCTGAGCTTAATAGTTCCCCGTTTTCCCGGGATTTCCTCGCACTGGATTCCATAAATAGGAAGGGAAGAGACTTAAAAATATTTTAAGTCTCCATAAATAGGAGACTTAAAATATTTTTAAATTCTCCCTGATATAATTAACACCAGTCTCTTAACACCAATATGAGATATACTTGGCCAAATGTTCAATATATAAACTTTCTATTTCGTTCGCGTTAAATACCACGAAAAACTGTTGTCCATTTAGAGGTTTAATGCAGCTTTAGCGTAAGCTTTTGGCATTGTTGTTTGTGGAGTAGTGAGACCACTGGAGTTTGGGGAATAACGAGACCACTGGGGTGTGGGGAATAACGAGACCACGGGGTGTGGGGAATAACGAGGCCACTGGGGTGTGGGGAATAACGAGACCACGGGGGGGGTGGGGAATAACGAGACCACGGGGATGTGGGGAATAACGAGACCACTGGGGTGTGGGGAATAACGAGACCACTGGGGTGTGGAGAATAACGAGACCACTGGGGTGTGGGGAATAACGAGACCACGGGGGTGTGGGGGAATAACGAGACCACGGGGGTGTGGGGAATAACGAGACCACTGGGGTGTGGGGAATAACGAGACCACGGGGGTGTGGGGAATAACGAGGCCACGGGGGTGTGGGGAATAACGAGACCACTGGGGTGTGGAGAATAACGAGACCACTGGGGTGTGGGGAATAACGAGACCACGGGGGTGTGGGAATAACGAGACCACGGGGGTGTGGAGAATAACGAGACCACTGGGGTGTGGGGATAACAGACCACTGGGGTGTGGGGAATAACACGGCTGGCATCTGAGGTCAAATATAATAACAAGAGACTTGTGAGCAGCTGAGAGTCACTAACTCCGTTAAGGCGTCAGTGAACACGTCGCTGCGACATTAGATAAAATGATAATTAATCCACTTAAATACTTGGCTGCAGCGTCACTTCTGATTCGTCAACCCCTGGTGCTTCACGTTATGCTGGAACATGTAAGGACTCGGACGATTCAGCTTGTCTCCAGCTGATTACATCGTTACATTACAATGACAGTTGTCAAAACTGTACCGAATTTAACTACAGAAATGTTATTTGCTAAAAAAATCATGTAAATTAATATTTTTCATGGATATATTAGTTTCCAACATGCAGGAAACTTGTTTTTCAGTAGCAACAATTTTTCGAAAATGTGATATTACGCGTGACTGACGTGTTAGTCAGCAAGGGTAGTCTATAAAATACAACTATTATAAATCTTGTTCTTATTAAATAATTATCAATGAAAGCTTAGTATTGTAAGAGAAGCTAAATTGTGGTTAAAGCTATTATCCTCTGTAATCGTCAGTAATAGGCAAAGCGAATACAAGCCGCCACATTTGTTTTAATTAATGGAGTTCGTTAGCCAGCCTACAGACCTGGAATCAATAAATACACACAGTTGCAGTAACGATAAGTTGACAAACACTGGGTCAACATGTCATGCCATTCGTGTCATTTACAATAAAGCAGAGTAGTGGCAACCATTTAATGCTCACACTTCACGAACCAGAGCACCGTAAGCGATTTTTGTGTCATTGTTTTACGTTAAATTAACTTTTTATATGATTGAACGTGTGTAATAAAAATATCATCTTATTATTACACAGGGAAATGTTAAATATGTATTAGTGAACATTCAGGGCGTCGCCCACCATATACACCATACAGGAATACTGTTCCAGGAAGACCACCACACCAGGAGGTCCTCTTTAACGTGCCTACCCACAGCCCAGCATCATATCACAGTTTCCATTCAAGACCCGAATTTTACTACATAGTTCGTCTCGCCATAAATAGTGAGAAGTTTATGTCAAACTATTTTTTTTCAGGGGAATGTTATGCTAGGCTTGTGTCAGGGAAAGGATCTACAATATAAGAAATTAAGCATTTATTGCTACTATTACTTTTGCGAATAGTTGACCTATTGACCTAATAAATTTGACCTATTATATATAATAATAGCATGACCTATTATAGCGCTCATACTGTGAAACATTAATAGCATAACGGGTTGTAGAGCTCGAACTGCCAGGCAATAACAAATATTTTACATCCAGGGCAAACAATAAAATTTGCATCTGAATTCACTCCCATTTCAATAATATGAGAGGCTCATAATATACACTGAGGGTGTATCCTGCTTCTCTACTTGTATATACTGTATACTGGAAGATTATTCTAGTCTTGTACTATGTTCAGGGCTAAAGTATACTTGATGGTTGTTTAGTAAGCTAGTGTGGTGGTCTTAATACTCCTCACGCGACTGATTGGACCTAAACCCAATACTCAACCAAATCAATAATATACGCAGCCCAAAACAGTGTTTCCGTGAAACAACGGGAGTTAAGGGGGCCAGATTCTGGAAGCAGTTATGCAAGTACTTACGAATTTGTGCATCTTTCCTCAATCTTTGACGCCATTTATTAAACAGTTTACAAGCATGAAAAGTTTCCAGTTAACTGTTGTTATTGTTATAAACAGCCTCCTGGTTCTATGGAGCTCATTAACTGTTTAATAATTGTAAACAAAGCCGCCAAAGATTGAGAAAAGATGTGCAGGTTCGTAAGTGCGAGCGTAACTGCTTAGTGAATCTGACCCAAGAGGCGCACCTCTCTCAGCTCTGCATCTTTACCAAGACCGCCATCCTTCACCTTTTTTTACTGCTTTCAGCATATCTCACGACGCCCAGGTGATTTGTCTCTCAAGGGAAATTTGCAAAACGAGAGCTTTTCACCTTCCTCCATGTTAAAAATCCATGGCACGACTCTAGGTGATGATGGCCCAGGATGGGCGGACAGCAGCGACTTGTGCCGTTGTCCTCACCAGACTTGCTGCTGATATTTGGAGAACATTCATTGTCGTGGTAACTTAAGATCATTAATATTAAAAATTTTCCTTTACACGACATAATAATGGACCAGGACGGACCGAAAAGTCGTCAATTTGTATATTTTATGATGTATAAATTACTGTCTAATTACTGTATAACTTTTTTATATGAAAAATATAGTTGCAACAACAATATATTATTGCAACACTATCTGTATTATTATTAGTATACATATTATCATTATTATAAGTATTATTGATATTATATGCAGTTTTCGAATGAGGTGATTGCAGGTATCAAAAGAACAAAGGAAGGTTGGGAGGGATGTAACACCAGTCTCCTCTGCATAGGCACACTGTAAGGGAATCACATCAGCGGCGACCGCAACATTACCAAACATAAATATGACTTTCCAGAACCTGATGAAGGAATCCTTGAGAATAGTTAACACTTCGAATGTTAGACCGGCCCCAGTGAATGCCGCTCTGACAAAGATAATTGATCAATGAGATAAGAAAATAAATAATAATATTTGTGATACAGAAATTTATCTTTGAAGCTAAGATAATTCAACTGAAAGTAAAGATATCAGAAGAGAGAAATATAAAAAGCGACGATTTGACAAAAACGTACAGGAAAAAATAATTTTAAATTATTCAATCTTTTTTCCATGTTGAAAGACATGGAAAAATGCAGAACGAGGATGCAGAGTTAGAAAATAAAACCTTTTTATTTTTCCTGTAAAATTAGCAAAAATGTGAGAAAATACTGGTTTGGAGCGAGTAATAAAGGGACCACCCGCCAAACACACACACACCGAAACTACGACGTTGGTACAACGTTCGAACAAGTTTTAACACCTAACCAGATATAACAACCAATATAACAAGTTGTAACAACGTTCTAATACGTCATAAACACGTTAAGCCAAAATGTAACAACTTTATTACAAGTTGTAACAAGCGGAAAATAGAGACAATTATAGTTTGTGTTTCCAGGGCAGAACCTGTGGCAACAACAACCACTCACAACTACAAGAACAAGCATTACAGTACTGGGAACGTTGGAGGTAGAACTCCACGAGCTGTTATAACCATGAGCCGGCGCTCTGGAGCTGGATCTCGAACTCCTTATATACGACGGTACACGAACACGCCAAGCATCACGGGCACATTCACTGTTGTCACTGTGGTCACTGGTCACTGTGGTCACTGGTCACTGGTCACTGTTGTCACTGTGGTCACTGTGGTCACTGTGGTCGCTGGTCACTGTGGTCGCTGGTCACTGTGATCACTGTGGTCACTGTGGTCACTGGTCACTGTGGTCACTGTGGTCATTGGTCACTGTGGTCACTGTGGTCACTGGTCACTGTGGTCACTGTGGTCACTGTACTCACTGTTGTCACTGGTCACTGTGGTCACTGTGGTCACTGGTCACTGTGGTCACTGTGGTCACTGTGGTCACTGTTGTCACTGGTCACTGTGGTCACTGTGGTCACTGGTCACTGTGGTCAATGTGGTCACTGTGGTCACTGGTCACTGTGGTCACTGTGGTCACCGGTCACTGGTCACTGGTCACTGTGGTCACTGTGGTCACTGGTCACTGTGGTCACTGTGGTCACTGTGGTCACTGGTCACTGTGGTCACTGTGGTCACTGTGGTTACTGTGGTTACTGTGGTCACTGTGGTCACTGGTCACTGTGGTCACTGTGGTCACTGGTCACTGTGGTCACTGTGGTCACTGTGGTCACTGGTCACTGTGGTCACTGTGGTCACTGGTCACTGTGGTCAGTGGTCACTGTGGTCACTGTGGTCACTGTTGTCACTGGTCACTGTGGTCACTGTGGTCACTATGGTCACTGGTCACTGTGGTCACTGTGGTCACTGGTCACTGTAGTCACTGTGGTCACTGGTCACTGTGGTCACTGTGGTTACTGGTCACTGGTCACTGTGGTCACTGTGGTTACTGGTCACTGTGGTCACTGGTCACTGTGGTCACTGGTCACTGTGGTCACTGTGGTCACTGGTCACTGTGGTCACTGTGGTCACTGTTGTTACTGGTCACTGTGGTCACTGTGGTCACTGTTGTCACTGGTCACTGTGGTCACTGTGGTCACTATGGTCACTGTGGTCACTGGTCACTGTGGTCACTGTGGTCACTGGTCACTGTGGTCACTGTGGTCACTGTGGTCACTGTTGTCACTGGTCACTGTGGTCACTGTGGTCAATGTTGTCACTGGTCACTGTGGTCACTGTGGTCACTATGGTCACTGCGGTCACTGGTCACTGTGGTCACTGTGGTCACTGGTCACTGTGGTCACTGTGGTCACTGTGGTCACTGTGGTCACTAGTCACTGTGGTCACTGTGGTCACTGGTCACTGGTCACTGTAGTCACTGTGGTCACTGTGGTCACTGGTCACTGTGGTCACTGGTCACTGTGGTCACTGTGGTCACAGTGGTCACTGTTGTCACTGGTCACTGTGGTCACTGTGGTCACTGTGGTCACTGGTCACTGTGGTCACTGTGGTCACTGTGGTTACTGTGGTTACTGTGGTCACTGTGGTCACTGGTCACTGTGGTCACTGTGGTCACTGGTCACTGTGGTCACTGTGGTCACTGTGGTCACTGTGGTCACTGGTCACTGTGGTCACTGTGGTCACTGGTCACTGTGGTCACTGTGGTCACTGTTGTCACTGGTCACTGTGGTCACTGTGGTCACTATGGTCACTATGGTCACTGGTCACTGTTGTCACTGTGGTCACTGGTCACTGTAGTCACTGTGGTCACTGTGGTCACTGGTCACTGTGGTCACTGTGGTTACTGGTCACTGGTCACTGTGGTCACTGTGGTCACTGTGGTTACTGGTCACTGTGGTCACTGGTCACTGTGGTCACTGGTCACTGTGGTCACTGTGGTCACTGTGGTCACTGTTGTCACTGGTCACTGTGGTCACTGTGGTCACTATGGTCACTGTGGTCACTGGTCACTGTGGTCACTGTGGTAACTGGTCACTGTGGTCACTGTGGTCACTGTGGTCACTAGTCACTGTGGTCACTGTGGTCACTGGTCACTGGTCACTGTAGTCACTGTGGTCACTGTGGTCACTGGTCACTGTGGTCGCTGGTCACTGTGGTCACTGGTCACTGTTGTCACTGTGGTCACTGTGGTCACTGTGGTCGCTGGTCACTGTGATCACTGTGGTCACTGTGGTCACTGGTCACTGTGGTCACTGTGGTCACTGGTCACTGTGGTCACTGTGGTCACTGTGGTCACTAGTCACTGTGGTCACTGTGGTCACTGGTCACTGGTCACTGTAGTCACTGTGGTCACTGTGGTCACTGGTCACTGTGGTCACTGTGGTCACTGGTCACTGTGGTCACTGTGGTCACTGGTCACTGTGGTCACTGTGGTCACTGGTCACTGTGCTCACTGTGGTCACTGGTCACTGTGCTCACTGTGGTCACTGTGGTCACTGGTCACTGTGGTCACTGGTCACTGTGGTCGCTGGTCACTGTGGTCACTGGTCACTGGTCACTGTTGTCACTGTGGTCACTGTGGTCACTGTGGTCGCTGGTCACTGTGGTCGCTGGTCACTGTGATCACTGTGGTCACTGTGGTCACTGGTCACTGTGGTCACTGTGGTCGCTGGTCACTGTGGTCACTGTGGTCACTATGGTCAATGGTCACTGTGGTCACTGTGGTCACTGGGGTCACTGGTCACTGTGGTCACTGGTCACTGTGGTCACTGTGGTCACTGGTCACTGTGCTCACTGTGGTCACTGTGGTCACTGGTCACTGTGGTCACTGGTCACTGTGGTCACTGTGGTCACTGTGGTTACTGTGGTTACTGTGGTCACTGTGGTCACTGGTCACTGTGGTCACTGTGGTCACTGGTCACTGTGGTCACTGTGGTCACTGTGGTCACTGGTCACTGTGGTCACTGTGGTCACTGGTCACTGTGGTCACTGTGGTCACTGTTGTCACTGGTCACTGTGGTCACTGTGGTCACTATGGTCACTGGTCACTGTGGTCACTGTGGTCACTGGTCACTGGTCACTGTAGTCACTGTGGTCACTGGTCACTGTGGTCACTGTGGTTACTGGTCACTGGTCACTGTGGTCACTGTGGTTACTGGTCACTGTGGTCACTGGTCACTGTGGTCACTGGTCACTGTGGTCACTGTGGTCACTGGTCACTGTGGTCACTGTGGTCACTGTTGTCACTGGTCACTGTGGTCACTGTGGTCACTGTTGTCACTGGTCACTGTGGTCACTGTGGTCACTATGGTCACTGTGGTCATGGTCACTGTGGTCACTGTGGTCACTGTCACTGTGGTCACTGTGGTCACTGTGGTCACTGTGGTCACTGGTCACTGTGGTCACTGTGGTCA
>WNGS01165523.1:39102933-39119087 GCA_020271785.1 Procambarus virginalis | reverse complement strand
AAAGCTAACCAAAATATATACAATTTCTTCAGCCTTCAAGGACGGGGTTACAGATTCTTCAATGATTTATTGAACACTCAACCACAGAAGATGGTTGTAGTGGTTTTAAAATACTAATCAACATGCATAAATACATACATTTACGTCTGTCCTATATAAACTGTTTTCGAGGTATGTTATTTTACACATATGATTAATGTCCGTTTTACAAAGTTGAAATGTTATTATATAATGTATATCATATAATAAATCTCTATGTTATATATACTCTGTATATATATACATACATACATACATACATATACATGTCTCTCCAGCTTTGACTGGATAAGATAGCTGCTATAGAAATTAGTGTGTTATAAGCACTTGGCATGAAAGGAGATTATGATGCTTACACACGCTCAAGTTATAGTTACATAACCCACATTGTATGACTGATGCATTACATAGTCAATCTTGGGTACAAGTACAATATATCAAGTGTTCCAGTATTCGGGAAGTATTTACAGAGTTCATCATATCTCAACCCAGGGGAGCGAAAGTCAGTCAATATGGGACATTCTATAATATAATGTTTAAATGAATGCATGTTTTATCTTTCACAACGTTTACACATGGTGTATTCGACACTTTCACAAAGTTTACACATGGTGTATACGGCATTTGAGTTTTGAGAAAGCTGCCAGGTACTTCTATATCTCAAATGTATTCTGACCACTATTACATCACATTGCTGAGTTCTTGCTGTTTGTTCAAAATGTAAATAAAACAGATTTCAGGATCTTGTGAATTTGTTAGGTCAGTAAGTAGGAGGACGGGTGGATACGAGGAGGAGGAGGACGGATGAGAATGGACGGCAGAATAGGGATACTAAGAGAATAAATAGAGGAGAGCCTAGAATTGAGGGAAGGATGCACAACAACAGTGAAAGAGAAATGTCAGGAGAGTGATACAGAGAGAAAGAGAGAGAGGAATAACGAGGAACACACGTCCAGTAAGCCAGTTCGCCCAGAAAAACTAAGATATACTTAGTTCAACAAATTGTGAAAGTAAATTCGCCACATTGTTCCTAAACACATGAAGTATATATGATTATGACTGTGTTTGCACTCCTGTCTAATATTGTTTCTTAATACAGCCCTTCTTAGTGAGTATTGAAGTACAGTTATGTCCATATTAAGAATGTCTTGCTCGTATATGTGTGTAAGTACACATAACCAAACTACCTAATCTAATTTACGTCCTTACGGGCTCACTATAGCCCGTGCTACATGAACACTTCGTTCTGAGTAGCTAAATCTAAAACAACAACATCTAATTTAGGCTCATGTACGAAACCGAATTTTCTCATCTAACAGGAAAGCGGCATCAAGGAAATTACAACCTCGAGTTACAACACCGGCGAGCGTAGAATATTAAAGTAATAATGGGTAAGTGCACTTTAAGGGACGAGGCTGAATGGCAAGGTATTTGCTGGCAGCCGTTCGCATTGGCCGGTAACTCGCTGTATATGTGACATCCACCTCGGGAACAAAGTGAAAAAGGCTGTTTGGTTGTTAAATACGGGAAATGTATGTGATCGGAGAACGGAAAGAAACAGAGTAAGAGGAGAGATATTGATGTGTTAATATCGAATACGAATTCAAAACTTTTAATAAAATACTAAAGTAATAAAACGAGGTCCTTGAGGGTAAAGATAATCTCGGTTATTATGATGCGAAAACCGAAGGGTTTAAAATTTTCAGTGTGACCGCGGTGTTTAGTAATGTCCTCTGATAAGATTATGGACACCATTAACAAACACAGGTGTGAATGACAGCAAGTGAAAAACAGGAATAAGCTTATTTCGTATAGACCATTGCCAAGATATTTCAACCATCTGATACCCCAAGAATCATCATATTCTTATACGAGTAACATAAAAGGATAGGAAATTGTAGAAGACCAGTTGGCTATTGGAAGCAACTCCTATTTATACGCAGCCAAAGCTATCCATTTGTCTGAACTTCGCTTGAAACATTCTAGTATTCTCACATTTATTATATTACCTAGTTTCTTGATATATGAAACATTTCTATTTTAAAAATGGTATTTATTCAGTTCTTTATGAATCTAAATTTAATGCTATTTGTATCTAAATAAAGGATATTGCATCTCAAAATATTATACTTTATAAGGAGGTGAAATACAAGTAAGCATGGAATGATGGACTGTTTTAACTACGGATTGGTGTAAGGCCGTCATTAATGAAAAGGATTGCTGCCTAGTACCGTTGAAGGGCAGCGTCTAACACATATGAAGGTTGCTGTCTGACAAATATGTAACATGTTTTACATATACTGCTGTACGTAATCCTATACCTGCTGTCTCTTAAATATAACTGTATATCGTGACCACTCTCGAAGGCCAAAATGGTGTTGACAGAGACATAAAAACTGTTGAATATGAGAGAATTCCGCACTCTGCAAAACATTTTTGTACAGCATTTCTGGTTCAGTCAGCTGGAGCTGGCGGTATAATAGATCTGTTGATTGCTGAAGCACTACGGACGCTAATTGTTTTGACGTCCATTATGGTAGAGCCAGAAAAATATGGAATTAAAGTGTTTTATCATGCAGTTTTTTCTAGTGAATAGGAGGTATATACAGATTCGCACATAAAACGTTGTCTACGTTTATCAATATAATTAAATGTTATTTGTGTTTGTTCATCTGTAATGTTAGTGTTCAGGCGGTGTCAAGAGGGTATCCTTCCCAGAACCCCTTCCTGACGTGTCAGGAAGAGTGCCTCACCCCTACTCAACCCCTAGGAAAAGGCAGGGCAATGAAGGTAGAGTCAATAGGAGCACCCTCCCTCACCCACGCCTCCACCCCAGCCTCCCACAGGTCCAGTGTGTGGACCCTGGCGCGTCTCCAACTCTGCTTGTAATTCTCAGATTATACCAACATTTCGCTGAATACAGACCGAGTTTTTTTACTGCAGGAGAGAATGTTTTAAACATTTATAAAATAAGAATTTGTCACCATGTCTGTTGACTTGAGGATATGCGTGAGTTTGTTGTTGTGAGTTTGGTCGTAGATTTCACATGCCTGCAAGATTTCTTGTCTGTACATTATTGCATAAACCTGGACTTGCAAAGCATGCATACATATATACATACAGATGATCTCCTGCTTAACGAATTAACTATTAAGAGACAGCTTGCATGAAATGCATTTCATTTTCCGAATGATATTCAATGTCGCTTTACACACACCTACACACACGTTTCTAGTGATGGAATAATGAGGAAGCGAATGAGCTAGAAGTGAAGGTAGTTAAGGCAAAATCCATTTACAGTTAAAAAAAATGTATAATAAGAATCAAAAAGATTTAGAACCATTGACTCCGGTTAAAAAGGCAGAGCCAGGCGCCAAAGAACAAAAAAATAAGTATTAGTTCATGGATATGAGCCCTAAAGCTCAGATATATCACGCATGACTTGGTATTTCTTCTCAGAATGGCAGAGGTGGAACCAATAACATGGCAGACTCCAAGCTGGTAGAATCCATGATGCCACAAGCTAGAGGCAGGGACACCAGTATTTGCATATACCCTGTACTATATATGCCCATCCTATATAGCTGAGGCCAGNTATATATATATATATATATATATATATATATATATATATATATATATATATATATATATATATATATAACTGAAAGCTCACACCCCAGAAGTGACTCGAACCCATACTGCCAGGAGCAACACAACTGGTATTTACAGGACGCCTTAATCTGCTTGACCATCACGACCGGACATAAGGAAGTGATAGCCAAAGCTATTTGAACCACTTCCCCGCCGGCACTCGGATGGTAATCTTGGGAATAGCATTTTATCAAATCACCTCATTCTTTGGGGCACACGTGAGGAACACAAATGCGAATAAGCCTGAATGGTCGCCTGGACTATATGCAACTGAAAGCTCACACCCCAGAAGTGACTCGAACCCATACTGCTCACGTGTGCTCCAAAGAATGAGGTGATTTGATAAAATGCTATTCCCAAGATTACCATCCGAGTGCCGGCGGGGAAGTGGTTCAAATAGCTTTGGCTATCACTTCCTTATGACCGGTCATGATGGTCAAGTGGATTAAGGCATCCTGTAAATACCAGTTGCGTTGCTCCTGGCAGTATGGGTTCGAGTCACTTCTGGGGTGTGAGCTTTCATTCGCATATAGTCCTGGGGACCATTCAGGCTTGTTCGCATATATATATATATATATATATATATATATATATATATATATATATATATATATATATATATATATATATATATATATATATATATATATATATATATATATATATATATATATATAACAGACCACCGGTACAACTTTGCTCCTATTGGATCCGAGAACCCTTGATCCATGGGGAGAGAGAACGAGGTTTCTCAAGGATCTGGGTTGCTGGCAGCCAGATTTCTTTCCAGATCCTCAGCTATTGTGGCGATGCAGAGGGGAAATGTCCACTGAATCCTCTGTTTCTGCCCAGCGTCGGAGGACGACGAACAAATGTACAGCCTTCAGGAAACAAACATATATATATATATACATCTTCTAGTCTAGACGTCTTCTGATAATTACTCACATACCAGTTATAAATTATTGGCGTCACGAACATAGAGTCTGGCCAACCATTGCCGTGGACGCAGGCCGCCACTCCCAACGCTCTGTGTTATACTGACACAAACTACCGGACAAGTTAGCCAACCAGGATAATCGATGAAACAAACTAATCCCAGAGCGTGATTGGCTGGAACAAACCGGGTTAAAGCATCAGACTAAAGTTACTGTCGACGTAAATGGTCAGTGACAATACGATTCTGGTGCAGTAAACTAATTGAAAATATGTGCCAACCAGAAGCCTCCAATAACAACATGATTTTTTACATCCGTTTATTTGAGAGAGCAGAGGACGTGCATAGCCCGAGCTGGACCCCGAGTCCTGTAGTGTAACCAACCTGTCCCGGTTTCCACCTCAGGATCATAACCAATCACGGGTTGATAGCGATATAAGCAGCTCTGTGAAACAATGATAGCAAAATGAAGGAGACAAATTTATCCAACCTGAACTATAAATTCAATACGCAAGTCCAAGGGAGTCGTCTGTCATTCAGAGCCACCGAGGGAGTCGGCTGTCAATGAGAGCTACCGAGGGAGTCGTCTGTCAATCAGAGCCACCGAGGAGTCGGCTGTCAAGAGAGCTACCGAGGGAGTCGGCTGTATATCAGAGCTGCCAAGTGATCTAGCTACTCAGTACATTGTATTTATTACACTGTCCAGGATGCACCACAACACACACGAACAGCATACAGCAACATGCTGGCAGTATACACGCAACATGCTGGCAGTATACAGCAACATGCTGGCAGCATACAGCAACATGCTGGCAGCATACAGCAACATGCTGGCAGCATACACAACATGCTGGCAGCATACAGCAACATGCTGGCAGTATACTACAACATGCTGGCAGTATACTACACATGCTGGCAGTATACTACAACATGCTGGCAGTATACACAACATGCTGGCAGTATACAGCACAACATGCTGGCAGTATACTACAACATGCTGGCAGCATACAGCAACATGCTGGCAGTATACAGCAACACGCTGGCAGCATACAGCAACATGCTGGCAGCATACAGCAACATGCTGGCAGCATACAGCAACATGCTGGCAGCATACAGCAACATGCTGGCAGTATACAGCAACATGCTGGCAGTATACTACAACATGCTGGCAGCATACAGCAACATGCTGGCAGTATACAGCAACATGCTGGCAGCATACAGCACATGCTGGCAGCATACAGCAATATGCTGGCAGCATACAGCAACATGCTGGCAGCATACAGCAACATGCTGGCAGCATACAGCAACATGCTGGCAGCATACAGCAACATGCTGGCAGTATACAGCAACATGCTGGCAGCATACAGCAACATGCTGGCAGTATACTACAACATGCTGGCAGTATACAGCAACATGCTGGCAGTATACTACAACATGCTGGCAGTATACTACAACATGCTGGCAGCATACAGCAACATGCTGGCAGTATACAGCAACATGCTGGCAGTATACAGCAACATGCTGGCAGTATACAGCAACATGCTGGCAGTATACAGCAACATGCTGGCAGCATACAGCAACATGCTGGCAGCATACAGCAACATGCTGGCAGTATACAGCAACATGCTGGCAGTATACAGCAACATGCTGGCAGTATACAGCAACATGCTGGCAGTATACAGCAACATGCTGGCAGTATACTACAACATGCTGGCAGTATACAACAACATGCTGGCAGCATACAGCAACATGCTGGCAGTATACAGCAACATGTTGGCAGCATACAGCAACATGCTGGCAGTATACTACAACATGCTGGCAGTATACAGCAACATGCTGGCAGCATACAGCAACATGCTGGCAGCATACAGCAACATGCTGGCAGTATACTACAACATGCTGGCAGTATACAGCAACATGCTGGCAGTATACAGCAACATGCTGGCAGTATACTACAACATGCTGGCAGTATACAGCAACATGCTGGCAGCATACAGCAACATGCTGGCAGTATACTACAACATGCTGGCAGTATACAGCAACATGCTGGCAGTATACAGCAACATGCTGGCAGTATACTACAACATGCTGGCAGTATACTACAACATGCTGGCAGTATACTACAACATGCTGGCAGTATACAGCAACATGCTGGCAGTATACAGCAACATGCTGGCAGTATACAGCAACATGCTGGCAGTATACAGCAACATGCTGGCAGTATACAGCAACATGCTGGCAGTATACAGCAACATGCTGGCAGTATACAGCAACATGCTGGCAGTATACAGCAACATGCTGGCAGTATACAGCAACATGCTGGCAGCATACAGCAACATGCTGGCAGTATACAGCAACATGCTGGCAGCATACAGCACATGCTGGCAGCATACAGCAACATGCTGGCAGCATACAGCAACATGCTGGCAGCATACAGCAACATGCTGGCAGCATACAGCAACATGCTGGCAGTATACAGCAACATGCTGGCAGTATACAGCAACATGCTGGCAATATACAGCAACATGCTGGCAGTATACAGCAACATGCTGGCAGCATACAGCAACATGCTGGCAGTATACTACAACATGCTGGCAGTATACTACAACATGCTGGCAGTATACAGCAACATGCTGGCAGTATACACAACATGCTGGCAGTATACTACAACATGCTGGCAGTATACTACAACATGCTGGCAGCATACAGCAACATGCTGGCAGTATACTACAACATGCTGGCAGTATACAGCAACATGCTGGCAGTATACAGCAACATGCTGGCAGTATACTACAACATGCTGGCAGTATACTACAACATGCTGGCAGTATACTACAACATGCTGGCAGTATACTACAACATGCTGGCAGTATACTACAACATGCTGGCAGTATACAGCAACATGCTGGCAGTATACAGCAAATGCTGGCAGCATACAGCAACATGCTGGCAGCATACAGCAACACGCTGGCAGTATACTACAACATGCTGGCAGTATACAGCAACATGCTGGCAGTATACAGCAACATGCTGGCAGTATACAGCAACATGCTGGCAGTATACTACAACATGCTGGCAGTATACAGCAACATGCTGGCAGCATACAGCAACATGCTGGCAGTATACAGCAACATGCTGGCAGTATACAGCAACATGCTGGCAGCATACAGCAACATGCTGGCAGTATACTACAACATGCTGGCAGCATACCGCAACATGCTGGCAGCATACAGCAACATGCTGGCAGTATACTACAACATGCTGGCAGTATACTACAACATGCTGGCAGCATACCGCAACATGCTGGCAGTATACTACAACATGCTGGCAGTATACTACAACATGCTGGCAGTATACTACAACATGCTGGCAGTATACAGCAACATGCTGGCAGCATACCGCAACATGCTGGCAGCATACAGCAACATGCTGGCAGTATACAGCAACATGCTGGCAGCATACAGCAACATGCTGGCAGTATACAGCAACATGCTGGCAGCATACAGCAACATGCTGGCAGCATACAGAAACATGCTGGCAGTATACTACAACATGCTGGCAGTATACTACAACATGCTGGCAGTATACAGCAACATGCTGGCAGTATACTACAACATGCTGGCAGTTACTACAACATGCTGGCAGTATACTACAACATGCTGGCAGCATACAGCAACATGCTGGCAGTATACTACAACATGCTGGCAGTATACAGCAACATGCTGGCAGTATACAGCAACATGCTGGCAGTATACTACAACATGCTGGCAGTATACTACAACATGCTGGCAGTATACTACAACATGCTGGCAGTATACTACAACATGCTGGCAGTATACTACAACATGCTGGCAGTATACAGCAACATGCTGGCAGTATACAGCAACATGCTGGCAGCATACAGCAACATGCTGGCAGCATACAGCAACACGCTGGCAGTATACTACAACATGCTGGCAGTATACAGCAACATGCTGGCAGTATACAGCAACATGCTGGCAGTATACAGCAACATGCTGGCAGTATACTACAACATGCTGGCAGTATACAGCAACATGCTGGCAGCATACAGCAACATGCTGGCAGTATACAGCAACATGCTGGCAGTATACAGCAACATGCTGGCAGCATACAGCAACATGCTGGCAGTATACTACAACATGCTGGCAGCATACCGCAACATGCTGGCAGCATACAGCAACATGCTGGCAGTATACTACAACATGCTGGCAGTATACTACAACATGCTGGCAGCATACCGCAACATGC
Source organism: Procambarus virginalis (assembly GCA_020271785.1). Classification (NCBI taxonomy): domain Eukaryota; kingdom Metazoa; phylum Arthropoda; class Malacostraca; order Decapoda; family Cambaridae; genus Procambarus; species Procambarus virginalis. The sequence continues at coordinate 39,110,188 of WNGS01165523.1, read as the reverse complement.
TGGCAAGTATACTACAACATGCTGGCAGTATACTACAACATGCTGGCAGTATACTACAACATGCTGGCAGCATACAGCAACATGCTGGCAGCATACAGCAACATGCTGGCAGCATATACAACATGCTGGCAGTATACAACATGCTGGCAGCATACAGCAACATGCTGGCAGTATACACAACATGCTGGCAGCATACACAACATGCTGGCAGCATACAGCAACATGCTGGCAGCATACAGCAACATGCTGGCAGTATACAGCAACATGCTGGCAGTATACCGCAACATGCTGGCAGCATACAGCAACATGCTGGCAGCATACCGCAACATGCTGGCAGCATACAGCAACATGCTGGCAGCATACAGCAACATGCTGTAATCAGAACTTGGGTTGAAGCTTCACAGTTCAATACTGTTTCAGTCTGACGTCAATGGAACCCTTTGAGGGGAGGGGAGGGTTGAGGGGAGGGGAGAGGAGAGAATGGAGGAAAAGGAGGGGAAGGAAGGGAAGGAAGGGGCGTGGAGAGGAGATAGGCGAGGGACGGAACGAGGAAGGCTGCAGGACTGGCTAGGAAGAAGTGAAGAAGCAGGGGAAGTAAAGAGTAAGCAGGAAGGAAGAGGCTTGGAGCACATAGAGAAATAAATGAAGAGGGGGGGGAATGAACGAGGGAATAAGGGTACAAATGGAAGAGGAAGCAGAGAGGAAGAATAAGAGGTGTTCTCGTTACCACGAGCACAAAGTCGTGTTTACAAAGGTACAAAGGTAAGGCGACCCACGTTACCTGCACATTTGTGTATGTTTAACACACGACTGAAAAAATGTATGAATTCGTATCACGTGTAAATATGCAGCCTGTAATGACTGATACATATTAGTGTTTAATATAATAATACAAAAATCTAATTAATAACAATAATATAAATAATTGTGCTGAAATTTTGTATTAAACAAGAAAAAAATTAGGAAGATTAAGCATGACAGAATGATGATGCATGACAGCAAGACTCAGGACGACAGAATAATGTAGGACGGCAGGATGATGAACGACGACAGGATGATGAACGACGACAGGATGACGCAGGGCGACAGGATGACGCAGGGCGACAGGATGACGCAGGGCGACAGGATGCCGCAGGGCGACAGGATGACGCAGGCGACAGGATGACGCAGGTCGACAGGATGACGCAGGTCGACAGGATGACGCAGGGCGACAGGATGACGCAGGGCGACAGGATGACGCAGGGCGACAGGATGACGCAGGTCGACAGGATGACGCAGGGCGACAGGATGACGCAGGGCGACAGGATGACGCAGGGCGACAGGATGACGCAGGGCGACAGAATGACGCAGGACGGACAGGATGACGCAGGACGACAGGACGACGCAGGGCGACAGGATGACGCAGGGCGACAGGATGCGCAGGTCGACGGATGACGCAGGGCGACAGGATGACGCAGGACACAGGATGATGCAGGGCGACAGGATGACGCAGGACGACAGGATGATGCAGAACGACAAGAGAAGCAGATTTTTTTTGTATTAGATTTACATTATGTACATCTGCATTAGTGCAGCTACCCTAGACTATATGAAGTAGAGTACAGTGTGTCAAAAAAGCTAACTACGTGATGCTATAAAATCCCCATCACACAGGATGGTTAGTCATACAGAGGCATGTGATAGGCAGTCTGCACTGGCAGACTCCGGAAGCATTTTGAGGTTATCATAACACAAGATTGAATAAGGTAGCAGTTGGTAATAAAGGTCCCCATCTCGCAGGATGGTTAGTCATACCAGGGCCATATGTTTAGTAGCCTGCATGGCAAATGCAGACACGAAATGTGTGTTATCTGGGAATCTTAATATGAACAGAAACAGAAACAAGACGTCTACCTGAAACTGGTTCAGGTGACTTATGACCATGGTAGACAGGTAGACCTTGGGTCTATTACGAAACCTGTTCATTTGTCTCAATCACGGGGTTTGTTACATTTTTAACAGTTACGAGCTCCGAAACAATAGGAGGTTTTCATAATAATAATAACTTTTGAAAGCGAAGATTTGATAAACTGCGAACATTCGTAAATTTTTTAATAAATGTAAACAAATCTGCCATTAATTGTTGAAAGATGCACAGGTTTCGTAGGTAAGGGGGATCCTGACTGGCTACACACGTAGCCTCTAATCACAGCGAAGGGTCGTTTGAGCCACTAAGTATAGTCAATCACGGACCTTATGATCTACGCAATCCGTCCTCGACTCAAGTCCATTACGCGTCAATGACAGGGTAAGTAAACTCAAACCGAACTTGCAGGCATATACCTGCCAACTGAATTTTTAAAAGACAAAGGCAGTGGACTTATATACTGTGACTCGCAGAGTGCATCCTGGCATTGAACGCACATAGTAGTGACACCCATAAAATAGTCAGTGATATTCAAATGAATGTTTTAGCTGCTAAAGAAAACAGATTGAAATTAAATTCCTATGGATACCATCACATGTTGACATCTCAAGGCATGACACTGTGATATGCTTGCTAAGACAGCATGTAGAAAACCAGTGGTAGAAATTAATACGGGTGTTTCATTAGCAGTGACAAAGAGATACTTAAACAAACATCTAATGAAGATCTCATCGACCTAACAAATTCATAATGACCTGAAAGTTGTAGCAATAAATATTATGATAGATATCGTGAGGAGACATTCACATATGGGACTAATAGAACAGGAACCCGGCAATGTGATGTTATAGTGGCCAGAATACGCCTAGGATATAGACGTATCTGGCAGCTTTCTCAAAACCCAAATGTCGAGTACACAATGTGTCAACTTTGTGAAAGAGAAAACATGCACTCTCTTGAACATTATATTGTAGAATGTCCCATATTGACTGACTTTCGCCCTCCTGAGCTGAGGTATGCTGAACTGTGTAATTTCTATATGAGTACTGGAACACTTGATGATATATTGGACTTGTATCCAAGGTTGACCATGTAATGTATCATTTATACAATGTATGTATGTGATGTAACTATATAACATGAGCTTGTAAAAGCACCTTAATCACCTTCAGTGATTAAGTGCTTAATTGCACACTAGTTTCTCTGTCAGCTATCTCACCCTGTCAGAGTAAAAGAGACAAATGTATGTGAATGCATGTGTGTGTGTATGTATGCATGTATATATGTAAATGTACGTATATATGTGTGTGTATGTATATGTATGTGTATGAAGTACATATGGAAGCTGATCAGAATTGCATTTCACCTTTGTAAATGCACATTAATGACACTTCGAGCACTTTATGTAGGGCATATGTAAATCTGTGTATCTATGTATTTACGTATGTAGGTTAGCTTAGCATTTTAAAAGTACCGAATCACCTTCTGTGGTTGATTGTTCAATAAATCCCTGAACTATATGTTTAACTGATCTCTAACCCTGTCCATGGAGGACAGAAGAAAATGTATATATGCTGGTTAGCATTGTAAATGTGTGGCCACGTTTGTGGTAGAAAATAATAATAAAAAAATTACATCCAGCGGTCGACCCCACAGACGCATTCATAAATTTTAACATGCTGTTCATTCAAAACGAGAATTTTCTCAAAAATAAATTAATATTATAATATATTAGCATATTGTGCATATATAGGCATAGGTTAGGTGTTTAGGTTCTGTTGGAGATTATATGTATTTGTAGTACAACCTGTCCTCACACTAGGCTGTTTAAAGCAGCGGCCATCCTCCCCAGAAGCATTCATCAATTTTAACATACTGTGTATTAAAGATTGGTTTGTTTTCATATATAAATTAATATTATTATATTATTATACATAAAAATTCAATGTATAGTTAGGCGTAGGTTAGGTTAGGTTAGGTTAGGTGTTTAGGTTTTTTTTTTTTTTGGGGGGGGCGATTATTTGTATTTGTAGTACGTGGGTGAAGCATTTATAGCGTTGTGATTCGAACAAAATTCGTCAGTGAAGCACTTGTTCCGGATATGTTCGAACGTCAGCGGTTGTGAGTCGTGTGTAAACCGCTTTTCATTCATAAACAGGGGGTTTGGCGGGTGCATGGAATCACTTTTGGATCTTTGTTTGGAGGACGGGCTGTATTGAGAGACTGCAGCCCGTCCTCCAAGCAAAGACCCAAAAGTGATTCCATCCACCCGCCAAACCCCCTCTTTATGAGTGAATCAACCCGTCCTCGACTCAAGTCCATTACATTCAGCGGTCAACCCCACAGACGCATTCATAAATTTTAACATGCTGTTCATTCAAAACGGGAATTTTCTCAAGTATAAATTAATATTATAATATATTGGCATATTGTGTATAAATAGGCATAGGATAGGTTAGGTCAGGTGTTTAGGTTCTGTTGGCGATTATTTGTATTTGTAGTACGTGGGTGAAGCATTTATAGCGTTGTGATTCGAACAAAATTCGTCAGTGAAGCACTTGTTCCGGATATGTTCGAACGCCAGCAGTTGTGAGTCGTGTGTAAACCGCTTTTCATTCATAAACAGGGGGTTTGGCGGGTGCATGGAATCACTTTTGGATCTTTGTTTGGAGGACGGGCTGGAGTGAATAACGGTTTACACACGACTCACAGCTGATGACGTCCGAACACTTGCGGAACAAGTGCTTTGCTCACGGCTTCTGTTCGAACAACACTTCTGTAAATGCTTCACCCACATACTTCAAATACAAATAATCGCAAACAGAACCTAAACAATATGCCAATATATTATAATAATAATTTATACTTGAGAAAATTCCCGTTTTGAATGAACAGCATGTTAAAATTTATGAATGCGTCTGTGGGGTTGACCGCTGAATGTAATGGACTTGAGTCGAGGACGGGTTGCTCAATATATAATAATTCGAAGACAATGAGGCCAAGTACCTTAAACTCGGTGCTAAGTGAGCTAGTGGACGCTCCGCGGAGTAACAATTATCTGGTGTGTCCCCATAAACAGGAGAAAACTGACAAAACTAAAGGCAGACAAGTAAGGTAAGACTTATTTTTGTATTCTCAGAATATGTGTTGAAGAAAATGTTTACGAAGGAAAAGCACTTAACACAAACTTTAAGGATCACCAGTTCTCGGGCTGTGCTCGTCCCAGCTGAGGCCGACCAGGGTGACGCATTCATCAATTTTTAAGTTTTCGTGAAACCAAAATGACATCTTCCGGAATATAAATTAAAATTAATGTGTTAAATTAACATAAGCTATAATTTTGTATAGTTAGTTCTAGCTACTATCTTATACAAGCTTAGATGTACGTACTATAATAGTCAATGTTTGCAAATGACGGAACTAATGGTGGAATGTAAAAACAAAGGAGGATTGTTTATAATTAGCGCTATATAATTAAAGATTAAGCCACCCAGATGTGGCACGGGCATGATAGCCCCGTAGTGACCTCCTGGGAGTGTGGGGCTCATATGTATACCTGGTGCGTGGGATTCCCGGACTGTGTAGTCACGTTCGCACGCACTCCCCCTACGCTTCCTGTATGACGAGCTAAGTCAAATAGAGATTACTGTTAGAACAAGCTATAATCACTCTATTACTATTTTTGTTTTATAAGATTCATGAAAAATGTTTATCTGAAGCAATTAAATTACAATAAATTGAAGAATAAATGAAAGATTTTAAAATAGTACCCAGTAATTGACGCCCCAATGATGCAGTGGTGAAAGGGAAGGGAAACTATTAGGAGAAAGCATCAAACCATTACAACTATATAGCCTTTGGAGAGATCAAATAAGGATTTTGGGACGGGGGGAAGGATGGTAGCCAGCCACTTGACGGTCGGAGATTGAACGCCGACCTGCATTGAAGCGAGACCGTCGCTCATACCGTCAAGTAGAGAGAGAGAGAGAATGAGAGTATAGATCCTTGGCAAATAATTATAAGTGGAAGAAGAAGAACGAATCGACAAATCGGAGAAATCAGAAGGCAGCAGAAGTGTGAGAAGGTGCTAAGATGACCGAGGACATGTGAGCGAGATCGCTCGATAGCTATAAATGATACGTCTTAACCAGCTTCAAAACACACTTATTACGCGGCTTTAGCATAAGTGATATATTACAAACGCACACGTTAATTAGGCAGATTAAACGCAAACATTTTTAGACGTCAATTTGCATGCCATGAAGAGGTACAGGTAAGCATAATTATGCGTAGACATGTCAAAGGCAGGTGTAGTTAGACGCTGGAGTGGCTAACAAGCGCGAGACCACGAATGCTGTTGCTGGAACCACTGGTACGCTTGCAAGGCGAAGCTTACACGTGATTGGTGGAAACAGAGTGGATATGTGTAGACAGGTGTGCGTCCAAGGGAACGGGAGGGTGCTATACAGGTGTGGGAAAGGTGGGGAATGTGAGAAGTTGTAAGCAAGCGTGGGGACAAGCGTGGGCAGGCGGGGATTTGGGACAATAAATTGTGATGTCAGGTTTATTGTGAGGCAAACGAGGCAAGTGAGAGCAAGCAAGGATAAAGAAGGCGTGCGAAGGGGGGAGAGAGAGAGAGAGAGAGAGAGAGAGAGAGGAGAGAGAGAGAGAGAGAGAGAGAGAGAGAGAGGCAGGACGCACAGGCAGAGAGAACAAACCAGTATGTAAGCGAGGAAAGTTTTCCAAGAGAGAAGCCAGCGCAGCTGGCTTGTCGGGTGAGGTAAGGTGGCCAAGAGACAAGACCAATGACAGTGCGGTGAAAGACAAAAATATTGTGTCAGATCTCCTCAGGGATAGGAAAGGACAGAGGGAGAGAGACAGGGATAAACAGAAACAGAATAAGTAAGAGCAGTGTATCTTAAAATCAGAATAGTAGAGGAGCAAGAACAACTATGTAATTTTACTCTCACTCTTTCCTGCAACGTTAATGCAGCTATATGTGTTTTAACATGTACGACGCATGTTTTGAAAGTGAATTAAAACTTCTAGACAAGTGCTAAAGAGGATTTTTGTCACTTTGAATTATATGGTTGCATAACGTTCTATACCCTTTAAACCCATTTACAATCGTATGCCAGCGAATAATTAATATTTCCATTCATCGATCGGCCATAAAAATATTCAAAGTTCATAGAACATATTTTTTATAGATCCTTGAGCACATGAAGATCACTCAGAATTTATATTATTGGATGAATGGTTAACACTAGTGAAGATCAGCTAATTACTAGCTTAAGACAGTGCGGGTATATCCCAGAAAAAAATCATTACAGTTGCATATGACAACTA
>WNGS01165523.1:39055755-39069934 GCA_020271785.1 Procambarus virginalis | reverse complement strand
ATAATATCAGACAGACAGTATGGTTTTCGACCTGGAAGATCTTGTGTAATGAACTTGCTCAGTTTTTATGGTCGAGCCACAGAGATTTTACAGGAAAGAGATGGTTGGGTGACTGCATCTATCTGGACCTAAAAAAGGCTTTCGACAGAGTTCCCATAAGAGGTTGTTCTGGAAACTGGAACATATTGGAGGAGTGACAGGTAAGCTACTAACATGGATGAAAAATTTCCTGATAGAAAAATGATGGCAGTAATCAGAGGCAAGGTATCGGATTGGAGGAATGCTACGAGTGGAGTACCACAGGGTTCAGTTCTTGCACTGGTAATGTTCATTATCTACATAAACGATCTACCAATGGGAATACAGAATTACATGAACATGTTTGCTGATGATGCTAAGATAACAGGGAAGATAAGAAACTTAGATGATTGTCATGCCCTTCAAGAAGACCTGGACAAAATAAGTATATGGAGCAACACTTGGCAAATGGAATTTAATGTGAATAAATGCCATGTTATGGAATGTGGAATTGGGGAACATAGACCCCACACAACCTATAAATTATGTGAGAAATCTTTAAAGAATTCTGACAAAGAAAGGGATCTAGGGGTGGTTCTAGATAGAAAACTGTCACCTGAGGACCACATTAAGAACATTGTGCGAGGAGCCTATGCTACACTTTCTAACCTCAGAATTGCTTTTAAATACATGGATGGAGAAATACTAAAGAAATTGTTCATGACTTTTGTTAGGTCAAAGCTAGAATATGCAGCGGTTGTGTGGTGCCCATATCTTAAGAAGCACATCAACAAACTGGAAAAGGTGCAACGACATGCCACTAAGTGGTTCCGAGAACAGAAGGACAAGAACTACGAGGAGAGGAGAGAGGCATTAAATACGCCAAAACTAGAAGATAGAAGAAAAAGAGGTGATATGATCACAACGTTCAAAATAGTAACAGGAATCGATAAAATTGACAAGGAAGAATTCCTGAGACCTGGAACTTCAAGAACAAGAGGTCATAGATTTAAACTAACGAAACAAAGCTGTCGAAGAAATATACGAAAATTCACTTTTGTAAACAGAGTCGTAGACGGATGGAACAAGTTAAGTGAGAAGGTGGTGGAGGCCAAAACCGTCAGTAATTTCAAAGCATTATATGACAAAGAGTGCTGGGGAGACGGGACACCACGAGCATAGCTCTCATCATGTAACTACACTTAGGTAATTACACTTATGTAACTACACACATACACACACGCACACACACACACACACCTCTCCTTCATCTTAGGAGATGAAGTACTTAATGAAACGGACAGAGAGAAAGATCTAGGAGTTGATATCACACCAAACCTGTCTCCTGAAGCCCACACAAAAAGAATAACGTCTGCGGCATATGCGAGGCTGGCTAACATCAGAACAGCGTTCAGGAACCTGTGTAAGGAATCATTCAGAATCTTGTACACCACATATGTAAGACCAATCCTGGAGTATGCGGCCCCAGCATGGAGCCCGTACCTTGTCAAGCACAAGACGAAGCTGGAAAAAGTCCAAAGGTATGCCACTAGACTAGTCCCAGAACTAAGAGGCATGAGTTACGAGGAAAGGCTGCTGGAAATGCACCTTACGACACTGGAAAACAGAAGAGTAAGGGGAGACATGATCACAACCTACAAAATCCTCAGAGGAATAGACCGGGTAAACAAGGATAAACTATTCAACACTGGTGAGACGCGAACAAGGGAACACAGGTGGAAACTGAGTACCCACATGAGCCACAGAGACGTTAGAAGGAACTTTTTCAGTGTCAGAGTAGTTAACGGATGGAATGCATTAGGCAGTGATGTGGTGGAGGGTGACTCCATACACAGTTTTATATGTAGATATGATAGAGCCCAGTAGGCTCAGGAACCTGTCCACCAGTTGATTGACAGTTGAGAGGCGGGACCAAAGAGCCAAAGCTCAACCCCTGCAAGCACAAATAGGTGAGTACAAATAGGTGAGTACACACACACACACACACACACAGACACAGTCCTTGGACCTATACTGTTTCTGATATATGTAAATGATCTCCCAGAGGGTATAGAATCGTTTCTCTCAATGTTTGCCGATGATGCAAAAATTATGAGGAGGATTGAAACGGAGGACGATAGTAGGAGGCTACAGGATGACCTAGACAGACTGAGTGAATGGTCCAACAAATGGCTGTTGAAGTTCAACCCGAGTAAATGCAAAGTAATGAAACTAGGCAGTGGAAATAGGAGGCCAGACACAGGATACAGAATAGGAGGTGAAGTACTTAATGAAACGAACAGAAAGATCTAGGAGTTGATATCACACCAAACCTGTCTCCTGAAGCCCACATAAAAAGAATAACGTCTGCGACATATGCGAGGCTGGCTAACATCAGAACAGCGTTCAGGAACCTGTGTAAGGAATCATTCAGAATCTTGTACACCACATATGTAAGACCAATCCTGGAGTATGCGGCCCCAGCATGGAACCCGTACCTTATCAATCACAAGACGAAGCTGGAAAAAGTCCAAAGGTATGCCACTAGACTAGTCCCAGAACTAAGAGGCATGAGTTACGAGGAAAGGCTGCGGGAAATGCACCTTACGACACTGGAAGACAGAAGAGTAAGGGGAGACATGATCACAACCTACAAAATCCTCAGAGGAATCGACCGGGTAAACAAGGATAAACTATTCAACACTGGTGGGACGCGAACAAGGGGACACAGGTGGAAACTGAGTACCCACATGAGCCACAGAGACGTTAGAAGGAACTTTTTCAGTGTCAGAGTAGTTAACGAATGGAATGCATTAGGCAGTGATGTGGTGGAGGCTGACTCCATACACAGTTTTAAATGTAGATATGATAGAGCCCAGTAGGCTCTGGAATCTGTACACCAGTTGATTGACAGTTGAGAGGCGGGACCAAAGAGCCAAAGCTCAACCCCCGCAAGCACAAATAGGTGAGTACAAATAGATGAGTACACACACACACACACACACACACACACACACACACACACACACACACACACACAGGGGGGGGAGGGCCGGCCTGCCGGCCGAGCGGACAGCACGCTGGACTTGTGATCCTGTGGTCCCGGGTTCGATCCCGGGCGCCGGCGAGAAACATTGGGCAGAGTTTCTTTCACCCTATGCCCCTGTTGCCTAGCAGTAAATAGGTACCTCGGAGTTAGTCAGCTGTCACGGGCTGTTTCCTGGTGTGTTTGTGTGTGTGTGTGTGTGTGTGATGTGAAAAAAATAGTAGTAGTAGTTAGTAACAGTTGATTGACAGTTGAGAGGCGGGCCAAAAGAGCAGAGCTCAACCCCCGCAAGCACAACTAGGTGAATACACACACACGCAAATGCAAATGCACGCATATACGGGTAAGTGATCACTGTGCTGCTAATTACTTCTCAATGAAACCATTGCGAACTTTCCTTTGACAATTAGATCTCCAAGAACTGTTTCCGTGACTTCGACCTCAAGTTTCAAGACGGTTCGCGTGAGGAAGGTAAACATAACTATTGGCAAGTAAACTCTTCTGTGTAAAACACATCACAAAATGTAAAAACCCATCTGAACAAGAAGCTTTGGAGCTCCATCTCACCTTTATTACAGTTTAGATCCGCTTGAGCCTTGAGAGCAAGACGGGAAATTTTGCAATAATTGTTGAGACAAGTTTGAGCTAAATTAATGCAAGATCTAATCAAACAGACACAAGTTCGAGCAAACTGAAGCTGTTGTCCAGTAATAACGAGAGCAATATTCAGGTGTTCAACGCGACAACATGCCCAACAAGTTTGCCCGATGTGTAATCTTGCTGAATAAAAGTTAAACTATACATTTTTTCCTCCAAAGTGTATAAATAAACTGTTACCGGAATGACTTTCAATTGGACCAAACAGTTACATGCAAAATTAAGTATTGAAAGACGCTGTTGCTGGAGGTAACTGCTATTGGACCAGACTTATTTTAGAAAAGACTACTCGTAAGTCCATGTTATGCGTGACAAGTGGGTACTGTTGTCCAAAGGCTGCTGTCGTCAGACTGCTTTTATCAGGCTTCTGTAATGCCATATTACTGTTAAAGCAAAATTTTTGTTGTGCAAAACAAATATTATTTGAGTCTATTCATGTGTCAGACGTCAGTTGAATTATGTGTCAGTCAACTGTTGGATCGGCTCGTCGATATATATAGTTAACAATGAGTATAAATAAATACAAAATGATTTTTTCCGTTCATAGATTAAAATGTTGGAATTTCATTTGGCCATGAATTTTGATTCAATCATTCTCTAATCTCTGACGTGATCTGATGGAGTGGATTAACATTTACATTCAAATATGTTAGTTGAAACATCCAATTAATAGTTTTGAGTCCAAATATTTGTATTTTGGCCTTGTGGGCATTTTAAGATATACACTTATTTAAACACGCACAAGTTTACAAATACTTCCAAAAATTTCCTACATGGTATTGAGAATGCGGAAAATCCACAGAGGGAGGGAACGAGCTATCAGGGGAAAAGCGCCAAGCCATTACGACTTTATAGCACTGGGAAGGGGGTCAAGATAAGGATTTGGGATGGGACGGGAGGAAGGAATGGTGCCCAACCACTTGGACGGTCGGGGATTGAACCCCGACCTGCATGAAGTGAGACCATCATTCCACTCTACCGTCCAGCCCAAGTGGGGGGGGGGGTAAAAATCCACAGAGAAAAGGGAAAGGGAGATGAAGGTGTCGGTCGATGAAAGCCGTTGTCAACACCAGACTCATTTAGGTATTGAGAATATATATATATTGTGTTTCCTCACGAGGTATTCTTGTTATGAATGTTGCGTGCAACGACACATTTCCACCCAAGTTCAGTTCTTGCTAGTAGCGACACACGTACACTTGCGCTCTGTTGCTGTATACTGCGACTCTCACTCATTGTTGTTGCGTGCACTGTACGCACTTAAGCTCTGCGGTAAACTTAGATCTTAAGAGCATATTATACCCAGCCATCAGCTGACATATATATATGGCCTTCCTTCTGTGGCGTTTCCTCCAACAAGATCTCTCCTAAATCCCACGGATGATTAACGTAAACTCTGAAAATTAGTTTAAATCCAACTGTTGCAAATGTAAACTCAGGCGTCTAAGAGTATGTGTTAGTGAGATCGTGCGTCTAAGAGTATGTGTTAGTGAGATCGTGCGTCTAAGAGTGTGTGTTAGTGAGATCGTGCGTATTTAATACAGAATTAACACACAAAACAATTATATTTTAAACATTCTACATACTACTACGCTTTGGAAACTATAAATATATATGATTAAACAAAAAGCAGCCACGACCAGGATTCTTCAATCATTTGTCCAACCACTTACGAAAGTTTTTTAGTTAGTTTAGTTCATTTATTATGCACCTCATACCCATCCTCTGGGCGGTAGTGGAAAGGGTTACAGAGGCACATAATGGGCTCAGGGACTGAACCCCACAATTCATTTAGCTAAGCAAGTTACAATCTTGGTGAATTAGTTACAAAATTCAGTGTAAGTCGTCACATCAACAATGGGTATCTCTAAATTCTGACTCAATAAAAGTCTCTTTTTCCTCACTGAATAACGATAAGAAAATTACTACTAAATTTAGCTAACAAATGTACCTTCTTACCTATATAACTAATGTCTACACTGTACCCTGTCCGTCACTATATATCACCCTATACTCCGGGGAAGATCTCTGCGCGATGGGGGAAGATCGGGGCTCGGCTCGAGTGCTTACAACCACGTGAGGACACATTGCCCTTGGCGAGTCTGTGTGGGCATGTGTGCATTGCCCCAATTGTATAGACAGAGGAGCTCAGAGAGGTTGAGTTACTTGCTGGGGTATAAATATGATGCTATGAAGTCGTACCTCATGTGGTTGTTTGGAGAGTATTCTCAGAGATCAGGAGAGCCTCTACGCTGATCAATTTCGCAAATGGTTACCACAGCGCTTCTTAATCATGGAGACAACGCAGACGTCTTGTGACAAAATTCTCACACACGATTTGGCCCTAAAAATGAATGCTCATTGAGCCCAATCGGGGTTTCTCAAATTAGTCACACTTTTGGAATAAAATCAATAGTGATTTAGTGGCCTCTGTTACAACACTCAAGAATTGGATTTTTCTCGATCTTCTCTGCTCTGCCTCTCTACTCTCAGAGCTGCGTTACATTGAATTCACAAGAAAAATGAAAACTGCAGAGGTCTTATTGATCCATACGAGGTCTTATTAATCACCTGATAACACGCAGGACGGGTATTTTATAATACATTATAATGCCATTATGTTGTTTTAATAAATATTTCAGTAAGACTTCATAAAAAATAGGGCTCAAACGTAGCAGTAGAGTGAGGTGATATAACACGACTGTCCAGTTGCAAGAGATGGCAAGTGTTGAGACCTTGATGGCACCTGTACACGTGCTCATGATATAGTAACAGAATGTTCAGATGTTTAAAAATATGTTGTCTTAAGAATAAAACATTTCAAACATGTAATGATAATTTGAAGAGCGAATGTACAATCTCTTTAGTTTCCTCAGTTCTTCTCTTTTCTCTAAGAACTAAGTCACGAATTTTATTTTTAAATTTACGTTGGCTCCTTTCACTTCCTATTTTGATATATAATATAATTAGCGAGTTATAAGACCACTTAGTCTTAAGACCGCTAAGTAAATACACAAGAGCTACTCGCTCTGGTAACAACTTCTCACTTAATTAGACTAAACACTTTTTAAACTCACTTCCTCCAGGCAAGACGTCACTTAAGTAAACGCGGGTTTTATGTCTCACGCTTCCATCCTCGCCAGGAAGGTTCCCATAGAGCGAGAGTCACGAGCCATATCTCACGCTCTGGCCCACACCAGGGAAGTGCCCAGCGAGCGGGTGAGAAGAGCCATATCTCACGCTCTCTGGCCACACCAGGGAAGTGCCCAGCGAGCGGGTGAGAAGAGCCATATCTCACGTTCTGGCCCACACCAGGGAAGTGCCCAGAGAGCGGGTGAGAAGAGCCATATCTCACGTTCTGTCCCACACCAGGGAAGTGCCCAGAGAGCGGGTGAGAAGAGCCATATCTCACGCTCCACCCTCACCAGGTTTTACTGCAGCTGAATATTTCACCCGGTCTGACTTGTTCTGTTGCAATTTTCATGCAACTCTCTAGATGTGAGGAATAATGTATGAGACGGGCGAGGGAAGGGCGAGGCCTTTATTGTTCCGCGTTTCTGTTGCGTAGTGATGAGGATGGTTCCTATGTCTTTCCTCTATAATCTCTTGCATCTTATTCTATATCTCTTACATCCATCCCTCTATTACTTTCCACCCCATCCCTCTGTCTCATTCTTCAATCCTAGTCCTCTACCAATTTGTTCTACCCCATTATCTCATCCATCTCCCTTTTTATCTACCTTATTCCTCTACCCAAATTAACGAGCATCCATTGCTCTCGCCAACTTCACTTCAACATCCATCTTCCTTTTCCGTTACCGCCATCCATCTCCACAGTCCCTTATTCTTCCTTTCCCTCGACCATCCTCCCCGTATCTCTCCTTATTCCAACCCGTCCTCGCAAATTCGTATAGTCAATATTGACTTATTAAATACGTGCGTAGGTGACATACTAAACATAATAGTTTACCTTGAAAAGCTTCATAGAAAACACCGACCTTACCTAACCTTGTTAGTATGTTAAGATAAGCATCTTATTGCTTTGTAATTACAATTATTACTTAACCTATACCTATAATAGGTTAAATAACAATTGTAATTACGAAGCTATAAGATGCTTATCTTAACATACTAACAAGGTTAGGTAAGGTCGGTGTTTTCTATGAAGCTTTTCAAGGTAAACTATTATGTTTAGTATATCACCTATGCACGTATTTAATAAGTCAATATTGACTATACGAATTTGCGAGGACGGGTTGCCTTATTCCTCCATCCACATCAATGAAGCACATAAAATATAATCAGGCTTCCATTATCTGATGGTCGTTGTTGTAGAAGCCATACAGATCTTCAGCGAGTGACCTTTTCCCCCTTTACGAGCTAAATGAATTATGGGGTTCAGTCCCTGAGCCCATTATGTGCCTCTGTAACCCTTTCCACTACCGCCCACAAGATGGGTATGGGGTGCATAATAAATGAACTAAACTAACTACGAGTTAAATATTAGCAGTTACATGCATATCATCAAAGGTGTTGGTAATAGATTAGTAAATTTTTTAAAGAGGAAGGCCTTTATACCAGTAATTGTTTAGGGACGGTAAATTCTGTTTCACAAACCAGGACGGTATAAGAAAAAACAAGATGTTCAGAGAACTTATTATGCACCAAACTGAGGGTTGAAATGAGGAACCCAAAATTTGGAGCTCGACTCCCGCAAGTCCACAAGTAAATATGGCAAGAAACAAAGTAGCCGCTAGTCATTATATTAAACGATAGACAGTTGTGAAGGCGGGAGACAGGAGCTGAAGCAGTGTTCAGCAAGATAATCACACAAACATTTCCATAAATAGTGAAGCTAACCCCTGTATTACACCCAGAGATTGGTAACTAAAGTAAGCCATAAGTTATTACATGAAGAACGGAGACCATATTGCCCTATAGTCCCTATAATGAAGGGAGTTATATATACATGTCCCTATAATGGAGGGGTTATGGAATTAAAATTATTTTCAAATTAAATCAATATTCTTCGCACCCTTTTATTTGTTAAAAATAAATTTAAACCAAGATATATAAGAAGACATGAAATATACGCAAATATATATTATATTAAATATATATAATATACATAATGTAATTACAGGTGTCAACATATATATATATATATATATATATATATATATATATATATATATATATATATATATATATATATAATGTAATTACATATAAATTCTAATTCACATACAACGAATGGCGTGTAATATATTTTTCTTGGTTTCAATTCCTTGGTAGAGTTGCAGCCGCCGAGGAAACGGAACAAACATTTCATACAGAAGGCTAATGACACTTCCTGTCAACAAAGCAATCATTTTCATTCCTGCTGACGTTTTATACCCTGCCAGAGGCAGTGAACCTCTGGCAGCGAGGAAAGTGAACCTCTGGCAGCGAGGAAAGTGAACCTCTGGCAGCGAGGAAAGTGAACCTCTGGCAGCGAGGAAAGTGAACCTCTGGCAGCGAGGAAAGTGAACCTCTGGCAGCGAGGAAAGTGAACCTCTGGCAGCGAGGAAAGTGACCCTCTGGCAGCGAGGAAAGTGACCCTCTGGCAGCGAGGAAAGTGAACCTCTGGCAGCGAGAAAAGTGAACCTCTGGCAGCGAGGAAAGTGAACCTCTGGCAGCGAGAAAAGTGAACCTCTGGCAGCGAGGAAAGTGAACCTCTGGCAGCGAGGAGAGAAAGTGACTCTGGCAGCGAGGAGAGAAAGTGAATCACTGACAGCGAGGAAAGTGAACCTCTGGCAGCGAGGAAAGTGAACCTCTGGCAGCGATCAGAGAAATTGAATCTCTGGCAGCGAGGAGAGAAAGTGAATCCTCTGGTAGCGAGGAGAGAAAGTGAATCCTCTGGCAGCGAGGAAAGTGACCCTCTGGCAGCGAGGAAAGTGAACCTCTGGCAGCGAGGAGAGAAAGTGACTCTCTGACAGCGAGGAGAGAAAGTGAACCTCTGGCAGCGAGGAAAGTGAACCTCTGGCAGCGAGGAAAGTGAACCTCTGGCAGCGAGGAAAGTGAACCTCTGGCAGCGAGGAAAGTGAACCTCTGGCAGCGAGGAGAGAAATTGAATCTCTGGCAGCGAGGAGAGAAAGTGAATCCTCTGGCAGCGAGGAGAGAAAGTGAATCCTCTGGCAGCGAGGAGAGAAAGTGAACCTCTGGCAGCGAGGAGAGAAATTGAATCTCTGGCAGCGAGGAGAGAAAGTGAACCTCTGGCAGCGAGGAAAGTGACCCTCTGGAAGCGAGGAGAGAAAGTGAATCCTCTGGCAGCGAGGAGAGAAAGTGAATCTCTGGCAGCGAGGAGAGAAAGTGAATCTCTGGCAGCGAGGAGAGAAAGTGAATCTCTGGCAGCGAGGAGAGAAAGTGAATCTCTGGCAGCGAGGAGAGAAAGTGAACCTTTGGCAGCGAGGAAAGTGACCCTCTGGCAGCGAAGAGAGAAAGTGAATCTCTGCCAGCGAGGAGGGAAAATAACTTACGATTGACATACATTAATAATATTTATTACTGGTCTATTAAATAATTTATTTAATAACTCTTTTTAGTCATTTCTAAAAACAAGAAAATTCTAAGCTGTTGTTCGTTGGTGTAAAGAATGACTCGCTCTTCGTAACGATTTATGTCATTGCCAGGCTGGCGCACGCGCGCTCGCATTAAAGACGAACACCGCAATACTTGACAAACAAACCTGATCTGTTGACAGTCGTCAGGAGCGAGAGAAAACAAGGACATTATTCAGAAGACAAGGAAAAATCCCTCGCCGTCCCTTGCTGCCACTTGCAGGGCTCTTCTTCTGCACCTGAAACACATCTGACTCGTTTGGACGCTTTTCGCACACCTGGATCATAGCTAGGTTGTCCTGACGGTTCACACTTGCCTAGAACATACATGTATTCACTTAGTTGTATTTTATGGGGGTTGAGCTTTGCTCTTTCGGCCCGCCTCTTAACTGTCAATCAACTGTTTACTAACTACACTACTTTTTTTTTTTTTTTTTTTTTTCACACACACACACACACACACACACACACACACACACACACACACACACACACACACACACACACACACACACACCCCAGGAAGCAGCCCGTGACAGCTGACTAACTCCCAGGTACCTATTTACTGCTAGGTAACAGGGGCATTCAGGGTGAAAGAAACTTTGCCCATTTGTTTCTGCCGGGTGCGGGAATCGAACCCGCGCCACAGAATTACGAATCCTGCGCGCAATCCACCAGGCTACCTGGCCCCCTGTGATTCATGTGACATGTGATTCAATCTGACGGTGTGTACGCTTCTCACACATCTGGGACTTACCTATGGCTCACTCTGACGCTTCTCACACACCTGGGACTTACCTATGGCTCACTCTGACGCTTCTCACACACCTGGGACCTATCTATGGCTCACTCTGACGCTTCTCACACACCTGGAACATACCTATGGCTCACTCTGACGCTTCTCACACACCTTAGCCTTATCTATGGCTCACTCTGACGCTTCTCACACACCTGGGATACCTATGGCTCACTCTGATGCTTCTCACACACCTGGGACATACTTATGGCTCACTGACGCTTCTCACACACCTGGGACATACCTGTGGCTCACTCTGACCCTTCTCACACACCTGGGACATACTTATGGCTCGTTCTAACGATTCTATGACGCCTGGAACATACCTGTGGCTTATTCTGGCGCTTCCATCATATCTGGAAGGCTTAGTCCACGCACTTATTGCTAGTGTCATCCGGAGGTTTTGTGGAATATTATTTATTTCAGTAATGCTGTTGGCAAGAGTAGTCTCATTATTTTTAAATATACCGCGAAGTCTAAATGTTTTGGAATCATGTTTTGTATTTTTATCTTGAGTTATCTTGAGATGATTTCGGGGCTTAGTGTCCCCGCGGCCCGGTCCTCGACCTGGCCTCCACCCCCAGGAATCAGCCCGTGACAGCTGACTAACTCCCATGTACCTATTTACTGCTCACTCTTGTGATTGTACTCAATCTTTTGTGCACGTTTTTTTTAATACCTTCTTTTCATAGATCGCAGCTTGTGAGACTAATAGGTTGATTTCGCCTAACTTACATACTTATTTCCTATTTCAATACTAATTAAGACCGACGGACGTTCCTCGCCCGGATGACTAACGAACGTTCCCTGTCCGTACGACCGACGTTCCTCGCCCGGATGACTAACGAACGTTCCCTGTCCGTACGACCGACGTTCCTCGCCCGGATGACTAACGAACGTTCCCTGTCCGTACGACGACGTTCCTCGCCCGGATGACTAACGAACGTTCCCTGTCCGTACGACCGACGTTCCTCGCCCGGATGACTAACGAACGTTCCCTGTCCGTACGACCGACGCTTATTGTTCCTCATGCCAACATTAATCACACGCTTATACTAACAGTCGTTAGACACTCATGCTACGGACTCACATTAATCCAACATTGTCTGTGGTTCTGGACGTTTAGACAATGTGGGGTGGGGCCAGGACAATGTGGGTGGGGCCAGGACAATGTGGGGTGGGGCCAGGACAATGTGGGTGGGGCCAGGACAATGTGGGGTGGGGCCAGGACAATGTGGGGGTGGGGCCAGGACAATGGGGGTGGGGCCAGGACAATGTGGGGGTGGGGCCAAGACAATGTGGGTGTGGGGCCCAGGACAATGTGGGGTGGGGCCAGAACAATGTGGGGTGGGGCCAGGACAATGTGGGGGTGGGGCCAGGACAATGTGGGGTGGGGCCAGGACAATGTGGGGTGGGGCCAGGACAATGTGGGTGGGGCCAGGACAATGTGGGGTGGGGCCAGGACAATGTGGGGTGGGGCCAGGACAATGTGGGGGTGGGGCCAGGACAATGTGGGGGTGGGGCCAGGACAATGTGGGGGTGGGGCCAGGACAATGTGGGGGTGGGGCCAGGACAATGTGGGGTGGGGCCAGGACAATGTGGGGGTGGGGCCAGGACAATGTGGGTGGGGCCAGGACAATGTGGGGTGGGCCAGGACAATGTGGGGGTGGGGCCAGGACAATGTGGGGTGGGGCCAGGACAATGTGGGGTGGGGGCCAGGACAATGTGGGGGTGGGCCAGGACAATGTGGGGTGGGGCCAGGACAATGTGGGGTGGGGCAGGACAATGTGGGGGTGGGGCCAGGACAATGTGGGGGTGGGCCAGGACAATGTGGGGGTGGGGCCAGGACAATGTGGGGGTGGGGCCAGGACAATGTGGGGTGGGGCCAGGACAATGTGGGGGTGGGGCCAGGACAATGTGGGGTGGGGCCAGGACAATGTGGGGTGGGGCCAGGACAATGTGGGGTGGGGCCAGGACAATGTGGGGTTGGGGCCAGGACAATGTGGGGTGGGGCCAGGACAATGTGGGGTGGCCAGGACAATGTGGGGGTGGGGCCAGGACAATGTGGGGTGGGGCCAGACAATGTGGGGTGGGGCCAGGACAATGTGGGGGGGGGCCAGGACAGTGTGGGGTGGTGGAGCCAGGACAATGTGGGGTGGGAGACAGGCAGGTGGGGTGGAGCCAGGACAATGTGGGGTGGAGCCAGGACAGTGTGGGGTGGAGCCAGGACAATGTGGGGTGGAGCCAGGACAGTGTGGGGTGGAGCCAGGACAATGTGGGGTGGAGCCAGGACAATGTGGGGTGGAGCCAGGACAATGTGGGGTGGAGCCAGGACAATGTGTGTGGTGGAGCCAGGACAATGTGGGGTGGAGCCAGGACAATGTGGGGTGGAGCCAGGACAATGTGGGGTGGAGCCAGGACAATGTGGGGGTGGAGCCAGGACAATGTGGGGGTGGAGCCAGGACAGTGTGGGGTGGAGCCAGGACAATGTGGGGGTGGAGCCAGGACAATGTGGGGGTGGAGCCAGGACAATGTGGGGGTGGAGCCAGGACAATGTGGGGTTGGAGCCAGGACAATGTGGGGTGGAGCCAGGACAGAGTGGGGTGGAGCCAGGACAATGTGGGGGTGGAGCCAGGACAATGTGGGGTGGAGCCAGGACAATGTGGGGTGGAGCCAGGACAGTGTGGGGTGGAGCCGGACAGTGTGGGGTGGAGCCAGGACAATGTGGGGTGGAGCCAGGACAGTGTGGGGTGGAGCCAGGACAGTGTGGGTGGAGCCAGGACAATGTGGGGTGGAGCCAGGGACAGTGTGGGGTGGAGCCAGGACAGTGTGGGGTGGAGCCAGGACAGTGTGGGGTGGAGCCAGGACACTGTGGGGTGGAGCAGGACAGTGTGTGGTGGAGCCAGGACAATGTGGGGTGGAGCCAGGACAGTGTGGGGTGGAGCCAGGACACGTGGGGGTGGAGCCAGGACACTGTGGGGTGGAGCCAGGACAGTGTGGGGTGGAGCCAGGACAATGTGTTGTGGAGCCAGGACAATGTGGGGTGGAGCCAGGACAATGTGT
>WNGS01165523.1:39012539-39037112 GCA_020271785.1 Procambarus virginalis | reverse complement strand
TGTTTGCTGACGACGCCAAAATATGAGAAGGATTAAGACAGAGGAGGACAGCTTGAGACTTCAAGAAGACCTGGACAAGCTGCAGGAATGGTCGAACAAATGGCTGTTAGAGTTTAACCCAAGCAAATGTAATGTAATGAAGATAGGGGTAGGAAGCAGGAGACCAGATACAAGGTATCATTTGGGAGATGAAATACTTCAAGAGTCAGAGAGAGAGAAAGACCTGGGGGTTGATATCACGCCAGACCTGTCCCCTGAAGCTCATATCAAGAGGATAACATCAGCAGCATATGCCAGGTTGGCTAACATAAGAACGGCCTTTAGAAACTTGTGTAAGGAATCTTTCAGAACATTATATACCACATATGTCAGACCAATCCTGGAGTATGCGGCTCCAGCATGGAGTCCCTATCTAGTCAAGCATAAGACTAAACTGGAAAAGGTTCAAAGGTTTGCCACCAGACTAGTACCCGAGCTGAGAGGTATGAGCTACGAGGAGCGACTGCAGGAATTAAACCTCACTTCGTTGGAAGACAGAAGAGTTAGGGGGGACATGATCACCACATTCAAGATTCTCAGGGGAATCGACAGGGTTGATAAAGACAGGCTGTTTAACACAAGGGGCACACGCACTAGGGGACACAGGTGGAAACTGAGTGCCCAAATGAGCCACAGAGATATTAGAAAGAACTTTTTTAGTGTCAGAGTGGTTGACAAATGGAATGCATTAGGAAGCGATGTGGTGGAGGCTGACTCCATACACAGTTTCAAGTGTAGATATGATAGAGCCCAATAGGCTCAGGAAACTGTACACCTGTTGATTGACGGTTGAGGGCGGGACCAAAGAGCCAGAGCTCAACCCCCGCAAGCACAACTAGGTGAGTACAACTAGGTGAGTACACACCCACACACACACACCACACACACACCACACACCCCACACACACACACACGTGAGGAATACAGAAGGAAAAAGGACAGAGGACAACAGGATCAGATGCAACAGAGCTAGGAACGATACATTAACATCAGACGGACATCGGAAAGGGACTATGAGAACGATATTGCAATCAAAGCGAAAAAACAACCTAAGCTACTACACAGTCATATAGAAGAAAAATGTCGGGTGAACGACCAAGTGACAAGACTAAGGAAGGCAGAGGGGACATATACTGAAAGTGACAAGGAAATCTGTGAGGCACTGAATGCCAGTTTCCATGGAGTGTTCACTACCGAGCCCGAGCAGCTCCCATTGTTGGAAGGGGTTACCCTAGATGAAAGACTATCAGATATAGAGGTGACAGTAGAGGAGGTAATGAAACAGTTGACAACTCTAGATGCATCTAAAGCAGTAGGACCAGACAAAGTATCACCGTGGATACTAAAAGAAGCAGCGCAGGCCCTCAGCGTGCCTCTGGCAATGATCTTTAATGAGTCACTTATGTCGGGAGAATTGCCCAGTTGCTGGAAGAAGGCAAATGTCGTGCCGATCTTCAAGAAAGGCGATAGGGAGGAGGCACTTAACTATAGACCTGTATCACTGACAAGCATCCCCTGTAAAATACTGGAAAGAATAATTAGGCTACGACTGGTTGCACACCTGGAGAACATTAGGTTTGTGAACAAGCATCAACATGGGTTCTGGACAGGGAAATCGTGCCTAACAAACCTTCTGGAATTCTATGATAACGAGGATAAGACAGGACAGAGATGGTTGGGCAGACTGCATATTTCTTGACTGCCAAAAAGCCTTTGATACAGTACCGCACATGAGACTGCTATTCAAACTCGAGAGGCAGGCGGGGGTAGGGGGAAAGGTCCTAGCATGGATAAGGAACTACCTAACAGGAAGGAGCCAAAGAGTTACGGTAAGGGGCGAGAAGTCGGACTGGCGAACAGTAACAAGTGGAGTACCACAAGGATCGGTGCTGGGACCAATTCTATTTCTTGTATATGTTAACGACATGTTTACGGGTGTAGAGTCCTACATGTCGATGTTTGCGGATGACGCAAAGTTGATGAGAAGAGTTGTGACAGATGAGGATTGCAGGATCCTCCAAGAGGACCTGAACAGGTTGCAGAGATGGTCAGAGAAATGGCTACTGGAATTCAACACGAGCAAATGTAAAGTTATGGAAATGGGACTAGGAGATAGGAGACCAAAGGGACAGTACACAATGAAGGGGAACAGCCTACCTGTGACGACGCGCGAAAGAGACCTGGGTGTGGACGTAACACCTAATCTATCTCCTGAGGCACATATAAATAGGATAACGACAGCAGCGTACTCTACACTGGCAAAAGTTAGAACATCATTCAGAAACCTAAGTAAGGAGGCATTTAGGGCTCTTTACACTGCCTACGTGAGGCCAGTCTTAGAGTATGCCGCCTCATCATGGAGTCCCCATCTAAAGAAGCACATAATGAAACTGGAAAAGGTTCAGAGGTTTGCAACGAGACTCGTCCCAGAGCTACGAGGGATGGGGTATGAGGAGCGCCTGGGGGAACTATGCCTTACGACACTAGAAAGAAGAAGGGAGAGGGGGGACATGATAGGAACGTATAAAATACTCGGAGGGATTGACAGAGTGGACATAGACGAAATGTTCACACGGAATAGTAACAGAACGAGGGGACATGGATGGAAGTTAGAAACTCAGATGAGTCACAGAGATGTTAGGAAGTTTTCTTTTAGCGTGAGAGTAGTGGGAAAATGGAATGCACTTAAGGAACAGGTTGTGGAAGCCAATACTATTCATAATTTTAAAACCAGGTATGATAGGGAAATGGGATAGGAGTCATTGCTGTAAACAACTGATGCTCGAAAGGCGGGATCCAAGAGTCAATGCTCGATCCTGCAGACACATATAGGTGATGTTGACCAGACCACACACTAGAAGTTGAAGGGACGACGACGTTTCGGTCCGTCCTGGACCATTCTCAAGTCGCTTGTGACTTGAGAATGGTCCAGGACGGACCGAAACGTCGTCGTCCCTTCAACTTCTAGTGTGTGTGGTCTGGTCAACATACTTCAGCCACGTTATTGTGACTCATCGCCTGCACATATAGGTGAGTACATATAGGTGAGTACACACACAGGCTTTATACACAATTTAAAATTTAGATATGATAGAGCCCAATTGGCTCAGGAATCCATACACCAGTTGATTATCGGTTGAGAGGCGGGATCAAAGAGATAAAGCTCAACCCCCCTCTCTCCCGCAAGCATAATTAGGCGAGTACACACACACAAAACACTAATTTTTTCATGCTTGAAAATTTTAAACAAACCAGAAAATAATTAGGGTTTCTATTTGGGGAAGAAAATAATATTTTAAGCGAGAGATATACTTGTTTTCAGTTTGCTTTCAGCAGGTTAGTTCTCTCCCTCCCACCTACTTATTTTTATATCTCCCTCTTTCCATTTCTTCCATTATTTACTTCCACGCATTCATTCCAATATCTTTTTCCACTTCCTACATCTTCTCCTAACTTATTATTTGCTACATATTCCTCCCATTCTTCTTCAACTCCACCACCTCCTCTTCTTACTTCACTCTGTTCCCTTCCATTCCTTCCTCCCACCCCTCCCCTCCCCTCCATCACACCACACGCCACCACCAAGCTGAGCACACCCATCAACACCTTGCGGACCCCACACCAAGACCACTGCTGCTCCATGATGAGAAAACACGAGCAGTGAGGGGGAGGGGGTGGAAGGGGAATGGGAGGGGTATTAAGAAGGGAAAAGATCAGGCAGGGTGAAGTGTGAGAAGGGCGGGGCAAGGGAGTAAGGCAGGAGCATAAGTAAGTAATTATCAAAGAAGGCACTAAGCCGGGCAGGAGCGTAAGGAAGCAGACAGAAAGAAATCTGTAAAAGTGTTGGAAGGAAGTATCCTGGCCGGGGAGGATTTACTGGGCGCAATTCCTTAACTGTAGCCTCTGTTTAACGCAACAGTAAAATGTGTACTGGGATGAAAAAACGATTCTTCGCGGCGGGGATCGTATTCCAGGGACCTGCCCGAAACACTACGCGTACTAGTGGCTGTACAAGAATGTAACAACTCTTGTATATATCTCAAAAAAAAAAAAAAAAAAAAAAAAAAAAAAAAAAAAAAAAAAAAAAAAAAAAAGTGTGAGAACGTGGGTAAGGAAAATGCAGAAAAAGGAAAAAGGTCATGGGTGAGAATTGAGGGCCTATCCAGGTCCCCTCGATTCTTTGAGAAAGAGCTGGTACACTGACGGGGCCCGTGTGGGGTATTTGGACATTCAGAAAGTGTGGACCGAAGTCACTGGCACCTTGGGGCAGCCCATTAACAGGTATCACACCTTCCATGCACCTCTTCCACCAGTCTCTTCCCATCCTTGTGCTATACACAAAACTAATCTTCACTGACACACAACACGGAAGGCTAAATATAAAACTGATAACGATAAATCGCTGGCGAGGAGGGGAGCTGGAGGGGCACGGCCGTTAATGGGATTACGAGAGATTACATGGATTTACTCAACCAAGAAGAGACAGGACACACCTCCCGGAACTACACATAACAGAACACTAATCTATTGTGTGAAATTCTTTCCTGATTTTTCACCTTTGCAGGAAAATATATATTTTTTAAAAAGGTTGCTTCTCAGATTCACTAATTATAAGAAAAAATCAAAGTTTAACAGGAACACTAAAATGCTACATTCCAGAGTACCATCACCTCCATCAGCAAGTAAGCCTATCTGGATGGAAGAGAGGGGAAGGAGGGTTTAATCGGATTACAGAGAAAATCCCTCTATTTGTTTGGTAACCTAGGGGTGGGGAGGGAGGGATCCTACAGCGGCAGGGACTCCATTAACAGGTTCTCAACCCTTTGCTGCCCACGACCTCAGGTGAACACCCAGACCCAACAACCACCATATCCAGGCCGGAGTCACGGGATAACGACCTCGCCAAAACCCTTCCAGGAGGATATTTGGTCATTGCCCACACCAAACCTCGTCCGGACAGAATTCACGGGGTAACGACCTAAATCCAAACCATTCACAAAAGTGGTATGTACTGGCCAACGACCCCTGATTGAGTGCTACTGCCAAAGACACTAATTAACTGAATAGTTGCCGCTTATCCGGGAATTGTAGAGCAAAGATTCACACAGACGATGACAGCTCTTTGTTAGGCTCAGCGAGGAGGTAGTAATAGATTTGTACATTACATAATACTCATTACATGATTAGTATAATTTATATTCTTGTGTAATTGTTCAGACACCAGTTCTTCACTGATTATACTTTTAAAGATTCTATTTGATAAATTAATTTATATGTACCATTATCGCTTCTAATTTTTATTTAGCTTAGGAATAAATTGTATGAAATTCTTAAAGACCTTATGACCTGGAATCCACATGTATGACTAGTAATTTGGCTTGAGAAACATGAAGGCACATTATAGTTATCACTTTAGAGAAGGTAGACAAAAATAAAGTGTGGTTGCGCCTTCATGTTTGAGAACGACAAGTTTGTTAACTTACATTCTCAGGAATATCCTCAGTTATTAATATTGTTTATTCTTTAGTTTGTCAGTTATTCTTAATTCATAATATTCTTTATCACACTATTATTAAGCTATTGTACGAGAACGACTATTCCGTCCCTCCCACTGCTGAGATATCAATATCTCTTTCAGATAGTACACTGTGTACTCACCTAATTGTACTCACCTATTTGTGCTTGCGGGGTTGAGCTCTGGCTCTTTGGTCCCGCCTCTCAACCGTCAATCAACAGGTGTACAGGTTCCTGACCTATTGGGCTCTATCATATCTACACTTGAAACTGTGTATGGAGTCAGCCTCCACCACATCGCTTCCTAATGCATTCCATTTGTCAACCACTCTGACACTAAAAAAGTTCTTTCTAATATCTCTGTGGCTCATTTGGGCACTCAGTTTCCACCTGTGTCCCCTAGTGCGTGTGCCCCTTGTGTTAAATAGCCTTCTTTATCTACCCTATCAATTCCCTTGAGAACTTGAATGTGGTGATCATGTCCCCCCTAACTCTTCTGTCTTCCAGCGAAGTGAGGTTTAATTCCCGTAGTCTCTCCTCGAGCTCATACCTCTCAGCTCGGGTACTGTCTGGTGGCAAACCTTTGAACCTTTTCCAGTTTGGTCTTATCCTTGACTAGATATGGACTCCATGCTGGAGCTGCTACTCCAGAATTTGCCTGTCATATGTGGTATACAAAGTTCTGAGATTCCTTTACACAAGTTTCTGATGCAATTTCCTGTGAGTGTGTGTGTGTGTGTGGTGNTTCCATCCCTCGTTTGCAAGAGGGATCTAACTACACTTAACTCTATCATCTCTCCAACGACAGTCCAAATGTCAACAGTTTTTCCCGCCATTCTCTGCACCTTCCGTTTTAACCCTAAAGCTTTCTCGCATTCACTGCGCGTTATGTTATCTTAAGGTACATGAGGAGCCACCGCCTCCAGTCTGGTGTCAGGACTTACACTGACGAGGAGCAGATAAGACGGCTCTTTGTGATTGGTTTAAACACAATTATTGCGCCACTTGTTACAAAGTCAGCTGTCGTGGCTCGTAAGAGTAGCAAATTATAGTCATTACACATGAACGCAAGCAAGCAAAAATCACACAAAACAAACAAAAACACAAAAGCAAAAAAAGCACAAAACAAAACACACACAACAAAAAACACGAGTCATCCACAGTAGCAGCATATGTAAATATAAGCAAACGTCGTCATGACAATAGTTTACCCAGCAGGTCAATACTGGGCAAGTGTAGCACGCATGTACCGTGTGTGCCGTGCTAAAACTGTCCCTACCTCAGTGTTGTTACATTCCCTTATACTGCCTCTTCACCAGCGTACTGCACCACGCCCTCAACCTCTCTTCTGTCATACACACGTTTTAAAGTAAATCCGAATAATGTGTAGCGTGACCCGCTATGCAAACGGCTGCACAAAGACACATTAATGAGTATAATATTGTTCCGCCGGCGAGAGTCCAGGGGCGAACACGGACTTCACGCAAAAAACTGTATTTAATAACACGCAGTTTGAAGTGTTTTTACGCTGTTTTCAGGACGAGTGATTACTATGAATTTAAAATAAAGATTTGAGTATGTTAGGGTAGTGTTAGTTATGTTTGGTTAGGTAAAAAAAAGAAAAAAAAAAGCTGTTTGATCGAAGAAATTTCTATTTCACCTTGACAACGAGGTCATCGATGACGACAAATGATTAATACTGATAAAATATGCTTATATGTAGCCATTTTAAAGTAAATTCTCAATGAAATTAAATAACTATCAGTATAGTGAATAATATACTGTATATGGGAGATGGTCGGCATTCTCAATAAAAAGAGGAATATTTTACACACTGTAGAGAAAACATCACTCCAAAACAGCAAAAGAATGTACATAACATTCTACATCGCCTCTAGTTGTCGAAGCATTTGTACTGAAGCTCTCAAGTGTAAGGTATGTAGCCTCAAGTGCCACTCACACAAGGGAGACTACAGCCAACACTGCAATGAGCGTTACTTGTCCGTTCAGTGAGAGTGACGGATATGATCAGGAAAAACCACTTTTGTGAGCGTCGTCCAAGACACACACGTAGACATTCACTGGAACATCTTAAACCATTTGTATTATATTAAATTGTGGAATGCTTTAAAATTTAGGGAAAGTAAAACGTCAACGGAAGTTGTAATTTTGCTGAAAAGCTGCAATGCAACACTGACCATTTTTATATTAAATATTTGTGTTACATTTGTGTTAACCCATTTTCATAGAGCCTATTATCAATGTACTTTGAGAACACATGGGCCCAGTGAGCGGTGCTGCACATCTGGCAGTGCTGAACTGCCACCCCTAGGGCACTGTACTGACTCCCTTGGGCACTGTACTGACTCCCTAGGGCACTGTACTGACTCCCTAGGGCACTGTACTGACTCCCTAGGGCACTGTACTGACTCCCTAAGGCACTGTACTTTACATATAACGGTTGCACTACACCTCTTTTGATATTTCACCACCTCTGTGTAAACACGTCCACCACATCACACGGACTGGGCCCAGCTCGCTGTGACTCATTTCCAGGCAAGTTAACTTCTATCTTGTTACAATTCCGTTAGACGGTGGATAAACACAGCTAAGAACATGTCAATTACAAGGTCTCCGAGCATTATTTGCTTATTTTGAGCTATCTATGCTAACCAATTATTATGTTTTATTGTCTCTTTTGGATGTGTATATCACCAGCTGTAATTTTGAGTTTTTGGAATAGTCTTGTTTGGACTTAATGGTCTGTTGCCATTTAGATTCTTGGAAAACCTTTACTATGGGCTATTTGCTAATACTCTGAGTCTCCTATACACAAGAGGTCAGCTTCAGGAATTATGGCTCCACCCGTTACTGACACTCAACGTTGATGCATATGGAGCCAGATTCGTTTCTAATTCGATTCAGTCGGCGGCAGTTTCAGCCTGTCACCAAGCTTTAGTAAACAGTGACAGCTTCTTCTACGTCACTTGGGTGAAACTGCACAAAGGATGCTACTTCGACTGACTAATATTACACTAAAAATACAGTGAATGCTCTCATAGAAGAATACAATATATATAGTCCTTTTTTCCTCAGGTAAATTTTGAATCCTAAAAAAAGATTTTTCAAATTGCTTAGTTTCATTACATGCGACTTAAATAGTCGCCTCGTTGCAACTTTTTTGTTTTTACTTTACTGCATTTGTTTATGCATCTGTTCCCGCTCAATCAATTTTGATGCACGAGCGACCAAGCGAAGGATTACATGAGCTCCTTCTGGGGTCTCCTCCACTCAATACCTTTTTTTGTAAAATAAATTATCTCAGTAGAAAGAATACAAGCCAAGGTAGTATATAGATTCATCTGCCGCTTTGTGTTGACTGTGACACATTAAAAAACACACACACACTCTTGGGGGCCTCGAGACTGAGTAGACAGCGCTCGGGGTCGTAGTCCTAAGGGCTCTGGTTCGATTCCAAGCCTAGGCAGAGTTTCTTCAGAATTCAGAGAAAAAATGCACTTGTTCATCTAGCAGTAAATAGGTACCTGAGAGCTAAACACCTGCTACGGGCTGTTTCCTGGGGACACGCACGTACGTACGTGTTTTCACCTAGTTGTATTCACCTAGTTGTGCTTGCGGGGATTGAGTTCGGCTCTTTCGGCCCGCCTCTCAACTGTCAAGCAATCAACTGTTCCAACTACTAACTAAACTAATTTTTTTCATATACTTCTCTATCATATCTACATTTGAAACTGTGTTTGGAGTCAGCCATCACCACATCACTACCTAACGCATTCCACTTGTTATCTTCTCTGACAGTGAAAGAGTTCTTTCTAACGTCCCTGTGGCTCATTTGGGTACTCTGTACTCAAAGTGTGTGTGTGTGTGTGTGTGTGTGTGGTGTGTGGTGTGTGTGTGTGTGTGTGTTGTAACTCACCTATTTGTGCTTGCGGGGTTGAGCTTTGGCTCTTTGGTCCGCCTCTCAACTGTCAATCAACTGGTGTACAGATTCCTGAGCCTACTGGGCTCTATCATATCTACATTTAAACTGTGTATGGAGTCAGCCTCCACCACATCACTTCCTAATGCATTCCATCCGTTAACTACTCTGACACTGAAAAAGTTCTTCTAACGTCTCTGTGGCTCATGTGGGTACTCAGTTTCCACCTGTGTCCCTTGTTCGCGTCCCACCAGTGTTGAATAGTTATCCTTGTTTACCCGGTCAATTCCCCTGAGGATTTTGTAGGTTGTGATCATGTCTCCCCTTACTCTTCTGTCTTCCAGTGTCGTAAGGTGCATTTCCCGCAGCCTTCCTCGTAACTCATGCCTCTTAGTTCTGGGACTAGTCTAGTGGCATACCTTTGGACTTTTTCCAGCTTCGTCTTGTGCTTGACAAGGTACGGGCTCCATGCTGGGGCCGCATACTCCAGGATTGGTCTTACATATGTGGTGTACAAGATTCTGAATGATTCCTTACACAGGTTCCTGAACGCTGTTCTGATGTTAGCCAGCCTCGCATATGCCGCAGACGTTATTCTTTTATGTGGGCTTCAGGAGACAGGTTTGGTGTGATATCAACTCCTAGATCTTTCTCTCTGTCTGTTTCATTAAGTACTTCATCTCCTATTCTGTATCCTGTGTCTGGCCTCCTGTTTCCACTGCCTAGTTTCATTACTTTGCATTTACTCGGGTTGAACTTCAACAGCCATTTGTTGGACCATTCACTCAGTCTATCTAGGTCATCTTGTAGCCTCCTACTATCATCCTCTGTTTCAATCCTCCTCATAATTTTTGCATCGTCGGCAAACATTGAGAGGAACGAATCTATACCCTCTGGGAGATCATTTACATATACCAGAAACAGTATAGGTCCAAGGACTGACCCCTGCGGGACTCCACTTGTAACGTCTCGCCAATCTGAGACCTCACCCCTCACACAGACTCGTTGTCTCCTGTTGCTTAGGTACTCCTCTATCCACCGGAGTACCTTCCCTTTCACTCCAGCCTGCATCTCCAACTTTCACACTAGCCTCTTGTGTGGCACTGTATCAAAGGCTTTCTGACAATCCAAAAATATGCAGTCTGCCCACCCTTCTCTTTCTTGCCTTATTTTTGTTGCCTGGTCGTAGAATTCAAGTAACCCTGTGAGGCAGGACCTGCCATCCCTGAACCCATGTTGATGCTGTGTTACAAAGTTCCTTCGCTCCAGATGCTCCACTAGTTTTTTTCGCACAATCTTCTCCATCAGCTTGCATGGTATGCAGGTTAGGGACACTGGCCTGTAGTTCAGTGCCTCCTGTCTATCCCCTTTCTTGTATATCGGGACTACGTTAGCTGCTTTCCAAATATCTGGCAGTTCCCCTGTTGCCAGTGATTTGTTATACACTATGGAGAGTGGTAGGCACAGTTCTCTTGCTCCTTCCTTTAGAACCCATACCAAGGGGAGATTCCATCTGGGCCTATAGCCTTTGTCACATCCAACTCTAGTAAACACTTCCTTACTTCCCCGCTGGTAATCTCAAAGTCTTCCAGTGGTTCCTGGTTAGCTATTCCCTCTCTTACCTCTGGAATTTCTCCTTGCTCTAAGGTGAAGACCTCCTGGAATTTCTTATTCAACTCCTCACACACTTCCTTGTCATTTGTAGTGAATCCTTCCGCCCCTATCCTTAATTTCATAACCTGTTCCTTTACTGTTGTTTTCTCCTGATGTGGCTATGCAACAATTTAGGCTGAGTCTTTGCCTTGCTTGCGATGTCATTTTCGTATTGTCTTTCTGCCTCTCTTCTCATCCTGACATATTCATTCCTGGCATTCTGGTATCTTTCTCTGCTCTCCAGTGTCCTGTTATTCCTATAGTTTCTCCATGCCCTTTTACTTTGCTGCTTAGCTAGCCTACATCTCTGATTAAACCATGGGTTTCTCATTTTCATTTCTCTGTTTTCCTTTTGGACTGGGACAAACTTGTTTGCTGCGTTCTTGCACTTCTGCGTGATGTAATCCATCATATCTTGGGCCGTCTTTCCCCTGAGCTCTGTTTCCCATGCTATATCTGTTAGGAATTTCTTATCCCCTCATAGTTTCCCTTTCGGTATGCTAACCTTTTGGTTTCGGTATCCCTCCTCGAGTTCAATAACCCTTCTTCAATCAGGTACTCAAACACCAGTACACTGTGGTCGCTCATTCCTACTGGGTCCTCAAAACCGATTTCTCTTATGTCGGAGTCGTTCAGAGTGAAGACTAGGTCGAGTCTTCCTGGTTCGTCATTGCCTCTCATCCTTGTGGGTTCTCTGACATGCTGGGTTAAAAAGTTTCTTGTCACCACTTCAATAGTTTGGCTCTCCACGTATCCTCGCCTCCATGCGGTGTCTTGTTCTCCCAGTCAATCCTTCCGTGATTGAAGTCCCCCATGATGAGCAGGTGGGATCTATTTCTACAGGCAGCAGAGTCTGTGTGTGTGAGTGTGTGTGAGTGTGTGTGTGTGTGTGTGTGTGTGTGTGTGTGTGTGTGTGTGTGTGTGTGTGTGTGTGTGTGTGTGTGTGTGTGTGTGTGTGTGTGCGCGCGCGCGCGCGCGCGCGCGCGCGACAGAAAAAATATATGTAGTAGACTTAATACAGGAAAAATAGATTGGTTATAGATTGAAAAAAAAATAGGTTAGAAAGGCTGGGTCCAAAAGCTAATAGCTCTATTTTGCAGGCACAAAAATAAATAAACCCACACACAACACTACCGTCCCCTAACACTTCCCAGCTAATCTATTTTCAGCTTTAAAACAGCACCGAACAATTAAAAGCGCACAATAGTTGCCACAATCCGCCTGGGTGTTGTGAGGCAGTAATCCCAGGGCCGCGAGAGCAACTACTTCAAACACAGCCTCCCAACTTGTCCTCCTACACAGAACGTCGCATTTCGATCGTATGCGTTACATAAGGCCAAAAATTGTCAAACTAGAAAATAGAAGCGGCTCGCGAAAGTGACGTACTGTCCCGTTTTCTGTTTTGGGTCCTCTGGTAGGGTAGGAGACGACACTTAAAATTGATAATTTTCTTGACGTTAGAAAACCTTACCTGGAGAGGGTTCTGGGAGTTCTTCTACTCCTCGAGGCCAGGCTCGACTTCGTCTTCGTCCTTAGGAAGACGGGCTGTCCAGAGAGCACATCGAGACACCCGGCGTCTAACAATTAACACAATCTGCTTCACTACGACTCCTGCCACACGTACATTAAACTTTATCCGCTCCACTTTGTAATTATTTGGCCAAGCACACTGACCATTTTAGGCGGAGGAAGGAACAAAGTATATAAATCTTAAATTTAATTCCAGTAAAAATTTATATAAGATTTGGCATCGACCCGTCCAGGGGAGCCGGTCGGCCGAGCGGACAGCACGCAGGACTTGTGATCCTGTGGTCCTGGGTTCGATCCCAGGCGCCGGAGAGAAACAATAAGCAGAGTTTCTTTCACCCTATGCCCCTGTTACCTAGCAGTATAATAGGTACCTGGGTGTTAGTCAGCTGTCACGGGCTGCTTCCTGGGGGTGGAGGCCTGGTCGAGGACCGGGCCGCGGGGACACTAAAAAGCCCCGAAATCATCTCAAGATAACCTCATCTCAAGATAACCTGACCCACTCCATTGGAGTGGGTCGATGCACCCACTCCATCGAGTGTGGAGTGGACTCCATGGAGTGGGAAATGGGTCTGGAATGGAGTGGGTCGATTGGACTATCTCACTCCTTCTCTATCTGTGAGATTGGGATATTTTATCATTTCAGAGGTACCTCTTGACAGGAACTATGTAACCCTTCATATAGTCTAGTGCAGCTGCATAAATGCAGGTGTCCATATGTTAATAAAAATGTAACTACCGAGTT
The DNA here is from genome assembly GCA_020271785.1 of Procambarus virginalis. Taxonomy (NCBI): domain Eukaryota; kingdom Metazoa; phylum Arthropoda; class Malacostraca; order Decapoda; family Cambaridae; genus Procambarus; species Procambarus virginalis. The sequence continues at coordinate 39,023,694 of WNGS01165523.1, read as the reverse complement.
TAGATACTAAACTCGATTTAGATATTAAACTTTAGATACGAACATGCAAAAAGCATGCTCTGGTTGCATATTTGCCTATTAAGACCTCCCAACACTTAAAATAGGGCCAGATACCCTTTTTAGTATATTATTACTAGCACTTTTCCTTCTTTCTTGAATAACTAGTCAATAAATTGTTTAACACAAGCGATGGTAATATTACGACTGACATTGTATCACGGCTCAAGGCTGTTAAACCACGATTGACAAATGTCAAAATCACAGCTGCCTGCTGTTAAACTGACTGACAGCCATGAAGTAGTGACTGACAGCTGTTGCATCACAGGTGATAGCCGTTAAATTAAGTGGCTGAATAACGACCTAACCTCGTTGGGAGCCAGCGAACCACCAGCCAGGAGATTAGCTTTAAAAAGGAATTATTGCCCTCGTCTCGCCTGATTACTCAAATGGGGCTTAGTTTTCATGCCATGATCGCTCTTGTGGCCACGATGCTGAAAGGCAAAAGCCCTTTCGTCTGGTAATCATTACTCTTCCCAATACATTCTTAATGCATAAATTGTTAACAAGTAGTTACTGAGAATAATTAATGCTGTGGGTCTGGGATACAACATATACTGTATTACTAAAAGTATTGTGCTCGCGCGTGTGATGTGCTCGCGTGTGGTGTACCTCGGTGTTCTGGCGTGTGGTGTACATGAGGGTGTGTACGCGAGGCGTGTGTCTTCGTACCCATGTACGTGAGTGCATGGGTGAACACGGTCGAGCAACATGCATGCATTACTCTCGTAAACATTAAGTTCTTAGGCTTTAAGATTATTATGCATTAAACAAGAATAGTGTGATATTATACTGTTTTCTTTTGACAAAAACCTGTCGTGAATTCTTTATAATTTCGTGAATAACAATATATTATAAATATCCTTCGATGTGGTAACTTATCTCAAGTTATGAAATCTGAAGGAAATCAAAATCCTGGAATAAGGAATCGGAAGCTGCCAATGAATACCTAAGGCAGTGTACACACAAATCACAATAGCATGATGCATCAAATGAATAAATCCACAAGGGCCATGACTAGGGTTCGAACCTGCGTCCGAGAGGATCCCAGACGTCTGGGATCCTCTTGGACGTAGGTTCGAACCCTCGTCACGGCCCTCGTGGATTTGTTCATTTGATGCATCATGCTATTGTGATGTGTGTAATGGGATTACCAAGTTTCGATTAAAAATATACAAAATGCACAGGTATTGAACTTAATATCTCTTCCGATTTAAACAAAAATCATTACTTAGTGAACTTATTCGAAAACAACGGCTTTGCAAATTTTCAACAAATGCCACTGTTAGAAGTAATATATCAACGGTAATTATACTGTGCTGTATATGAGCACCAGTATAACAGCACCGCGGCAGGTCGCTCCACATTTATTATCGTTTACTGTCTTTGTATCCAAATCCACATATTTGTCTACATAATGTATAAATTTAAATTCAGTATAAACAATGAATGTGTTAATAAACACATGCGTATGTGACGCAACACTCACCAAGGGTTGCCAGCGGTGCCGCTCGCCAGTCAACTTACCTGATGGTCAAAAACAACAATTAATATAAGTAACAATATTCATTAAAAACACTAATTTCTTAGGCTGAAACTGTGTAAAATATGGAATTAAATATTTTTCTACAATAGTTTACAAGATTATTAACACATTGAAACCAATTTAACCTCCTTGATTGTATGGTGTTGAAGCATTTCTTGGCAAGCGTCAACCCCAGAGTGATGGATTTGTCATTATAAATAATAGACCCTAACTATCCTATCCATTACAATTGACAATATACAGACAATGGTACAGACATTACACGAAACATTACCTCGGTATAGACCGATATTCCTTCCCGTACCTTTATCTACACTATTTTCTCCCTGGTTGATACCTGGTTGAGAACCCACTTTCTTCACCCTCACCGGCTACCTGTTGTAGTGGTTTGTGTAAGCCAACCACACAACCCTTCTAAATCTGGCACTTGTAATTATATACTGTATAATGCCTTGTGATATTATTATGCCTTGTATATGCAAACACCTCCAAAGGATACCTGATCAACCATGTTGTGATTCATACGTCAGGCTGCGAGCTGCCGCATCCAACAGTCTGGTTGGCCAGACCACCAACCAGGAGGCCTGGTCAGAATCCGGGCCGCGGGGACGTTGATCCACGGAAACATCCACGGAAACATCAGAAGGTAACCAAAAGGTAACTATACAACCATTTATAAAATCTATCCCTCGCCTACCTATCATTCCCTCACCCCTATACACCACTTACCTCCCCCCCCCCTCCCCACCGTCACCCCTATACACCACTTACCTCCCCCCCCTCCCCACCGTCACCCCTATACACCACTTACCTCCCCCCCCCTCCCCACCGTCACCCCTATACACCACTTACCTCCCCCCCTCCCCACCGTCACCCCTTGGGACACAGCTAGTACCAGACTCTGCAATTAAGTTGAATATATAAGTAATTGTCGAACTGCACGCTAACACCGTCCGTCGGCACGGTAAGGTAACCCTCACAATTAGGGTGAGGGGAAGAGGGGGGGGGAGGTGAGGAGAAGAGGGGGGGGAGGAGGTGAGGGAAAGAGGGGGGGGGAGGAGGTGAGGGGAAGAGGGGGGAAGGAGGTGAGGGGAAGAGGGGGGGAGGAGGTGAGGGGAAGAGGGGGGGAGGAGGTGAGGGGAAGAGGGGGGGAGGAGGTAAGGGGAAGAGGGGGGGGAGGAGGTGAGGGGGTGCAAAATGAAGACCACCACTATCAAAGGACATGGCGTGTGGCAAGTGCGCCTACGTCACCTATTCACCACCTGTGTAGGCGGTGAATAGGTGCTCATGTTTATAACTATGCACACGCACACCCCTCGCGTGCCTGCGTGCGAATATTTGCATGATTGCGCGTATATGAAAGTTTTCCATCTCTACGACACAAACTCAAGCTTATAAAAACATAACTAGGCAAGAATGGGTGACATGACTCACTCGTTTGGGGGTCGCCCCTCACGCGGGGGTCGTCACGCACGCGGGGGTCGTCACGCACGCGGGGGTCGTCACGCACGCGGGGGTCGTCACGCACGCGGGGGTCGTCACGCACGCGGGGGTCGTCACGCACGCGGGGTCGCCCCTCACGCGGGGGTCGTCACGCACGCGGGGGTCGTCACGCACGCGGGGGTCGTCACGCACGCGGGGGTCGTCACGCACGCGGGGGTCGTCACGCACGCGGGGGTCGCCCCTCACGCGGGGGGTCGTCACGCACGCGGGGGTCGGCCCTCACGCGGGGGGTCGTCACGCACGCGGGGGTCGCCCCTCACGCGGGGGGTCGTCACGCACGCGGGGGTCGCCCCTCACGCGGGGGTCGTCACGCACGCGGGGGTCGTCAAGCACGCGGGGGGTCGTCAAGCACGCGGGGGTCGTCACGCAAGCAATGACGGGCAAAGACCAAATGGGGTCTCGTGGGGCCTGAGATTACCTTTTATCGAGCATGGGGGGGGGGCGGTGTGGGGGTTGCAGGTAAAGGAAACTTGTCGAGATTGGAAATATTCCGCGAGTTGTGGAAGCAGGCGGACTGTTCTCTTGGTCACATTATGGGCGTGTGTTGTAGAGCCACGCTAGCCACCCTCTCTGGCCAAGTGGCTGGCGAGTGTAGGTCATTAGTACTGATGTGGGTCCGCATAGTTGTGTGTTTTGTGCATTTATACATAATCTGATTCTCATCTATACATGTTTTATCGTTTGTGAAGGATTATGAATACGACAGAAATTTTTTATGATTAATTTGCTGTAAGTTATACTTGTATGTGTGGATTTACTTTCACACGCGAAACATGCTGCGAGTGTTTTTAACTGTATTCTGTCATTTGATAAATTATTGATGGTCTTGGTTATCTTGCAGTTGATCTAAGTCTTGGGGTAGAGGATAGTTTCTGGCCATAACCATTCTAGCATCTGGTCTTCTGGCATTTCGGCCGTGATGCATACCGTGATGACGTGGTTTGTATAATGTTTAGTGGTTGCAGGTTCAGTAAATCATGGAGCCGTTGCATTGTTCAGTCACAGGGCGGACAAAGCCTGGCTTGTTTCACCGTCTTATTGGAGTAGAGGTAACGGGATGGAAGAGGGAGAGGAAGCGTGAACAGAATATGGGTGGGGAATGAGGCAGTGGTATGAAAACCGGGATTATACCGAGGGGGCAGGAGATGGAGAAGATGGGAGAAGGAGGAGGTGGAGGGGAGAGGAATGAAGGTCACTATCAACAGAAAGCGCTAAGCCAGTATAATATGGAGAGAGGAAGATATAATTATTTCGCAGTAAAGAAAGCAATCAATAAATCAGTCATGGTCGACACCTGCGCCTTACTACCCACCAGTGCCTGAATGACGGGGACGGAGTCCTGTCTTGCTCGCACCTCCCAGCGTACATGCGTACACCTCTCCATCGTTCTCGTGTATTTTCGTTCGTTTTCGTTTATTCGCGCACCGCTCCTGTGCCAGGTAAGTCCATACGGGCTCACCATAGCCCGTGCTACTTGGAACTTGTTCCTAGTAGCTGAATCTATAACAACAACAACGTTTATTCGCGTTTAACGTATATTTCGCTCGTTCACATTCGGTCTAGTTCTCATCTCTCTCTCTCTCTCTCTCTCTCTCTCTCTCTCTCTCTAGTGCCTCAAGTGTTGGACGAGTGCCGATGATTTACAAGACGGCCGGGAACACCACACAAGATGCAGATGGACACAACTACTGAGCGATACACTGAGGAAAAGTCTCCCTCTTCAATCCCTGAACAAAACGACAATGAGACGAAAAGAACAGAAATATATATGTAGCCAAATAATGAACGTTACTCGAAATAAATCGACATAAATTAAAAGGCAAATTATACAACATTTTAGTGATATAATAAATATAATAAAAAATATGAAAATGAACAAGCTAAGTACAGTACCGAAAAAGTTATGCATTAAATAAACAAAAACTTAGAACGAGAAACAAAAAGAATGAGTGATAAAGGCTGACAGAGGAAAATGCAAAAAATATATAAAAATCAAAACGTGGGTCCAGTTAACCACGTGACCTTTGACTAAATTTTTGACGGGATTGACGGCAAACTAGATAACATGAACTCCAGGGGGACAAGGAGGGAGGGGAGAGCCGAGGGAGGAGAGAGAATGCGAGAGGATGTTGNTACACTATTTTAATATAATACTGACTCGATCTCGATTAACATCAGTTGATAGCAACTGGGTGTTCTTGACAGCATCGTGACATTCTTGACGGCGCCTGCCCCTCCAGATTTACCGTGACGTTCCTCTTATTCTGATCATTTCATAACAGAGATCAGTTTAGTTTGACAACATAATAAGAGTTTCTGACAATTCGTGTAGTTCAGCCGACAAGTATTTTACTATAACTGACAACATGGTGACAAAGGTTGATCTGTCAACCCGTCAATCTGCTCACCTCCACCATCCCGTGGTGGTTCCACTACTCCTCTTAATCCTTCCTCACAGGACCCAAAATCCATCTACTCGTAAAAGATACTTGAATTTAGAGACAGCTCTATAGCAAATGTTCTAGAAATATTTAACTTTCATTCAAAATGATCTACTTTCCAGAAATTTAAGCCAAATACCCTCAGTTTGATAACTGTAGGTAGTAGATGTTGGTGATTGTAACCTCTCCACCGCTGCCCACTGGATAGGGAGGCGGTGCGCAAGATAAACCACATACGTAAGTTGCTAACTTTGAGACCGTACTTGTAGTCGGACTCTAACCCAATGTTGGTATAACAATATACATTAAATTATGTAGCTAGCTTAGCCAAATGAATATTAGAGTTCAGTCCCTGAGGCCAATATGTGCCTCTGTAACCATTTTTATTTCCACTATCAACCACAGGAAGGGTATGGTGCGCATAATACGTGAACTAAACTAACTCCGACAACCTAATATTTCTTCTACACCTGACGTTCCTGTATTGGTGTAACCTAACATGATGGTTCCACAGACATCAAGACCCCTTTAATTTACCTGATGTTCCCTCAAGTCCGTCATCTTTACCTTGACAGTTCCAAGACCCCCATCTTGATCCGACCTAAGACCCACATGTCTCCCGTTACCACCTCAGAGCCCCGCTACCAGCTGCAGCAGCACAGCAAACACAGGGTAGGAGGCAAGGTGTAGCCTGGAACCAGTCTTGGCAGGCTGGTCTGTCATGCTTCATGAAGCGTGCTGAGCGCATCAGCATGGCTCATCCGAATGTTGTGCTGCTCGTCTGTGCTGGCTGGTGTGCTGCTCGTCTGTGCTGGCTGGTGTGCTGTCCGGTGTTGTGTAAATGTTAATTTTCACAAATATCTCCCCCAATGCTCTGGTTTTGTTTGTGTTAGGGACTGGCGTTCAAAAGTCTATAATGGCGGCTCTACATATAGCCGCTTGGCTTGTGTTAAGAACTGCTACCAACATGACTATCTAGCATTTTACCAACTAGCACAGCAACCAAGACACTGGTTGGTCGACTTGTCAACCAGGCTGTTGAACGCGGCTGCTGCCTCACAAATCATAAATGCATAGTATGTGGCTAAACATACTCACTTCTTCCTTGGCGAAGCGAGAAAGCCGTTTAAGAAATCGAAGATAACAAGAACCAATGACGATTCCAACAAAGACAAAAGTTAACTGGCTCCTTCGCTACTACAAACAACAAACTGTTGGCTTCCAAACCCATCAAAACTAATATCCTATACAATCCACTGAGCCAAGGCTCATCAAACACCCTCACTAAATCCAGATGATTAAATATCAAAGAGTTAATCGTAATTACATCACACAAGGCAGAATAATGAGTCTCTCCCTAAAAACACTAAGATGGTCTTACTGATCTTCGCTAACCTGCCATCACCTCATAATTTCCATCATCAGCCTCTGAAGTCTTCCTCTTGAAGATCCAGATAAACCTGTGTTTGTGGACTCCTGGGGCCACATTCACGAAGCAGTTACGCAAGCACTTACGAACGTGTACGTCTTTCCTCAATCTTTGGTGGCTTTGGTTACATTTATTAAACAGTTTACAAGCATGAAAACTTGCCAATCAACTGATTTTATTGTTATAAACAGCCTCCTGGTGCTTAGGAGCTCATTAATTGTTTAATAATTGTAAACAAAGCCTCCAAAGATTGAGAAAATATGTACAGGTTCGTAAGTGCTTGCGTAACTGCTTTGTGAATCTGGCCCCAGTTCTCCCGAGCTTGGTCTCCTTCAACTATGTTCTATACTCAAGACTTCCCAGTCGTCACTATTGACCAACACGGTCGGGTGTTCTCAGTGTCCCCCGCAGGACACTGCAGCGTGCTGTTGATACCTATGATGCCTACACAACAGCGGATTACCTGTTCCTACAGCTGACGTTCTCACACAAGGAAGACCCCCCCCAAGGAGGTTTCCAATTGTTGCCAATTTCGGCACCAAATTGGGTCCGTCAGCAAGATTCCCGACTATGCAGATTCTATGGTTTACATAGCAATATAAATTGCAAATCTTGCCACTAATTCAGGTTCTCATCGGCTGATTCAGTCGCATCGCTTTCTTACTGGAATGCTCATGACTGCCTCAATACTCTTTGAATGCATCCAGTCTCACCCTTCTCCATCATCGAGCCATGACTAACACAAGACAACCTCCAGCGTGAGCTAACAGTTGCACAGTGATCCCAACGCTTGACATCACTACATATTACAAAGCCATAGAGGACGAGCAGCCATGCTATCTCTTCCCTCTTACAAGACCTTTATCATTTAATAAATTAAAGTTGCATAAAAATGATAACTAATAAAATAAACAAAATTAACTATTACTGTATGCAATACTTTGCAGTGTTTCGTCTTGCCACGCTGTTACCCTTCCTAATTTTCCTTCGTTTTCATAGCTGTTTCTCCATATCCTGAGCGAGTCTTGCCCTACCTGTGCAACCCGTCCTCGCAAATTCGTATAGTCAATATTGACTTATTAGTTACCTGCATAGGTGACATACTAAACATAATAGTTTCCTTGAAAGCTTCATAGAAAACAAAGACCTTACCTAACCTACTTAGTATGTTAAAATAGCATCTTATAGCTTCGTAATTACAATTGTTACTTAACCTATTATAGGTATAGGTTAGGTAATATTTGTAATTACGAAGCAATAAGATGCTTATCTTAACATACTAAGTAGGTTAGGCAAGGTCGGTGTTTTCTATGAAGCTTTTCAAGGGAAACTATTATGTTAAGTATGTCACCTATGCACTTATTTAATAAGTCAATATTGACTATACGAATTCGCGAGGACGGGTTGACCCGTGTGCACCTCATGTACACACAGGTAGGACGAGCTTCCCTGCGCGTGTCCCCCCCCCTCACCTGCCCATGCTGTGAAACCCCCCTTCCCCTACCCGTACACGCCTCCCTTCACACTGTGCTGCTTCATCAGCAAAGTTTTATCGTGCATACACTAATGTGCTCCGCCGCACAGCAACTACCCCAAAACAAAACCGCTATGAAATTCGCAGGAGAGTTCCAACAGATAACTCAAAAACAAACAAATACGTACACAGGTGTGGAAAAAAAAAAGCAATATGACAATAATTGATTAAATACCACCCACCTCTTTTTTTCTGTGCTCCCGCAACGTCAATAAGGGGTCAGTGCGAGGGTTCAGTTCCATCCCTCGTTTGCTAAGAGGGATCTAACTACACTTAACTCTATCATCTCTCCAACGACAGTCCAAATGTCAACAGTTTTTCCCGCCATTCTCTGCACCTTCCGTTTTAACCCTAAAGCTTTCTCGCATTCACTGCGCGTTATGTTATCTTAAGGTACACGAGGAGCCACCGCCTCCAGTCTGGTGCCAGGACTTACACTGACGAGGAGCAGATAAGACGGCTCTTTGTGATTGGTTTTAACACAATTATTGCGCCACTTGTTACAAAGTCAGCTGTCGTGGCTCGTAAGAGTAGCAAATTATAGTCATTACACATGAACGCAAGCAAGCAAAAATCACACAAAACAAACAAAAACACAAAAGCAAATAAAAGCACAAAACAAAACACACACAACAAAAACACGAGTCATCCACAGTAGCAGCATATGTAAATATAAGCAAAACGTCGTCATGACAATAGTTTACCCAGCAGGTCAATACTGGGCAAGTGTAGCACGCATGTACCGTGTGTGCCGTGCTAAAACTGTCCCTACCTCAGTGTTGTTACATTCCCTTATACTGCCTCTTCACCAGCGTACTGCACCACGCCCTCAACCTCTCTTCCTGTCATACACACGTTTTAAAGTAAATCCGAATAATGTGTAGCGTGACCCGCTATGCAAACGGCTGCACAAAGACACATTAATGAGTATAATATTGTTCCGCCGGCGAGAGTCCAGGGGCGAACACGGACGTCACGCAAAAAACTGTATTTAATAACACGCAGTTTGAAGTGTTTTTACGCTGTTTTCAGGACGAGTGATTACTATGAATTTAAAATAAAGATTTGAGTATGTTAGGGTAGTGTTAGTCATGTTTTGGTTAGGTAAAGAAAGAAAAAAAGCTGTTTGATCGAAGAAATTTCTATTTCACCTTGACAACGAGGTCATCGATTACGACAAATGATTAATACTGATAAAATATGCTTATATGTAGCCATTTTAAAGTAAATTCTCAATGAAATTAAATAACTATCAGTATAGTGAATAATATACTGTATATGGGAGATGGTCGGCATTCTCAATAAAAAGAGGAATATTTTACACACTGTAGAGAAAACATCACTCCAAAACAGCAAAAGAATGTACATAACATTCTACATCGCCTCTAGTTGTCGAAGCATTTGTACTGAAGCTCTCAAGTGTAAGGTATGTAGCCTCAAGTGCCACTCACACAAGGGAGACTACAGCCAACACTGCAATGAGCGTTACTTGTCCGTTCAGTGAAAGTGACGGATATGATCAGGGAAAACCACTTTTGTGAGCGTCGTCCAAGACACAACGTAGACATTCACTGGAACATCTTAAACCATTTGTATTATATTAAATTGTGGAATGCTTTAAAATTTAGGGAAAGTAAAACGTCAACGGAAGTTGTAATTTTGCTGAAAAGCTGCAATGCAACACTGACCATTTTTATATTCAATATTTGTGTTACATTTGTGTTAACCCATTTTCATAGAGCCTATTATCAATGTACTTTGAGAACACATGGGCCCAGTGAGCGGTGCTGCACATCTGGCAGTGCTGAACTGCCACCCCTAGGGCACTGTACTGACTCCCTAGGGCACTGTACTGACTCCCTAGGGCACTGTACTGACTCCCTAGGGCACTGTACTGACTCCCTAGGGCACTGTACAGACTCCCTAGGGCACTGTACTGACTCCCTAGGGCACTGTACTGACTCCCTAGGGCACTGTACTGACTCCCTAGGGCACTGTACTGACTCCCTAGGGCACTGTACTGACTCCCTAGGGCACTGTACTGACTCCCTAGGGCACTGTACTGACTCCCTAGGGCACTGTACTGACTCCCTAGGGCACTGTACTGACTCCCTAGGGCACTGTACAGACTCCCTAGGGCACTGTACTGACTCCCTAGGGCACTGTACAGACTCCCTAGGGCACTGTACTGACTCCCTAGGGCACTGTACTGACTCCCTAGGGCACTGTACTTTACATATAACGGGTTGCACTACACCTCTTTTGATATTTCACCACCCTCTGTGTAAACACGTCCACCACATCACACGGACTGGGCCCAGCTGGCTGTGACTCATTTTCCAGGCAAGTTAACTTCTATCTTGTTACAATTCCGTTACAATACAATACTCTGAGTCTCCTATACACAAGAGGTCAGCTTCAGGGATTATGGCTTCACCCGTTACTGACACTCAACGTTGATGCACATGGAGCCAGATTCGTTTCTAATTCGATTCAGTTAGCGGCAGTTTCAGCCTGTCACCAAGCTTTAGTAAACAGTGACAGCTTCTTCTACGTCATCTTGGGTGAAACTGCACAAAGGATGCTACTTCGACTGACTAATATTACACTAAAAATACAGTGAATGCTCTCATAGAAAAATACAA
>WNGS01165523.1:38983512-38994627 GCA_020271785.1 Procambarus virginalis | reverse complement strand
CCCACGACCAGCCACACCGTGTGCAGCAACACCCACGACAGCCACACTGTGTGTAGCAGCACCCACGACCAGACACACTGTGTGTAGCAGCACCCACGACCAGCCACACTGTGTGTAGCAGCACCCACGACCACCACACTGTGTGTAGCAGCACCCACGACCAGCCACACTGTGTGTAGCAACACCCACGACTAGCCACACTGTGTGTAGCAACACCTACGACCTGCCACACTGTGTGTAGCAACACCCACGACCTGCCACACCGTGTACAGCAACACCCACGACCAGCCACACCGTGTACAGCAACACCCACGACCAGTCACACCGTGTGCAGCAACACCCACGACCAGCCACACCGTTGTAGCAACACCCACGACCAGCCACACCGTGTACAGCAACACCCACGACCAGACACACCGTGTGCAGCAACACCCACGACCAGCCACACCGTGTGTAGCCACACCCACGACCAGCCACACCGTGTACAGCAACACCCACGACCAGCCACACCGTGTACAGCAACACCCACGACCAGACACACCGTGTGCAGCAGCACCCACGACCAGCCACACCGTGTGCAGCAACACCCACGACCAGCCACACCGTGTACAGCAACACCCACGACCAGCCACACGTGTGCAGCAACACCCACGACCAGTCACACTGTGTGCAGCAACACCCACGACCTGCCACACTGTGTGCAGCAACACCCACGACCAGTCACACCGTGTGCAGCAACACCCACGACCAGCCACACCGTGTGCAGCAATACCCACGACCAGCCACACCGTGTGCAGCAACACCCACGACCAGCCACACCGTGTGCAGCAACACCCACGACCAGTCACACTGTGTGCAGCAACACCCACGACCAGCCACACTGTGTACAGCAACACCCACGACCAGCCACACCGTGTGCAGCAACACCCACGACCAGTCACACTGTGTGCAGCAACACCCACGACCAGACACACCGTGTGCATCAACACCCACGACCAGACACACGTGTGCAGCAACACCCACGACCAGACACACCGTGTGCAACAACACCCACGACCAGACACACCGTGTGCAGCAACACCCACGACCAGCCACACCGTGTACAGCAACACCCACGACCAGCCACACCGTGTGCAGCAACACCCACGACCAGTCACACTGTGTGCAGCAACACCCACGACCTGCCACACTGTGTGCAGCAACACCCACGACCAGTCACACCGTGTGCAGCAACACCCACGACCAGCCACACCGTGTGCAGCAACACCCACGACCAGCCACACCGTGTGCAGCAAACACCCACGACCAGCCACACCGTGTGCAGCAACACCCACGACCAGTCACACTGTGTGCAGCAACACCACGACCAGCCACACTGTGTACAGCAACACCCACGACCAGCCACACCGTGTGCAGCAACACCCACGACCAGTCACACTGTGTGCAGCAACACCCACGACCAGACACACCGTGTGCATCAACACCCACGACCAGACACACCGTGTGCAGCAACACCCACGACCAGACACACCGTGTGCAACAACACCCACGACCAGACACACTGTGTGCAGCAACACCACGACCAGACACACCGTGTGCATCAACACCCACGACCAGACACACTGTGTGCAGCAACACCCACGACCAGACACACTGTGTGCAGCAACACCCACGACCAGACACACCGTGTGCAGCAACACCCACGACCAGACACAGCACGGAAGTACCTCTTAACTCTGGTGAAATTCATGGTCCATTTCGCTAAGCTGTCCGTTAGAAAGGCGTTGTTTTTCGTTTCTTTAACGTTAACATCGCGCGAATTTGGTTGGTCATCAACCTTATCATTAATTCCTAAAAATCCAGCATCTGTTCTGGTGTTTTTGTTATACACTTTGTCTACTAAAGTTGAAATGGTAGGCAGGTAAATAGACATGAACAAGGCACTTCAGCGTTCACGTACAGACGAAGGAGAACGAGCGAGCGCAAGCAAGAGAACGAGAAAGAAAGTTGGCGCAAGCTCGAGGGAACGGGAGGCAGAAAAGGCTGGAGTGATAAAAAGCTGGCAGAGGATAAGAGAGAGAGAAGAGGTCCAGCGGGAGACGGGTCATGGAGAGTGTAATGGGAGCCAACAAGGAAGAGACCTGGATGAAGGGGGGAGTGAAGCGAGGGAAGGGCGGGGGTCCAAATACCAGGTTGGGGGCGATGGATGGAATGGAAGGTGGGAGGGAAATATGACAGAAAATATATCAAGAAAGAGTCCAAGACCCGAAAGAGAAGAAATCGGTGAAAGGAGGAAATCAAGGAAGAGGAACAAAGAGAGAGACAGACAATGGAATTAACAGGAAAAAATGTGATGGAAATTTGAGAGATGAGAAATGAGAGGAAAGGAAAGACAAATGCGATACAATCCAACTCCTCTTCTGCTACATAACCACAACTTCCACCCCCCCCAGCACACCCCCGCAGTCACCCCCCCAGCACACCCCCGCAGTCACCCCACCCCAGCACACCCCCGCAGTCACCCCCCCAGCACACCCCCGCAGTCACCCCACCCCAGCACACCCCCGCAGCACCCCACCCCAGCACACCCCCGCAGTCACCCCACCCCAGCACACCCCCGCAGTCACCCCCCCAGCACACCCCCGCAGCACCCCACCCCAGCACACCCCCGCAGTCACCCCACCCCAGCACACCCCCGCAGTCACCCCCCCAGCACACCCCCGCAGTCACCCCACCCCAGCACACCCCCGCAGTCACCCCACCCCAGCACACTCCCGCAGTCCACCCACCCCAGCACACCCCCGCAGTCACCCCACCCCAGCACACCCCCGCAGTCACCCCACCCCAGCACACCCCCGCAGTCCACCCACCCCAGCACACCCCCGCAGTCACCCCCCCAGCACACCCCCGCAGTCACCCCCCCAGCACACCCCCGCAGTCACCCCACCCCAGCACACCCCCGCAGTCCACCCACCCCAGCACACCCCCGCAGTCACCCCCCCAGCACACCCCCGCAGTCACCCCCCCAGCACACCCCCGCAGTCACCCCCCCAGCACACCCCCGCAGTCACCCCACCCCAGCACACCCCCGCAGCACCCCACCCCTGCACACCCCCGCAGTCACCCCACCCCAGCACACCCCCGCAGTCACCCCACCCCAGCACACCCCCGCAGTCACCCCACCCCAGCACACTCCCGCAGTCCACCCACCCCAGCACACCCCCGCAGTCACCCCACCCCAGCACACCCCCGCAGTCACCCCACCCCAGCACACCCCCGCAGTCCACCCACCCCAGCACACCCCCGCAGTCACCCCACCCCAGCACACCCCCGCAGTCACCCCCCCCAGCACACCCTTCCTTAAAAAAATGTGTCAAGATCCTGGCCAGCAGCGGAAGGAGACTCAAGGAAGACCGGAATAAGTCAAGGAACAGGAGTAAAAATTCCAGAGAAGGGAGGAGAGACTGTGAAGAACAGGAAGAAAGAATGCCAGGGACGGCAGGGAACAGTGCCAGGGACAGCAGGGAACAGTGCCAGGGACAGCAGGGAACAGTGCCAGGGACAGCAGGGAACAGTGCCAGGGACAGCAGGGAACAGTGCCAGGGACAGCAGGGAACAGTGCCAGGGACAGCAGGGAACAGTGCCAGGGACAGCAGGGAACAATGCCAGGGACGGCAGGGAACAGTGCCAGGGACAGCAGGGAACAGTGCCAGGGACAGCAGGGAACAATGCCAGGGACAGCAGGGAACAGTGCCAGGGACAGCAGGGAACAATGCCAGGGACGGCAGGGAACAATGCCAGGGACAGCAGGGAACAATGCCAGGGACAGCAGGGAACAATGCCAGGGACAGCAGGGAACAATGCCAGGGACAAGGAATGGTTCAAAGATGAAGTGGAAGAGGAACCTGCAGCAGAGAGGGAGACATATCTGGTGGCGCCGGAGCTTAATGGAGGAAGACGACGCTGATGGTTGAGGACAAGAGGCAGCTAGCTCCTTCCTCGGGTGTCGACTGGCCAGCGGGGACTGCAGACTGGCCAGCGGGGACTGCAGACTGGCCAGCGGGGACTGCAGACTGGCCAGCGGGGACTGCAGACTGGCCAGCGGGGACTGCAGACTGGCCAGCGGGGACTGCAGACTGGCCAGCGGGGACTGCAGACTGGCCAGCGGGGACTGCAGACTGGCCAGCGGGGACTGCAGACTGGCCAGCGGGGACTGCAGACTGGCCAGTGGGGACTGCAGACTGGCCTGCGGGGACTGCAGACTGGCCAGCGAGGCTCAGAGACGTTGGCATGTGGTTAGTAATGTGTATGATTACTGGTGATGATGAAAGATGCTTGGTGTGTTAAGAGCAGCTAAGTTGCGCGCAGTACTCCTGCTGTTATTGGCGAGATTGCTAGTGATTTTCGATGGTCCGATTGTTTCAGTGTGCAGGCAAGAGCTATGAACATTGCTTGGGGCATTTTCTCAGCTTGGGGTTACAGGAGGAAGGTTGCTGGGGATTACAAGTGGAAGGTTGCTGGGGATTACAAGTGGAAGGTTGCTGGGGATTACAAGTGGAAGGTTGCTGGGGATTACAAGTGGAAGGTTGCTGGGGATTACAAGTGGAAGGTTGCTGGGGATTA
The DNA here is from genome assembly GCA_020271785.1 of Procambarus virginalis. Classification (NCBI taxonomy): domain Eukaryota; kingdom Metazoa; phylum Arthropoda; class Malacostraca; order Decapoda; family Cambaridae; genus Procambarus; species Procambarus virginalis. The sequence goes on along the minus strand of WNGS01165523.1, from coordinate 38,990,004 downwards.
CAAGTGGAAGGTTGCTGGGGATTACAAGTGGAAGGTTGCTGGGGTTACAAGTGGAAGGTTGCTGGGGTTACAAGTGGAAAGTTGCTGGGGTTACAAGTGGAAAGTTGCTGGGGTTACAAGTGGAAAGTTGCTGGGGTTACAAATGGAAGGTTGCTGGGGTTACAAATGGAAGGTTGGTGGGGTTACAAGTGGAAGGTTGCTGGGGATTACAAGTGGAAGGTTGCTGGGGTTACAAGTGGAAGGTTGCTGGGGTTACAAGTGGAAAGTTGCTGGGGTTACAAGTGGAAAGTTGCTGGGGTTACAAATGGAAGGTTGGTGGGGTTACAAGTGGAAGGTTGCTGGGGTTACAGGAGGAAGGTTGCTGGGGATTACAAGTGGAAGGTTGCTGGGGTTACAGGAGGAAGGTTGCTGGGGTTACAGGAGGAAGGTTGCTGGGGATTACAAGTGGAAGGTTGCTGGGGTTACAGGAGGAAGGTTGCTGGGGTTACAAGTGGAAGGTTGCTGGGGTTACAAGTGGAAGGTTGCTGGGGTTACAAGTGGAAGGTTGCTGGGGTTACAAGTGGAAGGTTGCTGGATTTACAAGTGGAAGGTTGGTGGGGTTACAGGAGGAAGGTTGCTGGGGTTACAGGAGGAAGGTTGCTGGGGTTACAAGTGGAAGGTTGCTGGGGTTACAAGTGGAAGGTTGCTGGGGTTACAAGTGGAAGGTTGCTGGGGTTACAAGTGGAAGGTTGCTGGATTTACAAGTGGAAGGTTGCTGGGGTTACAGGAGGAAGGTTGCTGGGGTTACAGGAGGAAGGTTGCTGGGGTTACAAGTGGAAGGTTGCTGGAGTACAAAAACTGGAAACAAAGAGGACAAAGGAAAGTGAGGGCAAATGTGCCATGAACCCAGTGTGGGGAGGAGAGCCCTTAGGATGCCCAAAACAAGCACTTAGGGGTGCTGGGGTACAGGTGGAAGAATTCCAGTACACAAGTCTTCACACACAAGCAGCGATCTCTTTCACGCCGCGTTAATCCAGAAGGAAACCCCAATCTACAAGGGCTATCGAGTAAAGCATGTCCCCAGGCGTCCCAGGGAAGCGATGTAGCGCAATGTGCCTTTAAGGACACAAAATCACAATTTCCAGGCTATTCTGACTTTTCAAAGTGATACATTTAGGCAATTTTGTTCATTATGTGAAGAGGAATTTTAGTCGGGGACGCAAAATGGGATATTTTGTTTAAAGGTGGAGCGTCGAACCAACGATCCGAGGCTGAAAAGGATGAAATTTCCCAACTAAACGTTTTAATAACATTATAATAGGAAAGTGCTAGAAAAGATGTGTGGATGGTGACTAACACAAATATAGTACCTATATGAACACAAAAGTTCATATAGTATCTGACTTAACAAAAACAATCAACAAATATCCAACCTTGGAAACTATGCAGTTGTTTACATGAAAGTTATTATTGCAGTCGGAATGCTGAAAGTGTGTAGACTTTAATCAGGGTGTCAGGGTTTCCTCTCTCTCACAATGGCTAGAATATTATTATTGTTGTTGATATAGAAAAGCAAAGAAAATCTGGTATATGATTCTCCTCTGTTGACTATTTACCAGGGCGTTCTGTGGTGACCATTCTAGCAGAGAGAGAGAGCCTTAATAACAGTTTCGGCATATTCTTGTGTCTAACATCGTTATAATTTTGTGTCAGTCTAACAGCGGCGAGTGTGCGCTCATGACCAGGACTGAATCGTCATAATTTACCTCTATATCTGATCATTAACATAAATAAGTGAAACTAATTTGAACTTCAGTAAGCATTCTGATGATTTCGATAGTAGCACACTATGATGTAACATTAATTAAATTGAGCACTTTTACTCATAAAATTGTATTCGTCTAATTGTGCTTAACGGGGTTGAACTTCAGCTCTTTGGTCCAACCTCTCATTTGTCAACTGGTGTAAAAGTTCCTGAGCCTATTAGGCTCTTTCATATCTACATTTAAAACTGTACATGGAGTCTGCCTCCACCATTTCACTTCCGGAGTCATTCCATTTCTTAACTACTCTGATACAGAGAAAAATCTATTGTATCTGGCTAATTTGAGGACTGAATTTTCACCTGTGGCTCCTCGTACGAATATCACCCGTGTTAAATAATGCCTTTAACTACCCTATTAACTCCTCTGAGCACTTTGTGTTGTTATCATATCTCCTCTTAACTCCCCTGTCTTCCAGCGACTTGAAGTTCAATTCACGTTATCTTTCTTCGTAATTCATTCCTCGTAGTTCTGGAACTAGTCTGGTGGCATAACTTTGAACTTTCTCCAGCTTCGTCTTGTGCTTAACTAGGTATGGACTCCACGTTAGAGCCGCATACTCCAGGACTGATCTGCTATATGACGAAATACATTTCTTATCTGAGCATTCCCGTGATATACTTTGCTTGATTTGCTTAACATTATCTGTCGTCCAGGTAATTAAGCAAATATTAACGGTAAAATGTATTTTTACCGTCAATATCAATATATCATGTCGGTGGGTGTCACTAGGTTAATGATCCTATAGTTACGTAGATCGTTAATTTTCGAACCCTAAGGTAAGAATATATATATATATATATATATATATATATATATATATATATATATATATATGTGTGTGTGTGTGTGTGTGTGTGTGTGTGTGTGTGTGTGTGTGTGTGTGTGTGTATCACGAAAATAAACACGTGATTAAAAATGTGACAATGTCAGACCACGGAGGAAAAATGAAACAGGAATTTCCTTAAGTACTTTCGTATATTAATACATCTTCAGAAGGAGTGATTATACAGATCGAGTACTGGACATAAATAGGCAGGAGAGAAGGGTAAAGGGAGGTGAGGTACAATACGTGGCACTGCAGACGGCCTATTGGCCCATCTGATGCAGCAACCACACACAGGTCAACAACTAGGTAATTATAGCATAATATATATATATATATATATATATATATATATATATATATATATATATATATATATATATATATATATCGTACCTAGTAGCCAGAAGTCACTTTTTGGCCTACTACGCAAGGCCCGATTTGCCTAATAAGCCAAGTTTTCCTGAATTAATATATTTTCTCTATTTTTTTTCTTATGAAATGATAAAGCAACCCATTTCATTATGTATGAGGTCAATTTTTTTCGTTGGAGTTAAAATTAACGTAGTTATATGACCGAACCTAACCAACCCTACCTAACCTAACCTAACCTATCTTTATAGGTTAGGTTAGGTTATGTAGCCGAAAAAGTTAGGTTAGGTTAGGTAGGTTAGGTAGTCGAAAAACAATTAATTCATGAAAACTTGTCCTATTATGCAAATCGGGCCTTGCATAGTAGGCTGACAATTGCGTTCTGGCTACTAGGTACGACATATATATATATATATATATATATATATATATATATTATATATATATAATATATATATATATATATATAACATATATATATATATAGCATATATATTCATGTCTATATATGTCATATATATATTATATATATATATAATATCTATATATATCTATATATAATTGATATATATATATATATTTATATATCGTACACATAGCCACAACACCCTCTTACCTTCCATCTGCTGCCCTCAGCACTTCCAACTCCCCTCTCAAACTCGCCCACGCTTCTCTCGCCAAGACAATCCAACTTTTCAAAATGCAGGACGCAGTTCCAGACCTGCAAAATATACAGTGCCTTCCAGCTAGAGTGTCTCTGCTGTCTAACACCTCAACACGAAAGGTTTTCTTAAAGTTTATGTCTGGAAAGAAAGGGAATTCTCTGTATTTCTCTGGAAATACAGAAATGTCCTTGAATGAGGTTCCGAGCCAAGCAGGCCAGCACCTGATGGATACGGCATAAGTTGTTACATCCATATTGATGGAGATGTATCAAAGGGGAACAATTCGAAAGCAGATGTGAGCGCAATAAGTAAATGAAAGAACGGGAGAGTAATAAAAGAACGGGAGAGTAAATGAAAGAACGGGAGAGTAAATAAAAGAACGGGAGTAAATGAAAGAACGGGAGAGTAAATAAAAGAACGGGAGAGTAAATGAAAGAACGGGAGAGTAAATAAAAGAACGGGAGAGTAAATAAGAACGGGAGAGTAAATAAAAGAACGGGAGAGTAAATAAAAGAACGGGAGAGTAAATGAAAGAACGGGAGAGTAAATGAAAGAACGGGAGAGTAAATGAAAGAACGGGAGAGTAAATGAAAGAACGGGAGAGTAAATGAAAGAACGGGAGAGTAAATGAAAGAACGGGAGAGTAAATGAAAGAACGGGAGAGTGTGAGAACGGGAGAGCAGTGAGAAGAGTATTAACAGAAATAGGAAAACAGCCCGACAAGTTGACATAATATATTTTATGATAAATAACGTTCCCAGAGAGATGTCACATCACTTCCCAGAACTGCAAGTTAAAACTCCTTCCAAAAATATTTCTGCCGAAAATTAGAAACATTACTGTTGTGCAATAATAGACCACGGAGGCAATTTATGCTCCTGGTGATAATTAAAACAGCAAATCTCTTCCAAAACTAAATATTACATACAAAACTACGATAAAGACTGATACAATTTAATGAAACTATAAATTTTTTAAGTAATATTTAAAGTTTTAATTTAAAGGTGTGCTAAGGTGCTGAAGTATATCGATGAAACCAGAACTTCGCCAGAGGACCAGGATTGACTTGTATGGGCAAAGATATTCATTTTAACACCAGGAATCTTCGGAGGCAGTTGTTGTATCAATTTAGCCGGCGGCTGAACGGACAGAACACTGAACGCGTGATCATGTGGTCCCGGGTTCGATCCGAGCGTCCGGGAGGAACAATGGGCAGAGTTTCTTTCACCCTGATGCCCCTGTTATCTAGCAGTAAATAGGTACTGGGAGTTAGTCAGCTGTCACGGCTGCTTCCTGGGGTTGGAGGCCTGGTCATGGACCGGGCCGCGGGGACACTAAAGCCCCGAAATCACCTCAAGATGCCCATCGAGAGGCTCTACCTTGTGGTTACCTTGTGACGGTTCCGAGGATCAACGTCCCCGCGGCTCGGTTTCTGACAAACACTCCAAGTTGGTTGGTGGTATGTCAACCAGAATGTTGGACGCAGCTGCTCGCTCCTGACGTATGAATCTTAGCCTGGGTGATCAGGTATCCTTAAAAAGGTGTTTGTCGAGTTATCTTTTGAACGCTGATAGGTCGCCCAGGTATGCCGGCTATGTAGCAAGGATGTAATGAAAACCATTCCGCAATGTTAGAGCGAGAACGACGATAAATGAATTAGGATAATTCTTTCAACTACTTGAGGACAAATAACTGGCAGTACAAATGGACAGACTGGTTGGCTGACTAGGAAGACGATACATTTGTAAACTATCATATGGCATTTAATATAAAGCATGAGACTAGAACACCAGCTGTTTCAAATTGGCTACTAGGAAGAGCACTAGGAAGAGCTACACTGGATCAGGGAATCTGAAATCAATAGTAAAATGTAAATAACCTTAGAGGCACAATGACGGTAGAGTCATCAAGAGTAGCGAGCAGCTCATCTTGGATCAATATTAGACCCATCTATTCCTGATTTATGTGAATAATCTCCCAGTCGGTATAGACATTTAATTAATATTTGCTGATGTATAAAAAATGATGAGGATAGGCATTGAGGACGACCTCAGGAAGTTACTGAAATAGACAAATAGCATGGATTGTCTAACAAGTGGCTGCTAGTGGTTAACTTAAATAATATATTAAATTAAACAAACGTGGGTACTGTGGGAAGGAATCAAGAGAAGATATCCAAAGTGAAAAAAGAAGAAACGTTTAATGAAGAAGGACAAGAGAAAGTATCTGGGTGTAGACATACGGAACCTAACTTCAGTGGAGCACATTAACCAGATATCATCAGCTAAATTTGCAAGGTTGTAATTAAGATTTGCATTCAGACATGTGAACGAGTCTTCCGACAATAATACCCATATTAGACCAGCTCTGGAGTATGTAGGACTACCACGGTGAGCATAACTCATCCAATTAAACATAGCTGGAAAAAGTTGTCACCAGATTAGTCTCAAGCTAAGATATGAAAGTCTGAAGTATCGAAAGAAATAATGGAATTACTTTTCACGTCACTGAAAAGAAGAGAAACAGAGAGAGCGATCACGAAAACGAAATACTTACTTATAATGTATATAATAAAGTAGCTGTCACAACTGTTAGAAAAATGAGGAGGGTGGGATAACAAGAACTTTTCACACACGAAATGTCAATCCAATGTGTACTTCGGAGACTCCAGTGCTATCTAGGGTGGAATATTGGTGCACACTAACAGCCCTATTAAACACTAGAGAAGGTTGCTGACCTGGAGAACTTACAAGGTAACTTTCGCTGCTCAAATTCATTCAATAAAACACTCAAATTATTAAGTCCTCTTAATTCATCTAAATGTAGT
>WNGS01165523.1:38956852-38970728 GCA_020271785.1 Procambarus virginalis | reverse complement strand
GGGGGGGGAGTAGGGAGAAGAGGGTAAAGTGGGAAGTAGAGAACGATATATATATATTATATATATAAACCTCCACACTTTATATATAAACTCGCACGAACGCACACATAAACCTCCATGCAAAGCTAACTCTTTGAAACAGAATGGTTCAAACCATTTCTCTTCACTTCGCGTGACGCATTTAAAAGTCTGATCCAATACTCTAGCCTACCTGCAGCTGTCGTTATTTAGTGTGATTTCAGAGTCAGACCTGTGATATGGAAGCAGAACTAAGAGACAGAACTACAATTACAAATTACAATTTGTAATTGTAGCTTAATCACATAAATCTCATTAATTACATAATGTTTGTGGTGTGTGTGTGTGTGTGTGTGTGTGTGTGTGTGTGTGTGTGTGGTGTGTGTGGGTGTGTGTGTGTGTTGTGTGTGTGGTACCTTCACATTGTTTTGTGACCTTAGTATTGGGTAATACAGCCGACCTATTCCCATGTACATGTGTACGTGTAAGTTAGTTTGTGTAAAATGATATTTAGACGAGTTATGAAGGTTTTTAAATTATAAATTGTTTGATCATAAATCAAAGTACGTAAATAAAGTAAAATAAAGTCTTATTTCAGATTCGAAACGCGAATCCGCGACGAGCAGGAGCCAGAATCAGTAATGTCTGCGTGGCGAGTGAGAATAATAAGGTGACATAACACACACACACACACACACACACACACCCACACCACACACACACACACACACACACACACACACACACACACACACACAACACCAGGATGGTGCAGGATACTTATGTTAGCAGGTTCAGAACTTTCCCTTCCACCAGCTTGCGTTAAATCTTACCATAATTGCTTTTCTACTAATCTATTTATAACAAAATCCCCAATTACTGCTGGGTGAATGGAGGCGAATGGTGAAGTTAAGATTTCTGCTTTCTTTCAGCATTGAAGAATCTCCAACTGTGCCTTATAAGGATGTGTTATTGCTGGACCCTGATGGGAGGAGAGAACTTAAGTTACACGGAGTGCTCTGGTAAGAGTTTAGTAGTCACTTATATCATAATGGCGAGAATAGCAGGTGGGATGAGCAAGTCAGTATCTTTCGAGACTGACTCAACAAGCCAAGCTAATGCAGAACTAGTCAGGGCTTGGCGACTGACAGCTGGTAAATGAACAAAACTGAGGTTTTAGAGCAACGTATCTATTTCCGCGGAGGAGATTTTTTGAGTTGTACAATCAACAAGTGGCTGTTGAGGACTCTGTGCGTGACAAAACATCGTACACTGAGTCAAACCCTGCAACATGCATCATGCTTTATGTACAGTAACCAATGTTTTTCACTCTACTACTGTTTATGAGCCACTGTAAGCTGCTGTCTCATAGTATGTAATCAGCCATAATTCTATTGGCATAATACTAAGAGAGTTACGTCCAGCTTTGACGAGAAGCCATGACAGTCGTCGTGTGGATGATAAAAGAAAAATACCATGTAATTCATCGAAAACGAAAGCAATATATAAATGTATACATTAATTCACATAAATGTTATCTCCTCGAGCTAATAAATTATATCAGTGGTGATATGCCAGTAGAGGATACGCATTAGATATGGCGAGATTCGGTAAATAAGTTTCAACACTTATCTACAGCCTAAACCCAATAATGTCGACACGAGGAGATAATTCCTGCATTGTCTATGCATTTAAAAGCTAAAACAATACAGATTTGTTAACTTTTACCTGGGTGAAGACACCTACAGTCAGAGAGTGGCTGTAAATACCTCTGCACCTTAAAAGAGGAGGACCTTCATTAAGCTCACTAATTCCATTACCTGCAACGTCGCCCAATTTTGCAATTCCTTGGAGTAAGTCTGATTGTCATAATGACATGAAATCTAATTACGACCGGACGAATTAACTTGTTCTGGGCATTATTAAGTCAGTTAAATAAAGCAGAGTATAATTCTTGTTTAATCTCAGAGCGTACGAGCCCGCACAGTTAGCAAGTAGACAACACTTGTCAAGTCTATAGGAACCATTTCAGCTTCTTTTTATTTCTCAGAATGTTTTGTAATATGTTTATGGTTTGTGATGTGTGTATATGTACTGAACGGGGTGAGAATAGCTTGAGCTACCTCATCCCTTTGTGTGTATTTTTACAACAATAAACTTATTTCAATTCAATTTCAATCTCAATTCAGTCTATAGGTACCCGAGCATACTGGGGCAAGATCTAGGTCTTGAGAGCAACTTTGTAGCTATTATCTGCTACATTAAGCACTATCGTACTGGCACTTGAAACTGTGACTTAGAGATAGCTTCCACTATTGTGTCCATGTGCTCCTCCATTTGTTCTCTCACGATTGAGCCTCAGCTCTTCGACCCGCCTGGTACATTAAATATAAATATACAAGTAGAGGTAAAGGTAACCTGCGTATGTAGCCGTTATCAATGTCTTTTCATCATATTTTCTTGTACATTTCTTGATTTTCTTTCGTTATAAGATCCAATACCTTAAGCTAATCCTCGTACTTCGAACCATGTGTACCTGGGACCAGCCTCGTTGCCAACATTCAGCGTAGTTTCCTTGTGTTTCTTGAAGTGAGAACTCTACCTTCACTTTGCCGGCGAAGGACAATAATGCTGGGTCCTGAAATAATGTTTCTGGAATATATTATTTATGATATCAATGCTTTCGTGATTTTTAGTTTCAATGCATATACTATTACCCGAATAATTATTGGCAAACTGAGTTCTCACTATCGCGATAGTTTATATTTATCTGTAGCGCAGTGGTGCGCGTCCTCGGTTCACAACCAAAGATCCCCGGGACAGAGACGGATGAGCACGTTTCGTTTTACTTAATGCGTGTGTCCACGGAGCATGTCTCCTGGATGAGAGCACCAGGACCATACATTTAACATGTAAACAAGCTTAGTGTCATGAACGGAAGGTGGGGACACTGAGCAAACAATCAATACATAAACCATAATTCGACAGTGGAATCACCCCCCCCCTCCCCACCCTGCTCCGTCAACAGAGCTCGTTTACCCTTATAATAGAGGGGTTGTGTTGGAGAGGAAGGAGGGGGGGAGAAGAGGGGAGGGGAACAACAGTTAAATAGAGGGAGAGTAAAAGAGAAGCACAGGGAAAAGGGAGAGGAGGAGTGAAAACGAACAAAAGATGGGCAGGGGAGAAGGGATGGCGTGATTGGGAAGTTCGAGGGAGGTAAAAGGAGACAAGAACACGGAGTGAGAAGGGGAGAGGAAAATAGAGAGATCAACTGATCATTTTTTCGGCTCCGAAATAGCGAAGTTTTGTTCACATAAACTCTAAGTTAGGTTTTCAAATCTTCCCAACGAGAAGCGTCAGATCAATAAAGACAGGGCAGTGTAAACCAGCAAACCCGCTCTTAGTCTCTCTCCTATCCTTTGGTAAGAAGAGGTTCTTCACAAACCACACTAACCTGCCCTCCAGATGGTCTTAAAACGCAATAGTACCCCAGACCCGCCCAACGGAATGGTTGCCTTCCACAAGGAAGCGAAGGAGGGAGGAGGGATGAGGAGGGAGGGAGGGAGGGATTGAGGGAGGGGGAGGGAGGATTGAGGGAGGGAGGGAATAAGGGAGGGAGGAAGGGATAAGGGAGTTAAGTGAAGGGAAGGATTGCAAATCAACTCGAACGCCTGCTTAATGGTTCAATTATTAAAACTAAATATTAGTCTTTAACTTTAATTAGTCCTTCATCCCCTCTTATATTTTCTCCCCTCGCTCCCCCCCCCCCCACATCAACCCTCATCCATCAACCGCCTCCTGCCCCTCCATCTCTACACTGTTTCCCCCCTCTCTCAAGCCTTCTTCACTTTCCTCTCCATGCATCATTATTCCTCCACTCACCACACCCTATTCTTCCTTTCCCCTCCTCCCGAGATCCCCCACCTGGGCTCCAACGCCTTCTCCTCATAACTTTTGCCCACTCGGGTTTCTTCTCCGCTCCCTACTACCTCCTGTCTTCCTCCCGTACCACCCCCCCCCCCCTCCTCCCGTTCTATCCATTAGAGGTCGTAAAACTTCACTATTAATGCCTCTGTAGATTCATCTATCACTGACATTGGGTTAATTACCGTGAGTCTTCGCGAGCGTGCACGCGTACCTTACTTACTACCCACACTCTCCCACATACATTGTACGCCACATACAATGTTCTACACAACATGCACTGTAGTACGCCACATACAATGTTCTACACAACATGCACTGTAGTACGCCACATACAATGTTCTACACAACATGCACTGTAGTACGCCACATACAATGTTCTACACAACATGCACTGTAGTACGCCACATACAATGTTCTACACAACATGCACTGTAGTACGCCACATACAATGTTCTACACAACATGCACTGTAGTACGCCACATACAATGTTCTACACAACATGCACTGTAGTACGCCACATACAATGTTCTACACAACATGCACTGTAGTACGCCACATACAATGTTCTACACAACATGCACTGTAGTACGCCACATACAATGTTCTACACACATGCACTGTAGTACGCCACATACAATGTTCTACACAACATGCACTGTAGTACTCCACATACAATGTTCTACACAACATGCACTGTAGTACGCCACATACAATGTTCTACACCACATGCACTGTAGTACGCCACATACAATGTTCTACACAACATGCACTGTAGTACGCCACATACAATGTTCTACACAACATGCACTGTAGTACGCCACATACAATGTTCTACACAACATGCACTGTAGTACTCCACATACAATGTTCTACACAACATGCACTGTAGTACGCCACATACAATGTTCTACACAACATGCACTGTAGTACGCCACATACAATGTTCTACACAACATGCACTGTAGTACGCCACATACAATGTTCTACACAACATGCACTGTAGTACGCCACATACAATGTTCTACACAACATGCACTGTAGTACTCCACATACAATGTTCTACACAACATGCACTGTAGTACGCCACATACAATGTTCTACACAACATGCACTGTAGTACGCCACATACAATGTTCTACACAACATGCACTGTACCAACATGATCGACTACTATTCCTGAGGCCCCAATTCTTCCCACTTTCTTGTTATATTTGCTTAGGCTTGTGACGATTTTGGTAGTAGTTTTAATATGGTAAGGTGACTTGAAGCCAAGCTCTGGTTGCCGAGTTTACATTGTCTTCTCGTGCCCCATTAGACTAAGTTTATGACCCTTGCGCTTAACACATTGTTCTTATCATCTCTACGAGTCATGGCGACCATTGTCACCTTGGGTCCAATACTTTCATCGGTTCACCTCTAGTTTCATGTCTTTTGTCCACTTCGTCAATTTTCCCTAATCCATATAACGTTGTTTATATTANATATTTTCTGGCATGTCAAGGGGAGTACAGGCCGGGTCTCGATACACTCGGTCCACTATCATCCCGATTGTTTCATCCACAGGTACGTTGGTGAACAGTGATTCTACGTCCAACGAGGCTCTTATCCCTGTAGCCCGTGTTCCCGCAGTAAGTCAACAAATTCCTTCGGGGATTTCAGGCTGAAGTTGCACGGGACATAAGGAGTCAGTAAGCCGTTGAGTCGTTTCGCCAGTCTGTACGTGGGTGTGGGTATCTGGCTGATAATTGGCCGAAGTGGGTTTCCAGGCTTATGCGTCTTGACGTTTCCATACGCATATCCAGGTTTATATTCTCCAATAATCTTTGGCAGGTGGAGTCCGGATTTCTTGGCATTCACAGTTTCAATCAACTTGTTGACCTTTGTTTTCAATTCGGCTGTAGTGTCCTTCGTTACCCTTTGGAATTTAGTTTGGTCAGAGAGTATGCTGTTCATTTTCGCCAGATATTCGTCTTTCTTAAGGACGAATATCTGGACGAATATAAGCAAGTAGATGGGGTCGCCATGGGTTCTCCCCTAGGCGTCCTGTTTGCAAACTTCTACATGGGTACTATCGAGGAAAAAGTCTTAGTCGACTTAAACTTGAAACCGGCCATATACTGCAGGTATGTTGACGACATTTTTACACAGGTACCTGATGTCAGACATCTGCAGGAGCTGAAAGAAGCGTTTGAGCAGAATTCTGTGTTACGTTTCACTTACGAGATGGAGAAGGATGGGAAGCTGCCCTTTCTAGATGTAACAGTCATGGAAAGGAGCGGAGGTTTCCACACTGCAGTCTACACTAAGGAAACAAACATAGGAATGTGCCTAAATGCCAACAGTGACTGCCCAGATAGGTACAAGAGGAGTGTTGTTAACGCTTATGTCGACCGTGCTCTCAGCCACAGCTCAGAATGGAAGCAAGTCGACGAAGAACTCTGTAGGGTAAGGCAGGTCCTAGTCAACAACGGCTTCTCCAATGGTTTCATTGAAGACATCATAAGAAGGAAAGTAGAACGCCATGCAACCTCTGAAGAAACAACTAATACAACACCTATACCCCCTATTAGACTATTTTACAGGAACTTCTTCTCCACCGCTCATAAAACGGAGGAAAGGGTCCTGAAAGATATTGTTAATAGAAATGTTATCCCTACAGACAAAAATCAGAAGATACAACTAACGATTTACTATAAAACCAAAAAAACAGCCAGCCTACTAATGAAAACTCTCCAGACACGGAGCAGAACGCCCTAAAAGAGACAAACGTCGTCTATGCCTTTAAATGTCCACTTGGGGACTGTAAGCCCCAAAAAACTCAGTATATAGGCAAGACAACAACATCTCTTTCCAGGCGTTTAACGATGCATAAGCAACAGGGCTCCATTAAGGAACATATACTCTCTTCCCACAACCAAACCATCACCAGAGAAATCTTAACAAATAACACAGAAATCATCGATAGGTACAGCGATAGCAGGCGGCTTGACATCTGCGAGGCACTACACATCAAGAAGTCAACACCAGCAATCAACAGTCAATTAATGCACAACTATATTCTACCCACTTCAAGACCCCGCTCCAATATAGAAGCATCAAGAAATATGGGCCAATAGGCCCTTCCGCAGTTACTTCCATTCATACCTTCAATTTACCCAGTTAATATCCAGTTAATATCCATTGTTTTCGTGTTCTGTCCTTTGTTGAAAGTTTTGTTCACCTCATTAAAAACTGTTGTAACATATCACCTCACCCAAAACGCGGGTATAAAATGAAAGATGAAAGCTGTTTAAATCATAGCATAGTAAAGAACTGTTTAGTGCTTTCAGGTTATAGTTGTGTGTGAAAACTAAAAGTCTTTGAAAATGTAATTAGTTATTACGAAACGCGTTCAAGTGTCGCGTCAGACTAAGAAATAAAGAATGAATTTTGGAGAATTGATTTTTCATTTACCGTCATCAGTAAAAACAAACATAAGGAAAATTGAGAAAATTCGTGTTAGAATTATTAATCTTACTTTTTCGGTCATATTTAATAACATATGTCTACAGGAAAAACTGCTACCAAAATATACTAATATATATATATATATATATATATATATATATATATATATGGGGAAAAACACAAAGAATTGGAGAAGAGAGATGAACGTTTCGGCTTGTTAAGGCCGTTGTCAACATCAGACGATATATATATATATATATATATATATATATATATTATATATATAATATATATATATATATATATATATATATGTGTGTGTGTGTGTGTGTGTGTGTGTGTGTGTGTGTGTGTGTATACTCACCTAATTGTACTCTCCTAATTGTGCTTGCGGGGTTGAGCTCTGGCTTTTTGGTCCCGCCTCTCAACCGTCAATCAACAGGTGTACAGGTTCCTGAGCATATGGGCTCTATCATATCTACACTTGAAACTGTGTATGAAGACAGCCTCCACCACATTGTGTGTGTGTGTGTATTTACTATTTGTTTCTGCAGAATCGAGTTATTACCTCTTGGACCCCGCCTATCTAACCATCTATTTTTTCTTCTATTATATCTACTACATATATCTCTAACATACTCGTGTGCACACACTCCAGGGAAAGCAGCCCGTAGCAGCTGCCTATCTCCCCGGTACTTATTTCCTGACAGATGAACAGATGCATCAGTGTGAAAGAAACTCTGCCCATCTGTTTCCGCCTCGGCCGGAAATCGAATCCGGGACCTTAGGACTAGGACTCCAGAGTGCTGTCCACTCAGCTGCGAGGCCCAGTGTGTACTCACCTAGTTGTACTCACCTAGTTGTGCTTGCGGGGGTTGAGCTCTGGCTCTTTGGTCCCGCCTCTCAACCGTCAATCAACAGGTGTACAGTTTCCTGAGCCTACTGGGCTCTATCATATCTACACTTGAAACTGTGTATGGAGTCAGCCTCCACCACATCGCTTCCTAATGCATTCCATTTGTCAACCACTCTGACACTAAAAAAGTTCTTTCTAATATCTCTGTGGCTCATTTGGGCACTCAGTTTCCACCTGTGTCCCCTAGTGCGTGTGCCCCTTGTGTTAAACAGCCTGTCTTTATCAACCCTGTCGATTCCCCTGAGAATCTTGAATGTGGTGATCATGTCCCCCCTAACTCTTCTGTCTTCCAACGAAGTGAGGTTTAATTCCTGCAGTCGCTCCTCGTAGCTCATACCTCTCAGCTCGGGTACTAGTCTGGTGGCAAACCTTTGAACCTTTTCCAGTTTAGTCTTATGCTTGACTAGATAGGGACTCCATGCTGGAGCCGCATACTCCAGGATTGGTCTGACATATGTGGTATATAATGTTCTGAAAGATTCCTTACACAAGTTTCTAAAGGCCGTTCTTATGTTAGCCAACCTGGCATATGCTGCTGATGTTATCCTCTTGATATGAGCTTCAGGGGACAGGTCTGGCGTGATATCAACCCCCAGGTCTTTCTCTCTCTCTGACTCTTGAAGTATTTCATCTCCCAAATGATACCTTGTATCTGGTCTCCTGCTTCCTACCCCTATCTTCATTACATTACATTTGCTTGGGTTAAACTCTAACAGCCATTTGTTCGACCATTCCTGCAGCTTGTCCAGGTCTTCTTGAAGTCTCAAGCTGTCCTCCTCTGTCTTAATCCTTCTCATAATTTTGGCGTCGTCAGCAAACATTGAGAGGAATGAGTCTATACCCTCTGGGAGATCATTTACGTATATCAGAAACAGGATAGGTCCAAGTACAGAGCCCTGTGGGACTCCACTGGTGACTTCACGCCAGTCTGAGGTCTCACCCCTCACTGTAACTCTCTGCTTCCTATTGCTTAGGTACTCCCTTATCCACTGGAGCGCCCTACCTGTTACTCCTGCCTGTTTCTCCAGCTTATGCATCAACCTTTTATGGGGTACTGTGTCAAAGGCTTTCCGACAGTCCAAAAAAATGCAGTCCGCCCACCCTTCTCTTTCTTGCTTAATTCTTGTCACCTGATCGTAGAATTCTATCAAGCCTGTAAGGCAAGATTTACCCTCCCTGAACCCATGTTGATGGGTTGTCACGAAGTCTCTTCTCTCCAGATGTGTTACTAGGTTTTTTCTCACAATCTTCTCCATCACCTTGCATGGTATACAAGTTAAGGACACTGGCCTGTAGTTCAGTGCCTCTTGTCTGTCACCCTTTTTGTATATTGGTACTACATTAGCAGTCTTCCATATTTCTGGTAGGTCCCCCGTTTCCAGTGACTTACTATACACTATGGAGAGTGGTAAGCAAAGTGCTCCTGCACACTCTTTCAATACCCATGGCGAGATTCCATCCGGCCCAACAGCTTTTCTCACATCCAGCTCCAATAGGTGCTTTTTGACCTCATCTCTTGTAATTTCGAACCTATCCAAGGTCACCTGGTTTGCTGCCACCTCTCCCAGCGCCGTGATATCTCCCTGTTCTATTGTAAAGACCTCCTGGAACCTTTTGTTGAGTTCTTCACACACCTCTTTGTCATTCTCTGTGTACCTGTCCTCGCCCACCCTAAGTTTAATCACCTGTTCCTTCACTGTTGTCTTCCTCCTGATGTGACTGTGTAGTAGCTTTGGTTCAGTCTTGGCTTTGTTAGCTATATCATTTTCATACCTTTTCTCAGCTGCTCTTCTCACACTGACATACTCGTTCCTGGTTCTCTGGTATCTCTCTCTACTTTCTGGTGTTCTGTTATTACGGAAGTTCCTCCATGCCCTTTTGTTCAGCTCCTTTGCTTTCATACATTCCCTATTAAACCACGGATTCTTCCTTTGCTTCTCTGTTTTTTCCTGTTGGGCTGGGACAAACCTGCTTACAGCCTCCTGACATTTTTGGGTGACATAGTCCATCATGTCTTGTACGGACTTGGTTCCGAGTTCTGTGTCCCAATGTATATCCCATAGGAATTTATTCATCTCCTCATAGTTTCCCTTTCTGTACGCCAGCCCTTTGGTTCCCAGTTCTTTTTTGGGGTGATAATTCCTAGCTCAACCAGGTACTCAAAGCTCAATACACTATGATCACTCATTCCCAAGGGGGCTTCCAACTTAACTTCCCTTATATCCGACTCATTTAGGGTAAATATCAAATCAAGCAAGGCTGGTTCATCCCCTCCTCTCATTCTTGTCGGTCCCTTGACGTGTTGACTTAGAAAGTTTCTTGTTGCCACATCCAGCAGCTTAGCTCTCCATGTGTCTGGGCCTCCGTGTGGGTCTCTGTTCCCCCAATCTATCTTCCCATGGTTGAAGTCTCCCATGATTAGAAGTCTGGATCCGTTCCTGCTAGCCACAGAAGCTGCTCTCTCTATTATATTGATGGTGGCCATGTTGTTTCTATCATATTCCTGTCTGGGTCTTCTGTCATTCGGTGGGGGGTTATATATGACTACTATTATAATTTTCTGTCCTCCAGTTGCAATGGTGCCTGATATGTAGTCCCTGAAACCTTCACAGTTCTGAATTACCATCTCTTCGAAACTCCAACCTTCTCTTAGTAGCAAAGCCACACCACCTCCTCCTCTCCCTTCTCTCTCTTTCCTCACTACATAGTAGCCCTGTGGAAACACTGCATTTGTTATGATTTTCGTTAGCTTTGTTTCTGTGAGTGCTATTATGTCTGGGTTTTCTTCTAGTGCCCACTCTCCAAGTTCACTAGTTTTATTTGTAATCCCATCTATGTTAGTGTACATCGCCTTGAAGCTCACTTTCTTCTGTTCATTTACATATCCCTTTCTTGGCGAGTATTCTACTGGTGTGGGAAGCTGTTCCGTGGGTGAGAGGATCTGTGAGGTGGTTTGCAGGGTCGCAGAGGGTTTTGGGGTGGGGGGTGGGGGTTTAAGGGAAGGGGGAA
Organism: Procambarus virginalis; assembly: GCA_020271785.1. Lineage (NCBI taxonomy): Eukaryota > Metazoa > Arthropoda > Malacostraca > Decapoda > Cambaridae > Procambarus > Procambarus virginalis. The sequence continues at coordinate 38,959,410 of WNGS01165523.1, read as the reverse complement.
CGGGTAGGGTGTGGGTTAAGGAGATAGGGGGACATGGAGGATACGGGGTGAGGGGGGAGGAGGAATAGGGAGGGTATGGGATGAAGGGGAAGGGGGACTGGGGGGAAAGGTGGGAGGGGGGACATGATGGGAATGTGGGTGTGTGTGTGTGTGTGTGTGTGTGTGTGTGTGTGTGTGTGTGTGTGTGTGTACTCACCTAGTTGTGCTTGCAGGAGTTGAGCTTTGGCTTTTTGGTCCCGCGTCTCAACCGTCAATCTACTGGAGTACAGATTCCCAAGCCTATTGGGCTCTAATCATATCTACATTTGAAACTGGGTATGGAGTCAGTCTCCACCACATCATTGCCTAGTGCATTCTATTTACTAACTACACTGAAAAAGTTCTTTCTAATGTCTTTGTGGCTCATTTGGGTACTCGGCTTCCACCTGTGTCCCCTTGTGCGTGTTCCACCCGTGTTAAATAGTCCATCCTTGTCTACAACAAAACATGGTAGGCAGACCATATATCCGCCAGGGCGGGTCACCTGACCACCAAGATCGGGGATGAAACCTTACGGAACAAAGGTGAAGAAAAGGGTGGTATGAAAGAATGAAAAAGAAAACTGTACCAAACAAAAACACTGGAAAATAGTGTACAAGTTCCTCAGTAGGAAAATCTACAGAAATAAACACAGGTTAAATGGATGCTACAATATGGCTCGTAGATACAAGGTAATCCCGAGACTATCTCAAGCTTCCTGTAGTCGCTGGCTGCCTCTTGTCTCTGTTAATGGGATACGGAAGAGGGGAAGAGAGAAGCTATGATTAAGGAATGCAGCAGAGAAAAGGAAATTAGAAGAATGAAGTCAATCTTACTTGAGGCATGAAAAAGAATTGTAACTGGAAAGAATAAACATGAATACAGCTGAGGGTTAAGCACAGGAACTTTATTAATAGGATGATGTTGAACAGAGATTGGGAAAGAAAATTGGGAAGACAAAATGGGGAAAAATGTAAAAGTTACGGATAAACAGGAATGAAAGACTGAAATAATGATATTTTAATGAGAGGTGGAGAGAACAGACTGGAAAAGGTGAAGAGGCAAGATACAAGAAAGAGTGGGAACAAGTAGGTAAAAAAAAACTGGAAGGGAAGTTAAACAGATGTAAGAAAAGCCAACAACGATATAGGATTTTCCGAAAACTTTTGTTCAAATTTTAAAAAACTGTTGACGCTTTTAGCGCTAGAGGAAACAAATGTGAGTGCTGTTTGCCCTAGTAACACACACACACACACACACACACACACACACACACGCTGTGGTATACCACTTATGTAAGACCAATCCTGGAGTATGCAGCTCCAGCCTGGAGTACATACCATACCACAAGACGAAGTTAGAGAAGATTCAGCGGTATGCCACCAGACTGGTCCCGGAACTGAGAGGAATGAGTTACGAGGAAAGGCTAAGGGAGCTGAACCTCACAACCCTGGAAAACAGAAGACTAAGGGGAGACATGATAACCACCTACAAAATTCTCAGGGGAATTGACAGGGTGGACAAAGACAAACTCTTTAGCGTGGATGGAACACGGTCAATGGGACACAGCTGGAAACTTGGTACCCAGATGAGCCACAGAGACGTTAGAAAGAATTTTTTCAGTGTCAGGGTAGTTACCAAATGGAATGCATTAAGTAGTGTTGTGGTGGAGGCTGACTCCACCACTTTGAATTTCTACGACCAGGTAACAAAAATCAGGCAAGAGAGGGATGGGCAGACTGCATATTTTTGGATTGCCAGAAAGCCTTTGATACAGTACCATACAAAAGGCTAGTGAAAAGCTGGAGATGCAGGCTGGAGTGAAAGGGAAGTACTCCATTGGATAAAGGAGTACCTAAACAACAGAAGACAACGCGTCACTGTGAGGGATGAAGTCTCAGATTGGCGAGACGTTAGAAGTGGAGTCCCGCAGGGGTCAGTCCTTGGACCTATACTGTTTCTGATATATGTAAATGATCTTTGAAGGCTTCATCCAGGGGCCAACCCTTTTTGTCATACATGTCAATGACATTCATGAGAATATTACGAATCACATCAAACTTGCAGATGACACTAAGATCTAATTGAAAGTAGAAAACGAAAACGATGCAAAGACCTTATTTTAAGGCCTTGGTATCGAGTAGCCGCCAGCTTCCTGTCCCCGCCATGGCCACCAGACGGATTATAGCCCCAAGTTAAATTCATCGAAATATATATACCTGTAAATATATAAAATATATGTGCATTACAATTGTTACTCACGGCTACTTTGCTTAGGGTGAGCAGATACATGTTGTGACCACACCATTACTGTGGTACTTAGGTGAGGGAGTTAAAGCAACAGGTGCAGCTGGACAATTATGTACCAGAGTGGCAAGAAACAAGCTTCAGAACCACAAAATCAGTTGCAAATTTAATTATTAAGTAAACACGCAAGGTAAACTATTTTGTGTCATTTCCAAGAACGGGAAGTTCTTGGAAATTTAACTTCCAGGAACGAGAAGTTCTTGAAAATGTTCCCTCTCACAAAATCATGATTT
>WNGS01165523.1:38931167-38943193 GCA_020271785.1 Procambarus virginalis | reverse complement strand
TGTGAGGAGGGAACGAGTGGGAAGAGGAGTGTAGGATACTGGGTGCTGAGGTTTGTGGTAGAATACCAGCAGTGTGGTAACACAAGGGGAGCAAGTGTGAAGAGTAAGGGAAAGGGGAGAGTAAAGACTGAAGGAGATTTAGGAGGAAACTAGATGTGTTTGGAATATGAGGTGCAGGGGCTGAGTGGAGACTAGGGGGGGGGGGGTTGTCCTGAAGTCAGAGACGTGTGTTTTGGGGTCAGCGGTCGTGTGTACAATTGCTGGTGCCTATGTGGCGAGATTCCATATACTGCAGTACCATTGTCAGGGAGCACTCTGCCCCCCCCCCCCATTTGTTAATGCTATAACAAAGGCTAATTTGCAGTATATCACGCCTGCCCCCTTCCTCCATTTATTTGACTCTTGATTCTGAGTACATTACTATTCTTCCCTGCTCTTTGTCTACGTTATTAGTTAAGCCTTATTTTTCTATGGCTTACTTTCAGCTGGTTTCGACAGTTCTAATGAAAACAGGTTGTTGCTAGTAGAGGCCAGAAGGCCACATAACCAGTTCAAGAGGAACTCTTTTTAAGAACATGTTTAGTGATATTTTGAAGACCAACAAACCTGTCGGCAATACACTTATATTTGCTAGTAGAGGTTTAAAGAGTTATGAATCTTTGACGTTCAAACAGCAATCTCTTACTGAATTGATGACACACACACATCTCTGGCGTTATTCTACATTTTCGGCCATAACACTCCAATAGTTATTTTATTAGCTTATAAAGTACTTGACATTCGAAAATTTTCTCATTAGAAAATTTCCAAGTTTTGTATCCTGTGTTCCATGCTTTGGTTTTCGTTGTACCCAATTAATTGGAATTTATTTCGAAGAAAGAAGATATTTTTCTATAGAAACGTATATATATGCTTTACACTGTAAATATACAGTGCAGAAAAAAACGTGCACACAAAAACTCCAAGATAGTGACTATCTTGCTCTGATGAAGGCGAATTGAGCCGAGAACGCCTTCAGCATTCTCTAATTCTTCAGTTATGTTTATTCTGCATACTTCGATCAGCGATTTCGTGATCGATCATATATATATATTATAATATATAAACCTCACACTTTATATATAAACTCGCACGAACGCACACATAAACCTCCATGCAAAGCTAACTCTTTGAAACAGAATGGTTCAAACCATTTCTCTTCACTTCGCGTGACGCATTTAAAAGTCTGATCCAATACTCTAGCCTACCTGCAGCTGTCGTTATTTAGTGTGATTTCAGAGTCAGAACCTGTGATATGGAAGCAGAACTAAGAGACAGAACTACAATTACAAATTACAATTGTAATTGTAGCTTATCGCATAAATCTCATTAATTACATAATTTGGGTTGTGTTTGTGGTGTGTGTGTGTGTGTGTGTGGTGTGTGTGTGGGTGTGTGTGGTGTGACCTTCACATTTGTTTTGTGACCTTAGTATTGGGTAATACAGCCGACCTATTCCATTACATGTGTACGTGTAAGTTTAGTTGTGTGTAAAATGTATTTAGACGAGTTATGAAGGTTTTTAAATTATAAATTGTTTGATCATAAATCAAAGTACGTAAATAAAGTAAAATAAAGTCTTATTTCAGATTCGAAACGCGAATCCGCGACGAGCAGGAGCCAGAATCAGTAATGTCTGCGTGGGCGAGTGAAAAAAATAAGGTGACATACACCCCACACACACCCACACCACCACCACACACACACACACACCACACACACACCACACACACACACACCAGGATGGTGCGGATACTTATGTTAGCAGGTTCAGAACTTCCCTTCCACCAGCTTGCGTTAAATCTTACCATAATTGCCTTTTCTACTAATCTATTTATAACAAAATCCACCAATTACTGCTGGGGAATGAGGGCGAATGGTGAAGTTAAGATTTCTGCTTTCTTCAGCACTCATGAAGAATCTCCAACTGTGCCTTATAAGGATGTGTTATTGCTGGACCCTGATGGGAGGGAGAGAACTTAAGTTACACGGAGTGCTCTGGTAAGAGTTTAGTAGTCACTTATATCATAATGGCGAAGAATAGCAGGTGGATGAGCAGTCAGTATCTTTCGAGACTGACTCAACAACCAAGCTAATGCGACACTAGTCAGGGCTTGGCGACTGACAGCTGGTAAATGAACAAAACTGAGGTTTTAGAGCAACGTATCTATTTCCGCGGAGGAGATTTTTTATGAGTTGTACAATCAACAAGTGGCTGTGTGAGGACTCGTGTGCGTGACAAAAACATCGTACACTGAGTCAACCCTGCACATGCATCATGCTTTATGTAACAGTAAACCAATGTTTTTCACTCTACTACTGTTTATGAGCCACTGTAAGCTGCTGTCTCATAGTATGTAATCAGCCATAAACACTATTGGCATAATACTAAGAGAGTTACGTCCAGCTTGACGAGAAGCCATGACAGTCGTCGTGTGGATGATAAAAGGAAATACCATGTAATTCATCGAAAACGAAAGCAATATATAAATGTTATACATAATTCACATAAATGTTATCGTTCCTCGAGCTAATAAATTATATCAGTGGTGATATGCCAGTAGAGGATACGCATTAGATATGGCGAGATTCGGTAAATAAGTTTCAACACTTATCTACAGCCTAAACCCAATAATGTCGACACGAGGAGATAATTCCTGCATTGTCTATGCATTTAAAAGCTAAAACATACAGATTTGTTAACTTTTACCTGGGTGAAGACACACAGTCAGAGAGTGGCTGTAAATACCTCTGCACCTTAAAAGAGGAGGACCTTCATTAAGCTCACTAATTCCATTACCTGCAACGTCGCCCAATTTTGCAATTCCTTGGAGTAAGTCTGATTGTCATAATGACATGAAATCTAATTACGACCGGACGAATTAACTTGTTCTGGGCATTATTAGTCAGTTAAATAAAGCAGAGTATAATTCTTGTTTAATCTCAGAGCGTACGAGCCCGCACAGTTAGCAAGTAGACAAACAATTGTCAAAGTCTCTAGGAACCAGTTCAGCTTCTTTTTATTTTCTCAGCATGTTTTGTAATATGTTTATGGTTTGTGATGTGTGTATATGTACTGAACGGGGTGAGAATAGCTGAGACTACCTCATCCCTTTGTGTGTATTTTTTACAACAATAAACTTATTTCAATTTCAATTTCAATTCAATTCAGTCTATAGGTACCCGAGCATACTGGGGGCAAGATCTAGCTCTTGAGAGCAACTTGTAGCTATTATCTGCTACATTTAAGCACTATCGTACTGGCACTTGAAACTGTGACTTAGAGATAGCTCCACTATTGTGTCCATGTGCTCCTCCATTTGTTCTCTCACGATTGAGCCTCAGCTCTTCGACCCGCCTGGTACATTAAATATAAATATACAAGTAGAGGTAAAGGTAACCTGCGTATGTAGCGGTTATCAATGTCTTTTCATCATATTTTTCTTGTACATTTCTTGATTTTCTTTCGTTATAAGATCCAATTACCTTAAGCTAATCCTCGTACTTCGAACCATGTGTAACCTGGGACCAGCCTCGTTGCCAACATTCAGCGTAGTTTCCTTGTGTTTCTTGAAGTGAGAACTCTACCTTCACTTTGCCGGCGAAGGACAAAATGCTGGGTCCTGAAATAATGTTTCTGGAATATATTATTTATGATATCAATGCTTTCGTGATTTTTAGTTTCAATGCATATACTATTTACCCGAATAATTATTGGCAAACTGAGTTCTCACTATCGCGATAGTTATATTTATCTGTAGCGCAGTGGTGCGCGTCCTCGGTTCACAACCATGATCCCCGGGCCACCGTCCCCATCCCCCCACCACCGTCCCCATCCCCCACCACCGTCCCCATCCCCCATCACCGTCCCCATCCCCCACCACCGTCCCCATCCTCCCACCACCGTCCCCATCCCCCACCACCGTCCCCATCCCCCACCACCGTCCCCATCCTCCCACCACCGTCCCCATCCCCCCACCACCGTCCCCATCCCCCACCACCGTCCCCATCCTCCCACCACCGTCCCCATCCCCCCACCACCGTCCCCATCCCCCCACCACCGTCCCCATCCTCCCACCACCGTCCCCATCCTCCCCCCACCGTCCCCATCCCCCACCACCGTCCCCATCCTCCCACCACCGTCCCCATCCCCCCACCACCGTCCCCATCCCCCACCACCGTCCCCATCCTCCCACCACCGTCCCCATCCCCCACCACCGTCCCCATCCCCCACCACCGTCCCCATCCCCCCACCACCGTCCCATCCCCCACCACCGTCCCCATCCCCCACCACCGTCCCCATCCTCCCACCACCGTCCCCATCCCCCACCACCGTCCCCATCCCCCACCACCGTCCCCATCCTCCCACCACCGTCCCCATCCTCCCCCCACCGTCCCCATCCCCCACCACCGTCCCCATCCTCCCACCACCGTCCCCATCCCCCACCACCGTCCCCATCCCCCACCACCGTCCCCATCCCCCACCACCGTCCCCATCCCCCCACCACCGTCCCCATCCCCCACATCACGACCTATAATATCTAACGCTGAAACTACAAACAAAATATTTTTTTAAACGTCAGTTTTATTTATTTTTGTAATGGTGGCCAGGTTGATATATTGAGCTATGGTGGCAGCTTCCCGCACAGTCAGGCACAGCCCGGGTGCTTGAGGGGCTACAGCACTGTATTTATTCTCTCATTGCCAAAGCTGCTGCAACAATAGATTAAGGTCAATACAGTAGTGTTATTCTCTTTTACACAGACAATATTGTATATATATTGTATATGCACACCCTATATTACATGCATATATGTATTTCCATACACCTTTCATATACATGATTTGTATTGGCGGAATGAATATATCTTCTCCCTCTCGCTGCTGCTTGGCTCCTGCTGCTCTGACTTTCAGCAACTGTATGCATACTTTTCCGTTCCTACCGTACATACATACCGCTTAGGCTATACATGTCAGATGATGTTCAAGTTATAATATCGTGCACATTTCTTCCATTTCTTTCTCATCATTTCGTTTCCATTACAGTTCTCCAGATATTTACATCTTTTCCCATTCCAGCCGCCAGGCTAACTGCATTACAAACACCGACTACTTAACTGATAATAAAGTACCGTTTTTGGTATTTTTTATTTTCATGAAATAAGCACAGAGAAAGTTGATAAAATATATTTCCATTATCAGGTACTTCTTCAGAAGCTGTAGTTAAAACATTGTCACTTCTTTCCGAGAGTCGAGGAGCGAGGGGTTTGTAAGGTAACTTTTTTATTAGGAGAAAGCACCAAGTCGAGATGACAATATACAGCACTTGGAAAGGGTAAGAGGAAATGGAGCTGTGATATGAGAATGTTGTGAAGGACTGGTGGACTGGTGCCTGAACACCTGGACTACACCATCGATGATCGAACACCATCCCCGCTATAAACAAGGCCGTTCGCTGCACCCATCATGTCAGGCAGATGGACATAGAGAGAAAGGATATATATATCTGTAGCAAACAAATTAATAACGGGCTAGAAAATGGGTATAGATAAATATGGTACTGAAAATATACATTGAAGGCAGAACAATAAACTAACTCTACAAATCTGAATTTAGAAATAAAGGCTGTGGACTGAACTGACGACAAAGCAATAGATGGGTGGGGAAAGTCTGGCAGATAGTGTCAGTGAAACACACATTAAAACAGCTTTAAAACTATATTGGACTGATCACGAACGACAATTTGTTTAGTGTAAACAGGTACTGTTTCGCTTGAAGCAATGGCCTGCTGCAGACTTATGTTCATATCAATCCACTGTCCAATCTTTTAATTATATTAAAAGAAACGCAATGCGTGCCCGAAGCGCTATGCGTGCTAGTGGCTTTACAGGAATGTTAATTCAACTTATTTTCTATATTCTCTGTTAACCCCCAATGTAAGTTCTTGTATATAAATAAATAAATAAATATATGCATCAATTGTACTCCAGTCCAATTAGCCACAATTTTTTTGTTATTTCTCTTCTTCCATCAATAAGTTAATATTTTTTAAGTTCACAATTATCCTATAAAAGGGTTGTTTAGAGGAGAGGAAGTATCGTAGTCCTGGTTGATACCTGGTTGATGGGGTTCTGGGAGTTGTTCTACTCCCCATGCCCGGCCCGAGGCCAGGCTTGACTTGTGAGTGTTTGGCCCCACCAGGCTGTTGCTTGGAGCGCCCCGCAGGCCCACATACCCACCACAACCCGGTAGAAGAATGGGACTAAATGACCATTGGTAGGAAAACCGAGAGGGGTAGAAATGGACGGATGGTCGCTGCTGTGCCTCGTAGGTGTTGGTCTTTATGTCACCATCCAGCTTACCCTACTACCTCCTCCCTTCACTTTCCCATCCGACTGCCTGCCTGCCTGCTTGCTTGCTTGCCTGCCTACCTGCCTGCCTGCCTGCTTGCTTGCTTGCCTGCTTGCATGACTGGTTGGCTGCCTGCTTGCTTGCCTGCCTGACTGGTTGGCTGGTTGCCTGCCTGCCTGGCTGGTTGCCTGCCTGCCTCCGTGACTGGCTGCCTGCCTGCCTGCCTCCGTGACTGGCTGCCTGCCTGCCTTCCTCTCCCTTTCTACCACTCTCTCCCTCTTTAATCCTAGCACTCTCCCTCCCCTTTTTTCAGCATCCTTTCCGTTTTCACTTCCTCATACTGTCCCCCTCTATCCAACCCTATCCACTCTTTTCTTCAGCCTCCCTTTTCTCCCTCATAATTGCCTCCTCCTTCGTTGGAATTCGCAGCCTGAGGAGGGAGTAATGGTCTCTTAAGGCGAGACTTTCAAGAAATGAACAATTAAACGACGAAATAAAGGAAACAAAAATAGAGAAAACATTATTTTGATGATTATGATGCTGAAAGAAGATAATCCGGTCTATCAACAGGAAGAGTCAAGTATAGGACAAATAGATTTATTTCTTGAGGATAGAACACACTTAGTCTTTCTCCTGTCCTTTGGCGAGAAGAAGAGCTTCACAGGCAGCTATAATATACGAATGAGAAGATTACCTTGTATTGGTTCCGGGAATCAATGTCCCCACGGGCCGGTCTCAATACTGACCTGGTGGGTTATCTGTTCGACCGGACTGTTAAACGCAGCTGCTCGCAGTCTGGCATATAAATCACATCTCGACTGATCGGGTATCCTTTAGAGGGGTTTATCAAGCTCTCTGTTGAACACAGAACACAGCAAGTGAAACTTGTATAAAATACCAGAGAAGACATGGAGGGGAAAAAATAAGGGGAGAGAGGAAAGGAGAATATAACAAGGAAAAGACGGATAAAAAAAATGGTTGAGGAAGGCAGAAGCTAAGATACAGGAAGAAGTAGAGGAAGGAATAATAGAGCAAGGAATAAAGCTTGGCGAAGATAACAGGGAAGTCAGAGATAGATACGAGTTTTTTACGACTGCCGAATGAGACGCGATAAACAGATTATGCTGAAGGAGATGGCTGAGTAGGGTGTCTGCAGGAGGCGTGTAGGGTGTCTGCAGGAGACGTGTAAGGTGTCTGCAGGAGGCGTGTAAGGTGTCTGCAGGAGACGAGGAGCGAGTCTGCAGGCGAGGGGAAGAAAGTATGTAGGTGATAAAAAAATCCTTGATACCGTATAAATGAGGTTACTGGTGCTTTATAAAACCATCTAATTATTGGGTTTGGCTTAGAATTTCGTCTCGTCTACCCAACAGGAAGACGACCCAAAGAGAACATGTGCTCTGGTGCTCAACACACTTTCCCCAGAAGCATAAACGACTGAAAATACAGTGATACAGCGGAGAGAGGAAAGTGAGAAGTGGTGAAGGGTGAAAAGGGTGATGGAGGAGAAAGGGCACTGAAGGCGGCATGGAGATTGGGCTCAGATTGGGGGTGAAGGAATGACCACTAACACTCGTATTGCCCTGTACTTCTAAAGTGCAGTAACGCTATAGTTTAGTAAATCACCAAATAAATGAACATATGTGTTATTGATTTATGTGGGTTGCATCTGCCAGTGAAACAATGTTCAGGTCATTTAGTTGGTGCAGCTTATTATAGGCGAACAAAAAGTGGTTATTGAAAAGGTTATTATGTCCATCACAAGAATTTATAATGTTTAATTTCGGTTCCAATCTGCAGCGCATATAGGTAGCCTAGTTGTAATAGTGTCCGTTCTTCACCCCAGGTCTGGTCTGTACTGGGGGTGGGTGTCTGTTCTTCACCCCAGACCTGGTCTGTACTGGGGGTGGGTGTCCGTTCTTCACCCCAGGCCTGGTCTGTACTGGGGTGGGTGTACGTTCTTCACCCCAGACCTGGTCTGTACTGGGGGTGGGTGTACGTTCTTCACCCCAGGCCTGGTCTGTACTGGGGGTGGGTGTACGTTCTTCACCCCAGGCCTGGTCTGTACTGGGGGTGGGTGTACGTTCTTCACCCCAGGCCTGATCTGTACTGGGGGTGGGTGTACGTTCTTCACCCCAGGCCTGATCTGTACTGGGGGGTGGGTGTACGTTCTTCACCCCAGACCTGGTCTGTACTGGGGGTGGGTGTACGTTCTTCACCCCAGGCCTCGTCTGTACTGGGGGGTGGGTGTCCGTTCTTCACCCCAGGCCTGGTCTGTACTGGGGGGTGGGTGTCCGTTCTTCACCCCAGACCTGGTCTGTACTGGGGGTGGGTGTCCGTTTTTCACCCCAGGCCTGGTCTGTACTGGGGGTGGGTGTACGTTCACCCCAGGCCTGGTCTGTACTGGGGGTGGGTGTACGTTCTTCACCCCAGGCCTGATCTGTACTGGGGGGTGGGTGTACGTTCTTCACCCCAGACCTGGTCTGTACTGGGGGTGGGTGTACGTTCTTCACCCCAGGCCTCGTCTGTACTGGGGGGTGGGTGTCCGTTCTTCACCCCAGGCCTGGTCTGTACTGGGGGTGGGTGTCCGTTCTTCACCCCAGACCTGGTCTGTACTGGGGGGTGGGTGTCCGTTCTTCACCCCAGGCCTGGTCTGTACTGGGGGGTGGGTGTCCGTTCTTCACCCCAGGCCTGGTCTGTACTGGGGGGTGGGTGTCCGTTCTTCACCCCAGGCCTGGTCTGTACTGGGGGTGGGTGTCCGTTCTTCACCCCAGACCTGGTCTGTACTGGGGGGTGGGTGTCCGTTCTTCACCCCAGGCCTGGTCTGTACTGGGGGGTGGGTGTCCGTTCTTCACCCCAGGCCTGGTCTGTACTGGGGGGTGGGTGTCCGTTCTTCACCCCAGACCTGGTCTGTACTGGGGGTGGGTGTCCGTTCTTCACCCCAGGCCTGGTCTGTACTGGGGGGTGGGTGTCCGTTCTTCACCCCAGGCCTGGTCTGTACTGGGGGGTGGGTGTCCGTTCTTCACCCCAGGCCTGGTCTGTACTGGGGGTGGGTGTACGTTCTTCACCCCAGGCCTGGTCTGTACTGGGGGGTGGGTGTCCGTTCTTCACCCCAGGCCTGGTCTGTACTGGGGGTGGGTGTACGTTCTTCACCCCAGGCCTGGTCTGTACTGGGGGGTGGGTGTCCGTTCTTCACCCCAGGCCTGGTCTGTACTGGGGGTGGGTGTCTGTTCTTCACCCCAGGCCTGATCTGTACTGGGGGTGGGTGTACGTTCTTCACCCCAGGTCTGGTCTGTACTGGGGGTGGGTGTACGTTCTTCACCCCAGACCTGGTCTATACTGAACGTAGTTGTCTTTTACTCGGTCGACATTTTGTCTCAATAGGTGTTTTCCTTTGGGAAGTATTTCTGCAGTTGTATTGCCATGTATCCCCATGTATCCCCATGTGATTGAAGTCGGATAATTATAATGTTGTGCCCTTAACCTAATATTAAGGAGAATCCCCAAGGTGACAATCTACACTGGTAACTCTCTCTTTCTTGGAGTTTGATTGGGAGCTTTACAGTCGGTTATTCAATACATAATTATGAATGTTAGTTGCCAGTTCATGTTTGATAACGAACATGTCGGTGGGAAGTGTGGAGGCGTTGTTACTCTCACTTGTGGCACAAGTATGCAGCAGAGAGTTGTGCTGCGCGGGTGATTGTATATCTCCTGAGACAAGCAGAGGTTATAATACATTGCTAATACTAAATTACTGATCTACCACAAAGTTTTTCCTTAAGTTAACATCATCTAGTTGCATAAAAACGGTTCATTATGTATATTCAGACTTGCCTACTCCTAATTATAATTCGCGACGCGCAAAATCATCCTCAGCTGTATCCCACTTGTAAGTTACTTCTGCTTGTGTGCAAGTCTCCTAAAATCAGCATTTGGAAAGCCTAGCTCATGCTTGTGGTCTCCGACTCTCATGTTGAATGACCCACATACAAACATTGAGAGACTCATGACTGTACATGGATCTGGTCAGAACTTTGATAGCTTTCAGTAGTGGCTACAAATTTGTATCATCCTATATAATATATGGATTGTGATCAATTCTCACACGAGCTGAGCGGTCAGTAAAACAAATATATCCAGATAAAATTATTTATATAATTAATAACAGAATTGTTATAGGCCTGCTTATATGAAACATCTTTCACTGCATTGGTGACTGCACAATGTTCATGGCACAGCTTACCTGTTACCTTGCGACTCGTATTAAGTAGTGGCCTGCCACGCTGAGTACGATACACTGAAGTAGCTCACCTGAAGGAATAAGAGAAGGATATGTGTAAGTGCTTCTATAGCAATAGAGTAAAATGAAATACCATAATTATTTATGAAACAAAAAAATTATGATATTAATTCTTGAACCACTATAGAAAGTGGTGATGAATGATATCCTATCGTGATAACAGCATAATCAACTGATAATATCATGAAACACTTCGGGATAAGCTAGGTAAATGCTTGCATAAAACGACACAGGGAAGAGGATGGATGGGTAACAAAGACCTTTGTGGTGCCACCTCTGTAAGTGAATGTTTATTTGCGCTACCGCTCACAGGTGATGAGCTGAGCGGCTCTGACGTGCCACAGTAAAACTAGCCGACCTCGGCTGGCAACAATCAAAACAAGGTTGTTATTCCCACATGTTGGGGGAGGGGGATGCAGCAGCGAGGGACAAATTCCTTGTTAGGGTTGAGAGACCTGCCTGGAGTGGTGGTTCGCGAGAAATCGGCTGCGTGAAAGGGCGGAATCCCTTGAAAGGCACCAGAGAGCAACCCCGTAACGAGAGGACCGAAGGCACAGAGGCCAACCCGTCGAAGGCAGCAGAGGCCCAACCCGTCGAAGGCACAGCAGAGGCCCAACCCGTCGAAGGCAGCAGAGGCCAACCCGTCGAAGCAGCAGAGAGCCAACCGAGGACAGAGAGCCAACCCGTCGAAGGCAGCAGAGAGCCAGACGTGCAAAAGTGGAAGTCCTTGAGGGTGAAGAGGGTAAGGTGAGAAAGGAGGATTCCTGAATCAAGAAATACGGCCTGAATATCAAATGATAGTAATAGCGGAAAGATGTGGTAGGTTGCATCCAGAAATAGAACACTCATTAGAGGGCTGACGCACCGATAGATGGACGCTCCTCAGGAATTACCTAAATGAGAAAAACAGAGGGGCTTGGATAGAGACATTAAAAATGATATCCCAACAATGCGGGGCGATGGAGATGAAGGCACTAAAACACAATTATCTTTGGAATTAAAGTTGAGCAAAAACACTGTGGCAGGTAAGATACGAAGCCGTTTGGACGGGGTCAGGAAGGGTCACTAGTCACGTACCGAAAACCAGATTAATGAGGCTTATTCTACTTGGTACCTAGCCACCCCTCGCCACACCCTCGACCACCCTCGCACACCCTCGCCCACCTAGCCACACTGTCGCCACGCCATCGCTTCGGAACCTCGCCACACCCTCGACCCGGATCTAGACAACTCTATTCGCTGGCAGATCAGCGTACGTCTCCTAATTGGATTCAGCGGTCCCACATTAGTTGGCTTCATACATCAGTACACAAATCTATCCCGATATGTGGATGGG
>WNGS01165523.1:38902506-38920939 GCA_020271785.1 Procambarus virginalis | reverse complement strand
CAAGGAGGAAATGTTGAGTTCGGACAACCTACAAAAAATTAATTAGCTGCATGGATAATTAAATGTTCTTTAGTAACAAAGCACGATGCCTCTGTTCACTTAGCAGTTCTATGATGGCCAACGAGGACCTTGACAACCCTAATTACAGGCTTCCTGTCCCCAACAACGAGAATTATAAGAATACCACCAATTTCTTCATTATTAATTTACTAGAAGCGGGCCCAATCCTCTCCCTGATATTTGTTTCATATCTGAAAGAATATTCAGGATTTATCTTTGTTTGCTTGAAAATTATTATTTTAGTCTGTCCATTTTTCTTAAGTTACTGCTAGTTCAATGAATTGTCATTCTAAATTATCTTTCCAGCCTTAATTTGTTTGCACATAGCTTTCTCTTGCAGGACAGTTCCATACAAGAGTATGATATTTACTCCTTCATGTTGTTATTTACTCACCTTCAAGCCTTCAGCTTGAGCCCCAGTGTGTTCCACTGCACAGTTTTGAGGATTGTTTCCTTTCTTCCTCGTGTGCTGTTTTCTGCCATTCTCATGAATTGCTGAAAGACTAACTGGAGAGGGTGAGGCGTCGGAGGAAAGTGGAAGCGCGATGGACTGAGTAAGGCCAGTAGAAGGAGTGGTGGAAGGGTGTGGGAGGGAGTATGGTGAGGAAGGGAGTATGGTGAGGAGAGGGAGTATGGTGAGGAGAGGGACTTTGAGAGGGACTATGGTGAGGAGAGGGAGTATGGTGAGGAGAGGGAGTATGGTGAGGAGAGGGAGTATGGTGAGGAGAGGGAGTAGGTGAGGAGAGGGAGTTGGTGGGAGAGGGAGTATGGTGAGGAGAGGGAGTATGGTGAGGAGAGGGAGTATGGTGAGGGAGGGGTATGGTGAGGAGAGGGAGTATGGTGAGGAGAGGGAGTTGGTGAGGAGAGGGAGTATGGTGAGGAGAGGGTGTATGGTGAGGAGAGGGATATGGTGAGGAGAGGGACTATGTTAATCTGGAGGATGATTATAAACAAATGAACTCACAAAAAAAGATGGGGTGGAAATGGCATTGGAAGATCGACAGGGGAAAGGACGAGTGAGAGATGGAGGGGGAGAAGAGAAAGACCATTATGGGGTGAATAAGAATGTAAGTTGAGACCCGAAATTTGTAATAAATGAAGTTGATAGAAAGAGGGAAAGAGCGGGGGCCAGCAGAAATAGGTAAGATTATCCTGGAAGATTAGATTACAGAAATCTGGATTGATTGTTGAGATATAGTGGGAAGAGGGGAAGCGTGAATAACTTTTGAGTAAACAATAAAATATTAGGTGAAAGGGTATGGGGAGGGGATTATGGAGCAGAGAGGGGAAATAGTCGGACGGAATGAGAGGAAAAGATGTGAACTAATAAACCAATTTTTCTTCTTTATGGTAGGTGTAGTTTGCGTGAAGGTTTTCTCTCCCCGGTGTCTGCATGAGCGGTAATGTTAAGATACGTGTCACTGACAGTGGCGGATCAATGTTTATCATTTGACAAGGCTTGAAAATTGTTGTTTTTGCCATTTTATGCAAGGATGACGAAATTAGACATTTGAGTCAGACTTTAGCATGACGTCAAAGGCGGGGTGTTGTGTTGTGTTAACAGTTTCAGTTGATTGTTGTTATTTATAAAATTTCTAGTTAATCACTTAGGAAATTTATATTATAGATGGGATTATGTTTGGGAGTTAGGTCTGGCTTTAATGTATAGGGGGAGTTGTTTTAGTTCTGTGAGTGATGGTTTTTGCGTGTCGGATCATAGAACTCGAGGGAATTATTTATGACGCTCGATTTGTGACTGCGTCTGTTTTTCTTCATGATCATTGTCACAGCGTGTTGGATATCTATGTCTGTGTGTAGTCACATAGCGGTGATTGCGGGGGGGGGGGGGGTTGAGCTCCGGCTCTTTGATCCTGTTTCTCAACTCGACCGTTTTTTGCATCCAGTGTGTGTGTACTCACCTGATTGTACTCACCTAATTGTGCTTGCGGGGGTTGAGCTCTGGCTCTTTGGTCCCGCCTCTCAACCGTCACTCAACAGGTGTACAGGTTCCTGAACCAGCACACAGTGTGTGTGTGTGTGTGTGTGTGTGTGTGTGTTGTGTGTGTGTGTGTGTGTGTGTGTGTGTGTGTGTGTGGTGTGTTTTGGAAGAGAGTAGTTTATGATTTTCAATAAGGTGAGAGTCATACTTCAACTAGGGAGCCGGTCGGCCGAGCGAACAGCACGCTGGACTTGTGATCCTGTGGTCCCGGGTTCAATCCCGGGAGCCGACGAGAAACAATGGGCAGAGTTTCTTTCACCCTATGCCCCTGTTACCTAGCAGTAAATAGGTACCTGGGTGTTAGTCAGTTGTCACGGGTTACTTCCTGGGGGGGGGGGGGTGGAGGCCTGGTTGAGGACCGGGCCGCGGGGACACTAAAAAGCCCCGAAATCATCTCAAGATAACCTCAAGATAACTAACGCGACGTCTCCGTGACAAGTTGCACCAATAATTAACTTGTTGAAGTCCATGTTATAACAGCCTACCAACTCGTCACATTCAGCAAATAGATCTCCTCTGCCATGTGTGACACCATGACACCCCTCATGACACTCTACTGTCCCTTCAACTCGTCATGAAACATTTCTGATCATGTGTTGAACTCCCGGTCACACTGAGCCAACCACTAATAACCCGCTGAAGCTACGAGCATTCGACATATACAGGCGTTTCTGTATTGTTTCTTCTCTACCCTTAGACACAGACCAATAATACCGTACAACACCCAAACTCCATCTCATGGCCTAGTTACCTGAGTCAGCCATACTTAAATGTATTCAAATTTTCTGGATCACAACCTTCCCTCCCATCCACCCCTTCATCCACCACCCCTCCACCCGCATCATCCACCTCCCCTCCACCCCATCATCCACCTGCTCACCATGCCCCACACAGTAGGACCCACCCAGAAGAGGACGACCACATAAACAAGTCTCTCCCCTCAGCCGGAAGAAAAGTTTGAGGGCAGAAACAAAAGGCAACGAGAAAGCTATCGTCCTCCACCCCCCCCCCCCCGGCCTCTTCTCTCGTTATTCCCCTCATCCATTCACTCCCTCTCTTATCCTTTCCTCTTCCTCTGCTACCTCTTCCCCCAGAGGAACCCTTTGTCTGCAGGGAATTCTCCGCCTCTCCCACATATCAGGACAAAGAGTATCTAAGTTCGATTCCCGTTTTCACATTAGAGTCGCATCCTCAGAGGAAAAGCTGAGTATTCCTGGGGCTGACAAGAGATGAGAATGCCGGGGGGGGGGGGGGGCTGACAAGAGATGAGAATGCCGAGGAGGCTGCTAATAAGAGATGGGTATGCTGTAACCCCATTGACCTGTCTCACCCTCCTCCCCCTGCCACCTCCCACAACCAGACCTTGTTCAAGTCCATATGAGACCCATTTGCATTGCATAGTACAGTTATGGGTTCTGAATCAAATTAAATAATTAAAATGAATCAGAATAAATTATTAAATTAGTATACAGAAAAGGAGTCTTGGCTAATCTTTGGCATTACGAACCTGCACATTATAGATGGACTGGGAAAACTCTGCACACCCTAGTAAGACGTAGATTAAGAGTGAAGATTGATGCGAATATATTTATGAAAACATTTAACAATAAAATATAAATGTGGATTAAAAATACCAACACTAATTAGTTCTTGAAATGATGGATACACATTAGATAAATTTAGACAAGAAATAGGAACACACTAACTTGGAAATGCAGAAGTGTTCAATATGTGTTGAATAATTTACCAAAAGGACATTTACCATTTCCAGCAAACTCGCTAAGAAGCTAAGCTGTCTGTCTGTCTGTCTGTCTGTGTGTGTGTGTGTGTGTATTCACCTAGTTGTGTTTGCGGGGGTTGAGCTTTGCTCTTTCGGCCCGCCTCGCAACTGTCAATCAACTGTTTACTAACTACTTTTTTTTCTCCACACCATACACACACACACCCCAGGAAGCAGCCCGTGACAGCTGACTAACTCCCAGGTACCTATTTACTGTTAGGTTACAGGGGCATTCAGGGTGAAAGAAACTTTGCCCATTTGTTTCTGTTCGTGCGGGAATCGAGCCCGCGCCACAGAATTACGAATCCTGCGCGCTATCCACTAGGCTACGAGGCCCCTATGTCTGTGTACTCACCTAGTTGTGCTTGCGGGGGTTGAGCTCTGGCTCTTTCGTCCCGCCTATCAACCGTCAATCAACAGGTGCACAGGTTCCTGAGCCTATTGGGCTCTATCATATCTACACTTGAAACTGTGTATGGAGTCAGCCTCCACCACATTTCTTCCTAATGCATTCCATTTGTCAACCACTCTGGCACTAAAAAAAGCTCTTTCTAATATTTCTGTGGCTCATTTGGGCACTCAGTTTCCACCTGTGTTCCCTAGTGCGTGTGCCCCTTATGTTAAATAGCCTGTCATTATCAATCCTGTCGATTCCCTTGAGAATCTTGAATGTGGTGATCATGTCCCCCCTAACTCTTCTGTCTTCCAACGAAGTGAGGTTTAATTCCCGTAGTCTCTCCTCATAGCTCATACCTCTCAGCTAGGGTACCAGTCTGTTGGCAAACCTTTGAACCTTTTCCAGTTTAGTCTTATGCTTGACTAGATATGGACTCCATGCTGGAGCCGCATACTCTAGGATTGGTCTGACATATGTGGTATATAATGTTCTGAAAGGTTCCTTACACAAGTTTCTAAAGGCCGTTTGTGGGGTTTTCTTTTTTGCTTTCACGACTGCAATGCGTACAACTACGGGCTCACCATAGCCCTTGTTACCTGGAACTTTTTGTTTCAGGTAGCAAATCTTTAACAACAACAACGTACGTCGCCAATGTACATGTGGCAGACGCTTCACGAAACTGTCGGAATTAGCAGAATAGAAAATACGCGAGCAACCGTACAGGGCCTGGGAGCAAGGTCAAGTTAGAGTCCTTGAGGGTCTCTTCTCAGATTAGCCTCACCTGGTCCTGCTCCACGTTGATCGTTGGAATCTCCTCAATGATTTAACACTTTAAGGAACTCCTAGGGTCCTCATCACATTTATAGTTTAGTGAATTAGGCAACTCGGTGTTGAAGACACCTAGAGCTGAAGGCTTGAGTAATGTAGGCAGTATTCATAAGTGGGTCAATGGAAACACCGCATAAAGCTTAACAGTAGTTTATTTATTAACTTAACCACTAATACAAAGGGTGCTTGATTTACTTTAGGTTGGCGTTAGAAAGGCTATGATTGTATTAGCGAGACTCTTGACGTCTGGCTAATCGACTCTTATCCACTCGTGGCGAAACACCTAACTTAACACAGTTGACAGCCAATCATTAACACGGCAACCTAACTGCCGGTATGCAAAGGGATCATAAGAGTTCCAACCGGATACTCGGGTAATGATGATATGCAATAAACACAATGGCACTGTCAATGGGACAGGCAATAACATGCACAATAATAATGTCACACAATAACTAAATGTGTGGTGTATGTGAAGCTCACATTCACAGACGAATGAAATGCAGTGATACCACACAGATAACACGCATACACTGTCGATTCACCTATAACCTGTGACAGGTATAAGGTGAGAACTGTGGTTGGTACCTCAGATCAACACAGACACAATAAAACCATGACAAGATCTTGTACTTACAGATGGGGGTACCTCTCTTATTTACTCACTCAGGCACATTTATACAAGAACTCGTAGGTGGCCTGATAGCTGGTTTCGCTCGTAGACACGGAGGGTACTCGCAGTAGGGTGTGCTGTATGCTTAACAGACAGACACACGCACACACACTGGCACTGGCAGCGAGTAAGGTGGTGACGTCACGTGGTACAGTAAGGGTGGCGGCGGGCGCTCGTGGCTACACGTTCGGGACAGAGTGGCTGACCGCTGCAGGTTACTATATGATACCATGCGGTACACTTGTGGTAAAGTCACACACAGGTTACTTAGGCGGCGGCACTGCCTCAGTTCACTCTAGGTCACTCACAACGATCTTTGTCACAAGGGGTTACCTGATACCAGTCTGTTTCGCTCTGGTGATTTTGTCACTATAGCCTTCTGAACAATATATTCACAATTGTGATTCTGGGCGAGTGTGGGTATATTGAAAAGACGCTACCTTGAGGTGCTTCCGGGGCTTAGCGTCCCCGCGGCCCGGTCGTTGCCCAGGCCTCCTGGTTGCTGGACTGATCAACCAGGCTCTTAGACGCGGCTGCTCGCAGCCTGACGTATGTTACGCTCGCAGCCTGACACTGAGTTAACTTGACGGTGAGGAATGGACGGTGTTCAGTCTATTGGCCAGTAGACAGAACAGGACACGCCCTCTGTGTAATGGCTTCCTCACGTGAATACTTTTGCCTGCGGCTCAGAGCATCTTGTGGGGCACACACAAGGGAGTTACAATTTGACCAATAGCATAGCAGCAAATGAGCAGGAACCAATCATATTGAACGTTCGATGATCAGTAGCAGGAGTGACGTCATGAACACGTCACGACCACGTCATAGCTGTTATTCTCCATCGCGTCAGTTGACCCCAGAGGTCAGACGGTCGCTGGCGTCTCCCCTCTGTCTCTCACGCGGCACCAGCCAATGTACTCACTGACCCTTGGTGGCAAGTATGCTCAACTTACCTGCATCTACTTCCTGCCTGGACATACGGTGGCCTCCGTATTATGAAAGTGTTCCTGGTTAAGTGGGCATTCTGGAGATACTCAACACGCCAGTTTACTATCCAGGATTAAGAGCGACAGGGCTTGTGCACGAAAGATCGGTGCACTGTGCACTGCAGTGAGCTATTTCAAGTCAGCTGTGGGAGAATCTTGAAAGACATACTCTCACACCGTTCTTATGATAGCCAACCTGGCATATCCTGCTGATGTTCTCCTCTTGATAACCTCTTCAGGGGATAGGTCTGGCATGATATCAACCCCCAGGTCTCTCTCTCTCTGACTCTTAAAGCATTTCATCTCCCAAATGATACCTTGTATCTGGTCTCCTGCTTCCTACCCTTATCTTTATTACATTACATTTGGTTGGGTTAAACTCTAACAACCATTTGTTTGACCATTCCTGCAGCTCGTCCAGGTCATCTTGAAGCCTCAAGCTGTCCTCCTCTGTCTTAATCCTTCTCATGTTTTTGGCGTCGTCAGCAAACATTGAGAGGAACGAGTATAGCCTCTGGGAGATCATTTACGTATATCAGAAAGAGGATAGGTCCGAGTACAGAGCCCTGTGGGACTCCACTGGTGACTTCACGCCATTCTGAGGTCTCACCCCTCACTGTAACTCTCTGCTTCCTATTGCTTATGTACTCCCTTATCCACTGGAGCGCCCTACCAGTTACTCCTGCCTGTTTCTCCAGCTTATGCATCAACCTTTTATGGGGTACTGTGTCAAAGGTTTTCCGACAGTCCAAAAAAAAAAAATGCAGTCCGCCCATCCTTCTCTTTCTTACTTAATCTTTGTCACCTGATCGTAGAATTCTATGAAGCCTGTAAGGCAAGATTTTCCCTCCCTGAACCCATGTTGATGGGTTGTCACGAAGTCTCTTCTCTCCACATGTGTTACTAGGTTTTTTCTCACAATCTTCTCCATCACCTTGCATGGTATACAAGTTATGAACACTGTCCTGTAGTTCAGTGCCTCTTGTCTGTCACCCTTTTTGTATATTGGTACTACATTAGCAGTCTTCCATATTTCTGGTAGGTCTCCCGTTTCCAGTGACCTACTATACACTATGGAGGGTGGCAAGCAAAGTGCTCCTGTACACTCTTTCAATACCCATGGTGAGATTCCGTCCGGCCCAACAGCTTTTCTCACATCCAGCTCCAATAGGTGCTTCTTGACCTCATCTCTTGTAATTTCGAACCTTTCCAAGGACACCTGGTTTGCTGCCACCTCTCCTAGCGCCGTGACCTCTCCCTGTTCTATTGTAAAGACCTCCTGGAACCTTTGTTATGTTCTTCACACACCTCTTTGTCATTCTCTGTGTACCTGTCCTCGCCCACCCTAAGTTTCATCACCTGTTCCTTCACTGTTGTCTTCCTCCTGATGTGACTGTGTAGTAGCTTTGGTTCGGTCTTGGCTTTATTAGCTATATCATTTTCATACCTTTTCTCAGCTGCTCTTCTCACACTAACATACTTGTTCCTAGTTCTCTGGTATCTCTCTCTACTTTCTGGTGTTCTGTTATTACGGAAGTTCCTCCATGCCCTTTTGTTCAGCTCCTTTGCTTTCATACATTCCCTATTAAACCATGGATTCTTCTTTTGCTTCTCTGTTTTTTCCTGTCGGGCTGGGACAAACCTGCTTACAGCCTCCTGACACCTTTGGGTGACAGTCCATCATGTCTTGTATGGACTTGGTTCTGAGTTCTGTGTCCCAATGTATATCCCTTAGCAATTTATTGATCTCCTCATAGTTTCCCTTTCGGTACGCCAGCCCTTTGTTTCCCAGTTCTTTTTTTGGGGTGATAATTCCTAGCTCAACCAGGTACTCAAAGCTCAATACACTATGATCACTCATTCCCAAGGGGGCTTCCAACTTAACTTCCCTTATATCCGACTCATTTAGGGTAAATATCAGATCAAGCAAGGCTGGTTCATCCCCTCCTCTCATTCTTGTCGGTCCCTTGACGTGTTGACTTGGAAAGTTTCTTGTTGCCACATCCAGCAGCTTAGCTCTCCATGTGTCTGGTCCTCCATGTGGGTCTCTGTTCCCCCAATCTATCTTCCCATGGTTGAAGTCTCCCATTATTAATAGTCTGGATCCGTTCCTGCTAGCCACAGAAGCTGCTCTCTCTATTATATTGATGGTGGCCAAGTTGTTTCTATCATATTCCTGTCTGGGTCTTCTGTCGTTCGGTGGGGGGGGGGGGGTTATATATGACTACTACTATAATTTTCTGTCCTCCAGTTGCTATGGTGCCCGATATGTAGTCACTGAAACCTTCACAGTTCTGAATAACCATCTCTTCAAAACTCCAACCTTCTCTTATTAGCAAAGCTACACCACCTCCTCCTCTCCCTTCTCTCTCTTTCCTCACTACATAGTAGCCCTGCAGAAACACTGCATTTGTTATGGTTTTCGTTAGCTTTGTTTCTGTGAATGCTATTATGTCTGGGTTTTCTTCTAGTGCCCATTCTCTGAGTTCACTTGTTTTATTTGTAATCAAATCTATGTTAGTGTACATTGCCTTGAAGCTCACTTTCTTCTGTTCATTTTCTTGTCCCTTTCTTGGCGAGCATTCTGCTGGTGTGGGAAGCTTTTCCGTGGGTGAGAAGATCTGAGAGGTGGTTTGCAGGGTCTCAGAGGAGGTTTGCAGGGTCGCAGAGAATTTTGGGGTGGGGGTGGGGGTTCAAGGGAAGGGGGGACAAATAGGGTGTGGGTTAAGGAGATAGGGGGGACATGGAGGGTATGGGGTAAGGGGGGAGGAGGGATAGGGAGGGTAAGGGATGAAGGGGACAGGGGGGGGGGGAAGGGCAGGAGGGGGGACATGG
The DNA here is from genome assembly GCA_020271785.1 of Procambarus virginalis. NCBI lineage: Eukaryota > Metazoa > Arthropoda > Malacostraca > Decapoda > Cambaridae > Procambarus > Procambarus virginalis. The sequence goes on along the minus strand of WNGS01165523.1, from coordinate 38,911,381 downwards.
TGGGAATAGGGGAGGGGTGACAGGGTCAAAATGGGGTGGGGGGGGGGAGAGTGGGTTGGGTGGGGGCAGGTAGGGTGAGGGGGAAGGGAGGGTTTCTATGCAGAGGGGGGTGGTGGTGTGTGCCCTCCCCTCTGGTGTTGCTGGGATGCTGGTTTTGGGTTCCCCTCTTGTCTCTGGGACTGCTGTGTTGGGGGCTGCGATTTCCTGGTTTACTCCTGTCTCTCCCTGCGCTTCCTCCTTGCCTCTGCTGCCCTGGCTCTCTCCTCCTTTCCTTCGTCCTGTCCCTCTGCAGGAATACATTTTTTGTATCCCTCCACATGCTGCAGACGACTCTTCCTTTCGAGAATATCCTACATGTGTGTGTGTGTGTGTGCACTCACCTATTTGTGCTTGCGGGGGTTGAGCTTTGGCTCTTTGGTCCCGCCTCTCAACTGTCAATCAACTGGTGTACAGATTCCTGAGCCTACTGGGCTCTATCATATCTCAACCCGTCCTCGCAAATTTGTATAGTCAATATTGACTTATTAGTTACCTGCATAGGTGACATACTAAACATAATAGTTTCCCTTGAAAAGCTTCATAGAAAACACCGACCTTACCTAACGTACTTAATATTTTAAAATAAGCATCTTATAGCTTCATAATTACAATTGTTACTTAACCTATTATAGGTATAGGTTAGGTAATAATTGTAATTACGAAGCAAAAAGATGCGTATCTTAACATACTAAGTAGGTTAGGTAAGGTCGGTGTTTTCTATGAAGATTTTCAAGGGAAACTATTATGTTAAGTATAACATAATAGTTAAACCGACCATACCTAACCTACTTAGTATGTTAAGATAAGCATCTTATTGCTTCGTAATTACAATTATTACCTAACCTATACCTATAATAGGTTAAGTAACAATTGTAATAACGAAGCTATAAGATGCTTATTTTAACATATTAAGTAGGTTAGGTAAGGTCGGTGTTTTCTATGAAGCTTTTCAAGGGAAACTATTATGTTTAGTATGTCACCTATGCACTTATTTAATAATTCAATATTGACAATACGAATTTGCGAGGACGGGTTGCATATCTACATTTGAAACTGTGTATGGAGTCAGCTTCCACCACATCACTGCCTAATGCATTCCATCCGTTAACTACTCTAACAATGAAAAAGTTCCTTCTAACGTCTCTGTGGCTCATGTGGGAACTCAGTTTCCACCTGTGTCCCCTTGTTCGCGTCCCACCAGTGTTGAATAGTTTATCCTTGTTTACCCGGTCGATTCCTCTGAGGATTTTGTAGGTTGTGATCATGTCTCCCCTTACTCTTCTGTCTTCCAGTGTCGTAAGGTGCATTTCCCGCAGCCTTTCCTCGTAACTCATGCCTCTTAGTTCTAAGACTAGTCTAGTGGCATACCTTTGGACTTTTTTCCAGCTTCGTCTTGTGCTTGACAAGGTACGGGCTCCATGCTGGGGCCGCATACTCCAGGATTGGTCTTACATATGTGGTGCAAAAGATTCTGAATGATTCCTTACACAGGTTCCTGAACGTTGTTCTGATATTAGCCAGCCTCGCATATGCCGCAGACGTTATTCTTTTTATGTGGGCTTCAGGAGACAGGTTTGGTGTGATATCAACTCCTAGATCTTTCTCTCTGTCCGTTTCATTAAGTACTTCATCTCCTATTCTGTATTCTGTGTCTGGCCTCCTGTTTCCACTGCCTAGTTTCATTACTTTGCATTTACTCGGGTTGAACTTCAACAGCCATTCACTCAGTGAATGTTGGACCATTCACTCAGTCTGTCTAGGTTATCTTGTAGCCTCCTACTATCGTCCTCAGTTTCAATCCTCTTTATAATTTTTGCATCATCGGCAAACATTGAGAGAAACGATTCTATACCTTCTGGTAGATCATTTACATATATCAGAAACAGTATAGGAAAAGGACTGACCCCTGCGGGACTCCACTCGTAACGTCTCGCCAATCTGAGACCTCACCCCTCACACTGACTCATTGTCTCCTGTTGCTTAGGTACTCCTTTATCCAATGGATTACCTTCCCTTTCACTCCAGTCTGCATCTCCAGCTTTTACACTAGCCTCTTGTGTGGCACTGTATCAAAGGCTTTCTGACAATCCAAAAATATGCAGTCTGCCCACCCTTCTCTTTCTTGCCTTATTTTTTGTTGCCTGGTCATAGAATTCAAGTAACCCTGTGAGGCAGGACCTGCCATCCCTGAACCCATGTTGAAACTGTGTTACAAAGTTCTTTCGCTCCAGGTGCTCCACTAGCTTTCTTTGCACAATCTTCTCCATCAGCTTGCTTGGTATGCAGGTTAGGGACACTGGCCTGCAATTCAGTGCCTCCTGTCTATCCCCTTTCTTGTATATCGGGACTACGTTAGCTGCTTTCCAAATTTCTGGCAGTTCCCCTGTTGCCAGTGATTTGTTATACACTATGGAGAGTGGTAGGCACAGTTTTTCTGCTCCTTCCTTTAGTATCCAAGGGGAGATTCCATCTGGGCCTATAGCCTTTGTCACATCCAATTCTAGTAAACACTTCCTTACTTCCCTGCTGGTAATCTCAAACTCTTCCAGTGGTTCCTGGTTAGCTATTCCCTCTCTTATCTCTGGGATTTCTCCTTGCTCTAAGGTGAAGACCTCCTGGAATTTCTTATTTGCTCCTCACACACTTCCTTGTCGTTTGTAGTGAATCCTTCTGCCCCTATCCTTAATTTCATAGCCTGTTCCTTTACTGTTGTTTTCTCCTGATGTGGCTATGCAGCAATTTAGGCCGAGTCTTTGCCTTGCTTGCGATGTCATTTTCGTATTGTCTTTCTGCCTCTCTTCTCATCCTGACATTCATTCCTGGCATTCTGGTATCTTTCTCTGCTCTCCAGTGTCCTGTTATTCCTATAGTTTCTCCATGCCTTTTTACTTTGCTGCTGAGCTAGCCAACATCTCTGATTAAACAATGGGTTTAACGTGTGTACGTGTGTGTGTGTGTGTACGTACGTACGTGTGTGTGTGTGTGTGTGTGTGTGTGTGTGTGTGTGTGTGTGTGTGTGTGTGTGTGTGTGTGTGTGTGTGTGTGTGTGTGTGTGTCTTCGCGCGCACTCACTAACTGTTCCAAGCCGCTGATAAGGGCCGAGGAGCCCCGGCACTGAGGCAGGTGTGGGCAGCGTTATCTATAGCCAACATTATCCTGCCACGAACAAAGAAACTAATTACGTGGGAGAAAATACTGTCCGTCCTTAATGACGGGGAAGGATGGGGACGCTGCACCGGCCTCTCGTCTATCTCCCATTACTACCCGGAGCCCCCTTCCCACGCAAGAATATGGGGATACTACGTAATCTCTCACCCCATTCCTGTATCAGACCACCACCACACACGATGATGGGGACGCAACACGACCCATCATATATTCGCATACTAAACACCATTCCACAAAAAGAGAGATGGGGTTACTACATGACGTCCCACCCATTCCTACCCATGATTCCTATTGTTGTTGATGGTGGTGGTGTTGAAGATTATGCCACCACCAGAGGTGGCACGGGCAAGAGTCGCTCGTAGGTGGTAGATTTTGGCAGTGAATGTGATCTTCGCTGGTGTAATATCTTGATGTGTATCTGGATCTCGGAGAGGCTCCCCTTCCACACCAAGACTTATATATGTTCACTTCTTATCCCCGAGAAGGGTCTCACACGCCACTAAACCCAATCATCGTTTACTGCATTGCCGCCCAATTAGGCCATTTCAGCTTCCTCCTCTTCCTGCATACCTCCCTCTCTCCCTCGCTCGCTCCCTCCCTCCCTCCCTCTCCTTCCCCTCATCCACCAGGAATATAACCTTCTCTTTCTTGCGTCGTAAACCATTTACCCCCAAACTCCATAAAATCGTCCCCAGTTTCCATGATCTCCTTCCATAACTCCTCTGCCTCTTGTCAGTCTTCTGTATTCTTGGCGCTGTTTTCTTCGTCCTATTTAGCCTTTCGACACAGCTTACTATTATTATGCTACTTTAAATCCTACTTTACACTTAATTCTACTAACATTTCAGCCCATTTCCACCAAGACCAAGCTATCCCTGTGTGTCAAGCGGCAGCCGACGAGGGTCCTCATACCTCCAGGGCTCTAGCCCCCTGATGTTTGGAAGTCTGGATGCGGCAGTTCCAGGCGTGGATCTCACCACTTGGTAGACAGTATATGAGCGGCGACTGGTAGATGGCAGGTCAGCCAGGGAAGGACGATTGGGAAGTAACCAACACCACACAACCCAAATGGAGTTACCCATCCAGCACATATTTCCGGCCGGCAAAAGAGAGTGGCTGGGTTATAATTGGTACACAAGGCTGCGAGAAAGAGTTGCCAATTAAGCACCGACTTTTCCAGCCGGGATAAGTGTCTAGTACTGGTCCAGCCGGCTGTTCTGACAGTTTCCAGACATATACAAATAAAACAAAAATGTAAATGGTAATGCGAAGAAAGTGGAAGGCGGAGTATGAGAAGACAAAGAATAGAGTGAAAATGGATAAGCGCAAATTTAAGGATACAAGACAGTAGAATTTTAGAAAGGCTGGAATTGCGATTAGTTTTGCTATTACAGAAATCATGGACGGAAGCTTGAGTCCCAGATGAACGAGGGCATGGACGGAAGCAACTCATCACTAGCCATATATGACCACCACCTCCCCAGCTTGCGTAAGTGCCTCTTCATCTTGCTAATCCTTGGCTGTCCGTTTCAGCTTTATCTTTCCTTGAAGCACTGTCATTTCCTGCCTTCCTGTTCTTTCTCGCTTTCCCTCTCCACTACTTCTTCGTTTTCTAGCTTTCCTCTTCCTCCTAACTCCATTTTATCCTTCCTTTCTCTTTTTCTGAATTCTCCATTTCAAATTCTTTCCTATCTTATACATGAACCAAGTCTTCTGACTTTTACCTTCACTTCCCTCTATCTTAAACAGTGCCCTGCCCACTTTTCCTTCCTCACAGTCCTCCACTCATTTCTTCCTCTCTCTCTTCTTCCGACCACACTTCCTCAACACGTCCCAGCTTCATCTTCCAGCATTCATCTTATTTTCCGGTTGGCGGATCAGAGAAGGATGGCGAGCCTGGAGCGAGCTGGCCATTACTGCCTGATGTATTGAGCTTTCCAGGGGCTTCCAGGGGCTCGACCGAGTCGCGGGTAAACAGATCACAAGGGGGGAAAAGGGGGATTGAGGCTTGGAAAAGGGGAATGAGGAAGGAGACTATATGGGAAAGGGGACTTAGGGAGGAGGTCTAAGGAATGATGTGTTGGGAGGAAGGCGGAGTCGAACAGGATAAGGAGTCATGATTTGCATGACAATGTTCACGAAGGAAGATTTGTAAGAAATTGTATCTGCATGAGCAACAGTGGCCTTAAAAGAGGGAGCATTAGTTTTTTGGTAATTTATTAAATTCAGTCGAAAACTGTGAGACGACAATTTAAGTGAACAGATCTGGCCGAGGATTACACATAAAATTAGCTAGAGAACTAAGCTAATTAAGACTCCCACATTCCCGCACAACAGTTATGGCCATACAACTTTATATGAGGAGGCATCTTACAGCTTGGATGACCAGACCAACAACCTGGAGGCCTGATCAGAAACCGGGCCGTGAGCACATCAATCCTTGGAACCAGCACCAGGTAGACAAAAGTAGATCAGTCAACTAGCACTTTTTAGACAAGTGTCGATCTGTCTAAACTAGAGATCTCATATAAACAGCCTTTAACAACAGAAAGATACAAGAGAAATAACTAATGAACAAAACCAACGTGCTAATAGTTTCCAATTCTAACCAATTTAATTGGCAACCAGAAGACGACTACTGCAACCCACGACTTTCAGCCAGTTGGCAGTAGTCTCACTCTGGCTGTATCACTCTTAAGATGACCCCCCCCCCTCCTTCAGTCATTGCTAGCTATGATATATATTTACCTCCGGTCACTGTTGACCACACGATACTAACACCACAGTCGGACTCTCCGTTTTTTTTCTTTGGTTAATGATCCCCATCCTCAAACCGTCCCCATCCCCCCCCACCGTCCCCATCCTCCCCCCACCGTCCCATCCTCCCCCCACCGTCCCCATCCCCCCCCCCCGTCCCCTCCTCCCCCCACCGTCCCCATCCTCCCACCACCGTCCCCATCCTCCCACCACCGTCCCCCATCCTCCCCCCACCGTCCCCATTCTCCCCCCACCGTCCCCATCTCCCACCACCGTCCCATCCTCCCACCACCGTCCCCATCCCCCACCACCGTCCCCATCCTCCCCCCACCGTCCCCATCCTCCCCCCACCGTCCCCATCCTCCCCCACCGTCCCCATCCTCCCCCCACGTCCCCATCCTCCCCCACCGTCCCCATCTCCCCCCACCGTCCCCATCCTCCCCCCACCGTCCCCATCCCCCCCACCGTCCCCATCCTCCCACCACCGTCCCCATCCCCCACCACCCTCCCCATCCCCCCACCACCGTCCCCATCCTCCCCCACCGTCCCTTCTCTCTCCTTCCCTATAGCCAGTCACTCCCTCCTTCCCTCTAGTCATCACATCCCCCTTCCCTATAGCCAGTCTCCCTCCTTCCTATAGTCAGTCACTCCCTCCTTCCCTATAGTCAGTCACTCCCTCCTTCCCTATAGCCAGTCACTCCCTCCTTCCCTATAGTCAGTCACTCCCTCCTTCCCTATAGCCAGTCTCCCTCCTTCCCTATAGCCAGTTCACTCCCTCCTTCCCTATAGCTAGTCCTCCCCCTTCCCTATAGCCAGTCTCTCTCCTTCCCTATAGCCAGTCACTCCCTCCTTCCCTATAGTCAGTCACTCCCTGCCTTCCCTATAGCCAGTCTCCCTCCTTCCCTATAGCCAGTCACATCCCCCTTCCCTATAGCCAGTCACTCCCTCCTTCCCTATAGTCAGTCTCTCTCTCTTCCCTATAGCCAGTCACTCCCTCCTTCCCTATAATCCCCCAGACCAACCCATGGCCTCATATGTCACCTGGCTCACTCGCCTGACTCCTCAACTAGTGAAGAACTTGACTCCGCGTCTCTTTCCTCGGCGTGAGATAATCATGCAACTTTGACTTCTTGCTTGCGTCGTCCCACCGCTTTAGCCCCCCCCCCCCCCATGACCCCTCCCGGGAAAACACACCTCAGGGAACACTGGACCGCCAGAGATATACCGGGGGGGGGGGACGGTGGTGGAGATGAGCATACATGAGAGGGACAGGTAGATGATAAGGTTGTAGAGATGAGCATACTATGAGAGACAGGTAGATGATAAGGTGGTAGAGATGAGCATACTATGAGAGGACAGGTAGATGATAAGGTGGTAGAGATGAGCATACTATGAGAGGACAGGTAGATGACAAGGTGGTAGAGATGAGCATACTATGAGAGGACAGGTAGATGACAAGGTGGTAGAGATGAGCATACTATGCAAGGCAGTAGATGAAGGTAGGAACAACTGAGAGAAGGTAGATGATAAGGTGGTAGAGATGAGCTACTAAGGACAGTGAAAGGTGTAGAGAGAGACTGGACGTAGTCGGTGTGTGATACTTGAAGGACAGGTAGATGACAAACCACAGGAGCTGGGACACAAGCGGAACTTTCCTTGACTCCCTCGTGGCCCAGTTCGACACATTATTTCTGAAGGTATACTCGAGCATGTCCTGACATGGCCCCAAACCATGAACTAAGTCCACACACATCGGAATCTATGATTATGATATAGGACAAGCCAGGCAGTGTATTTTATAATTGCTCTGAGGCAAAACTGGCCGAAAGGATCTCTACCACACAAGGAGGAAAAATTTAATTAAAAGTTTAGGTGTGAACTCTGGAAAAAACTTAACGCGGCACGCCTTTGGCATTCACACTGGAACAGTAAACAGCGCGGCTACTTAAGAAAAGTTATTATATTCATGTGATTTATTAATCTTTTTGTTTATAATGGTAACTGAAATATGTGCACCAAACACCACGTTGGGAAGACGGTACGTGGAACACGATATCTTTGTCGGACTCTTTGTCGTCATTCACGGGTGAATAGTGGCAAGTGTGAGACAGACAGGAGACAAGAGACGAGAAGAGTCCGATAAGGACTCTTCTGTCTCTGTCTCTCATGGTCTGTGAGAAGATAACTGTGACATCTTATAGGAAGCAGACAAGTGACTGACAGGAGAGACAGGAGACAGACAAGTGTACAGACAACTGACACGGACAAACAAGCCCGTGTCGCTTCACACTATCTTACGCCTTCTCTCTCTCTACTCTCTCTCTCTCTCCTCTCTCTCCCTGCTCTCCATCTCTCTCGCTCTCCTCTCTCTCTACCTCTCTCGTCGCTCCCTCTTTCTCGCTCCCCCTCGCTCCCTCCTATCACGCTCCCTCTCCCGCTCCCTCTCTCTCCTCCTCCTTCCGCTCCTCTCCCTCCTCTCGCTCCTCCTCCCTCTCTCTCGCTCCCTCCCTCTCTCTCGCTCCCTTCCTCTCTCTCGCTCCCTCCCTCTCTCTCGCTCCCTCCCTCACTCTCTCTCGCTCCCTCCCTCTCTCTCGCTCCCTCCCTCTCTCTCGCTCCCTCCCTCTCTCTCGCTCCCTCCCTCTCTCTCGCTCCCTCCTCTCTCTCTCGCTCCCTCCCTCTCTCTCGCTCTCCTCCCTCTCTCTCGCTCCCTCCCTCTCTCTCGCTCCCTCCCTCTCTCTCGCTCCCTCCCTCTCTCTCGCTCCCTCCCTCTCTCCGCTCCCTCCCTCCTCTATCGCTCCCTCTCTCTCTCTCTCTCTCTCCCCCTTCCTTTTCTCACATAGATTCTTCTTCTTTCCTCCATCTCTCACTCCCCTCTCGTTCCTCAACTCAAGTCGTCCTCAGATTTAAGAAC
>WNGS01165523.1:38868972-38883111 GCA_020271785.1 Procambarus virginalis | reverse complement strand
TATCAAATATATGTCAGAACTGAGCGCAAATATATATATATATATATATATATATATATATATATATATATATATATATATATATATATATATATATATATATATATATATGCAAACAAGCCTGAATGGTCCCCAGGACTAGATACAACTGAATATATCAGTGATATATATATATATATATATATATATATATATATATATATATATATATATATATATATATATATTAATATATATATATGTCGTACCTAGTAGCCAGAACGCACTTCTCAGCCTACTGTGCAAGGCCCGATTGCCTAATAAGCCAAGTTTTCATGAATTAATTATTTTTCGACTACCTAACCTACCTAACCTAACCTAACCTAACTTTTTCGGCTACCTAACCTAACCTAACTTATAAAGATAGGTTAGGTTAGGTTAGGTAGGGTTGGTTAGGTTCGGTCATAAATCTACGTTAATTTTAACTCCAATAAAAAAAATTGACCTCATACATAATGAAATGGGTAGCTTTAGCATTTCATAAGAAAAAAATTTGAGAAATATATTAATTCGGGAAAACTTGGCTTATTAGGCAAATCGGGCCTGCATAGTAGGCTGAGAAGTGCGTTCTGGCTACTAGGTACGACATATATATATATATATATATATATATATATATATATATATATATATATATATATATATATATATATATATATATATATATATTACGGAGAGCAATGAGAAGCTTGCCTGATCTTAAACCGAGAAATTCTTGTCTATGATACCCACAGGAAGACCAACACTAGCGGGAGTGTAGTCATTTACATTTATATCATATCCTCTTGTGTAATCCTCGATGAAACTATCTCACTCACAGCTGTCTGATGCGAGCAGCGCCAGTTGGAAAATACTCTATTTACCTAAAATCTGATTCAGGTCCGGTGGAAAATAAAGAATAGTTAACAAAAAACTGTGTTGTGATTTAATTTTAGTCGGCACCCAAACTGGAATATCACGTCTGACGACTCTATTTGATCTCGCTTGGTCCACAACGATATTTTAGTGCCTGATCTATTTTGGGTGTCTACTCACCTCGTGACCTACAATCAAAATGGGGTCAAGAAGAGATACCATTGTATATTAGTCTCTGGCTTGTAGCAAAATATGCTGATATAACACATCAATTTTATATTGAAAATCATATTTCATTCAGTTGAAAATCTAATTCTAGACCATTTTCCTAATAAAAAGAAATTCACGAAATTTAAATTTAAAGAATACACCATATATGTGATTATCTCGCACGAGAAAATGTTAAATGCATAACAAAGCCTTTAAACTGCTCACCCTTAGACTCGTCTCTTATGAAATACAAAGTCCATGCCGACAGAAACCAATTTACTTTGTCAACAGTGACTTCTCATTCAAGTGCATGCACAGGGTCCAGCCCCAGCTGAGAGGCACCCAGCCCCAGCTGAGAGGGGGACCCACCTCCAGCTGAGAGGGGGGACCCACCTCCAACTGAGAGGGAGACCCACCTCCAACTGAGAGGGAGACCCATCTCCAACTGAGAGGGAGACCCATCTCCAACTGAGAGGGAGACCCACCTCCAACTGAGAGGGAGACCCACCTCCAACTGAGAGGGAGACCCACCTCCAACTGAGAGGGAGACCCACCTCCAACTGAGAGGGAGACCCACCTCCAACTGAGAGGGAGACCCACCTCCAACTGAGAGGGAGACCCACCTCCAACTGAGAGGGAAACCCACCTCCAACTGAGAGGGGGACCCACCTCCAACTGAGAGGGGGACCCACCTCCAACTGAGAGGGGGGACCCACCTCCAACTGAGAGGGGGACCCACCTCCAACTGAGAGGAGGACCCACCTCCAACTGAGAGGAGGACCCACCTCCAACTGAGAGGGGGACCCACCTCCAACTGAGAGGGGGACCCACCTCCAACTGAGAGGGGGGACCCACCTCCAACTGAGAGGGGGACCCACCTCCAACTGAGAGGGGGGACCCACCTCCAACTGAGAGGGGGACCCACCTCCAACTGAGAGGGGGACCCACCTCCAACTGAGAGGGGGACCCACCTCCAACTGAGAGGGAGACCCACCTCCAACTGAGAGGGAGACCCACCTCCAACTGAGAGGGGGACCCACCTCCAACTGAGAGGGGGACCCACCTCCAACTGAGAGGGGGACCCACCTCCAACTGAGAGGGGGACCCACCTCCAACTGAGAGGGGGACCCACCTCCAACTAAGAGGGGGACCCACCTCCAACTGAGAGGGGGACCCACCTCCAACTGAGAGGGGGACCCACCTCCAACTGAGAGGGGGACCCACCTCCAACTGAGAGGGGGACCCACCTCCAACTGAGAGGGGGACCCACCTCCAACTGAGAGGGGGACCCACCTCCAACTGAGAGGGGGACCCACCTCCAACTGAGAGGGGGACCCACCTCCAACTGAGAGGGGGACCCACCTCCAACTGAGAGGGGGACCCACCTCCAACTGAGAGGGGGGACCCACCTCCAACTGAGAGGGGGACCCACCTCCAACTGAGAGGGGGACCCACCTCCAACTGAGAGGGGGACCCACCTCCAACTGAGAGGGGGGACCCACCTCCAACTGAGAGGGGGACCCACCTCCAACTGAGAGGGGGACCCACCTCCAACTGAGAGGGGGACCCACCTCCAACTGAGAGGGGGACCCACCTCCAACTGAGAGGGGGGACCCACCTCCAACTGAGAGGGGGACCCACCTCCAACTGAGAGGGAGACCCACCTCCAACTGAGAGGGGGACCCACCTCCAACTGAGAGGGGGACCCACCTCCAACTGAGAGGGGGACCCACCTCCAACTGAGAGGGGGACCCACCTCCAACTGAGAGGGGGACCCACCTCCAACTGAGAGGGGGGACCCACCTCCAACTGAGAGGGGGACCCACCTCCAACTGAGAGGGAGACCCACCTCCAACTGAGAGGGGACCTTCAGTTGGAGGTCAAACCTTTAGGAACTGTTTATTTCTTTGTATATTATTTCCTTTCCTCCTCGTGCCCCTAACCACTCATGCCCTCTCCTGTGCCCCTCACCACCTATGCTCTTCCCTCTGCCCCCTTACCACCCTTTTCCTCCCCTGTGCCCCTCACCCATTCTTGGCTCTGCCGTGCCCCGCCTCTAGTACCATCATGGGTGCCAACGACGGCCCAGCACGTCAGAACTGCAGTTATTGTGCGACTGATGTTTCCGCTTCACGCTTGCCTGGCCCTCTGCACTCCTCACCCACCTCTCTAATCCCTCCCTCCCTCCCTCCCTCCCTCAATTTACCTCCCTCTCTTTTTTCATTCGCACCCCTCTACCTACCTACCACCTCCTCCTTCCTACTCTTGCTCTTCTTTTCTTCCTCTTTCTACCTCACTCCTCCCCTGGTGTCTTCTACCTGTTTTCTCACTAGATTACCTCCTCTACTTCACTTCAAACTCCTCCTCCTCCTCCTCTTCCCTGTACTCCGCCAGAGGGGTCTCAAGATCACTGGGGTGATGTCTCTTCCTTAATATTTATTAAGCGCTCACGACACTGCTTCACCATTAGTCTGGTCTGTTCCCGAGACTTTTCTAATTGATGCATTACCTGCTAACTTTTTGTGTGTACTCACATCTGTGAGAAGGAAATAGGAGGAGATGATTAGATAGATAAGAAGGGATGGCAAAAATGAGGTAGGAAAATACAGTCCCTCACTTAACATGGGTCCCCTAGACTTCCCGCCATACTCACAAATATTCAATTTCCTCAATCGCTGCAAGGTGATTTTAACACTCCATCCCGTTTTTACCTCTGTCTTGCACCTGTATCCTACTATCTCCCTCACTCTGAAAATCTCAGGATTTGATTCCCTTGCTCACTTATTTTGTTCATACTCCACCCGCTCGCTCTCTCTCTCTCTCTCTCTCTCTCTCTCTCTCTCTCTCTCTCTCTCTTTCTCTCTCTGTCTCTCTCTCTCTCTCACACACGCGCAAGCCAGGAGGAAAATCCGACTTTCTCCGCTGCTCACAAACGATCATCACCGTAATTTACGGATTCGCATTTCCCGTTCAAGGCATTTATTCATCGGGTATTTTTTTGACAATCCTTATTGTTTTTTGGATTCTTCGTCTTTTTTATTTACAAAGAAATGTTCCAATTTACACACCTATGGTTCCCATTCACACACCCATGAGTCCAATTTACTCGCCTAACTTTCTTATTTGGATTTTATTTAGATAACGAGAGACTGCACATACGTCAGTATATTTTTCATCAGCGTATTTTCGTATCTCTTATCAAATCGATCACTTTCCCCAGGTAATAGAGACAAACACAATAGAGTGGCACCGTGTCATCGTAAATTTCAGGGACTTTCTATAGACAATTTCAGGCCGCCACACGAACGAACTAGCGCTCTGCACACACAAGGACGCGCGCGCGAGACTTGCATAAGTTAGTTTAATATATAGAAATGATTTGGAAACTGCTCTGATACACCCAGTGCATAAGGTGTATCTAACTCCAGAGCGACAACCAGAGCGCAACTCCATAGTCTCCTGAGACTGATGGATGCCTCCTACTACTACTAAGTATCTAAGCAATAGACAGCAGTAAGTGCAAGAGCTGAGAATTTCTAACGAGGTGATATTACCAGAGAAGTCCTTGAAGGGTCAGTACTATGGCCATTATTGTTCATGGTCAATTTAAGAGATCTTGTGAAGAGGGATTGATTCCCTCTTAATATTAAATGACACAAAAATAGGAAAAATTCGATGAAAGACTACAGAAGCTTAAAGAAAACCATCAGGAAGGATCGTACCCCCCCCCCCTGCTCTCCCAACCATCGCATCTATTACAATCACCACCAGTTGTAGAACTGAAAATAATAATGAAACTGAGTTGCGATAACTTCCTAAAATGAATTTCCTCTAGAATAAACATATGAAAAAACTTTCATCTTTCCATCATCTCCTCATTACCAAGAAAAAGTAATAGGAACTCTCGCAGTATAAGATATCTTCTCATTTCGCAGTATTTATTGCTAAGTTACTTTTAAATTTCCATTTTCTTGCTCTCATTATAAGGTTCTGTCCTCTTATCTCAATCTTCCTTGATAACTTTCGCTTTTGTAAACTTAAAAAATTATATAACGATTCCATAATTTTGTCCTAACAGAGTAATAGATTATCACTATATCCATATAACAGGTAATTATATATATTATATATATATATAAATAAATAAATATGTTTATTCAGGTAAGGTACATACATACAAGTGAATTTTACATAAATTGATCGATTTATAGATAGAGCTAGTACATACAATGCCTAAAGCCACTATTACGCAATGCGTTTCGGGCAGTATACATATCTAATAGCCAGAACGCGCTACTTAGCCTATCTTGAGGTTATCTTGAGATGATTTCGGGGCTTTTTAGTGTCCCCGCGGCCCGGTCCTCGACCAGGCCTCCACCCCCAGGAAGCAGCCCGTGACAGCTGACTAACATCCAGGTACCTATTTTACTGCTAGGTAACAGGGACATAGGGTGAAAGAAACTGTGCCCATTGTTTCTCGCCGGCGCCTGGGATCGAACCCAGGACCACAGGATCACAAGTCCAGCGTGCTGTTCGCTCGGCCGACCGGCTCCCTAACTTTAGCATCCTAGGCTAATCCCTAGCCTAGAATGCAAGACCCGATTTGCCTAATAAGCAGTGATTTCAGTTATATAAAAAATCAATTTTTTATATGAATTAATATTATATTAAGAACATGAATTACTGACTTAGTTATATTAGTTTAGGTTAAGTTAGGATAAGTTAGGTTAGGTAGGTTTGGTTAGGTTTAGTCGTATTTCTGTGTTAGGTTTAACTCAAATTAAATCATAATAAATCAAATTTAATATAATGGAAAGCTGTCTCATAAGACAAAATGTAAACAAAATATATAATTTCAGGAAAACTCGGGTTATTGAGCAAACCAGACCTTGTATAGTAAGCCAAGTAGTGCGTTCTGGCAATTAGATACTCTAAAAGTACTGGTACTGGAAAAGCAGAGGTGCAATAGGTACTCTGAGAGAAAACTCTTATCAATATCAGAGGCCCGAGACTGTTCAACACACTTCCACTACACATAAGAGCCATAACTGGCCGACCCCTCACAGTGTTCAAGAGAGAACTCTATAAATAACTCCAAGGAATACCTGATCCTCAGGCTGTGATTCATCCGTCAGGCTGTGAGCAGCCGCGTCCAACAGCCTGGTTGACCAGTACAGCAACCAGGAGGCCTGGTCGGGGACCGGCCGCGGGGACGTTGAACCCCGAAATCTTTGCAAAGTAACCAAGGTATGTACATTTTTGTGTTCATGGCGCCCAAACCCCCCTCCCCTCCTTCATTAAATGTATACTGCACTTCCTACCATATCACTCACTACAGTGTTCAAATTAGTATTTTAAATGGGTCAATTCCTTTCAGAACCTATTATCATTTATAACCTGGTTCCTTCTTTTCTACAGTGTGCAGTCTTTTACCCCCCCCCCCATAGCTTTTCGTCAGAGCTCAGTCCCCTCAGCCCAGAGACATGGCTCAGCCTCCCATTACACCCCCCCCCCCTCTCCCCTCTGCGTCACCCCCGCCCCCTTCCCACCCCCGCCTACTACGTCACCTCGCTCCGCCCACAAGCTATTCAATCTATCCTAAGACTTTTTAAAAAGATTTCTCGCCAAGATTTTTATAGTCCATTGGCTGTGGAATGTGATCACTGGAGGCCCCGACCTCAAGGGCCTCGCAATCTACATAATTTTCTTCAAGACACGACTTCCATGCACCATCGCCTCTCTCCCGAGCTTGGAGGTTAATGCTTTACACGCATCTTTATTAGTCGTTAGACGGCGTTTAATGTAATTAGTTACGATGAGGTTTAAGGGTGTTTGCAAGGAAGGTGTGTTACCCTTTGTGAAGACAATGAAGCTATCTATAATCAGGTACAGCGCCTCCTAACTTTGTTTTGCAATACCTCATTATTACTCTGGATCACCACTTGTGCACTGAAGGAAAATCTATTTGTTCTTCTTGTTGATCCGTAGTTTTTGCTTCCTCCTGTGCAAGCTTGGTCGAAACAGGCGGTCTTTGAATATTATATCCGTTCGTCTTAAAATATCGTTTCATCTGTTTCTCTTTATGTTAAATTGGTTAAATTTTCATACCTCGTCCTCGTCGTTTTGAAGCCTCGGATGCCTTCCATTTCTTTCCATGCTTCATACGAAGAATTAGTTGAGGCAGCCCGTCCTCATAAACAAAGACCAATGTCCATTCCATGCACCCGCCAAACCCGCTGTTTATGAATGAAAAACGGTTTACACACGAATCAACTGATGACGCCTGAACACTTCCGGAACAAGTGCTTCACTGACGACTTTTGTTCGAACCACTACGCTGTAAATGCTTCACCAACGTACTGCAAATACAAATAATCGCAAACAGAACCTAAACACCTATGTGGGAAAAACCTGCTGTGATTGATATAAGAGGAGACTACCAGGGACTTGTACTGAACTAAATTAAAATTTACTGTATGCAAATTAATTCAACTAAAATCTCTAGCTAGGGTTGTAAATCCTAGCTCCTCTTTTCCTAATGACAGATTATGGGCTGTAAGGGGCAGGTGGGGTGAGTGAATTAGTTGATAGGTTGATTGCAGTTCCACGTCCACCTGATAACAGGTATCTCACATCAGCTTGTATTTTATACAAGGATAAGATTTAATAAATTCAGTTATATGACTGAACACTGGCTCTGTTTAAATCAGAAATTTAAACATACACAGTCTAGCCTAGCACCTTAGCAATTAACAGCCAATACATTTATACTTTAAACAATACAACACTTTAATTTGTAAATTGTAAAGTATGATAAATGACCTAAATATGGACTGAGTACTGTTACTGAGTACTAAAATTATATTCAATTAAATGAACTTATATGATTACTTAAAAAATAACTAAGCAAGCAATTGTTAACTTAATTTATATATTCAAGTATATGCAATGTATATGATCAATGTATTTGATTAAATACAGTCAGCTTGTTGAATCTCTTCCTACACTCTGGACACTCATGAGTATTTGTTTATTTATTGTACCAACTTTTCTGACAGTGGACACTCATGAGGTTTAGAGCTTGGATAAGACTCAACAGCTGTACCACAATATTAATAATAAACTCACAGAAATATGAGGTGTTGCCTCGCCTTTTTACCGACTATCAGACTTATAGAATATTAATGTTATACTAGCTTTAATTGGCCAACTAATACGCTACAGTAATAACACTCAATAAACTTAGCTGAAGCCGGGTGCCTGTCTGACAAAGTGTGCCAGACTGAAGAACTCTCTTGGCGAGTTTAGGCACGATATTTTATAAAACAGCGTTGCTGTATGATCTAGTAGCGTCGCTACGGGGATTTTAACTGCGTTGCAGAAGGATGATAGTTGATGAAGGTGGTGGAGACAAGTGTCACTGTGTGCTCCGCTCTACACTTATAGATATAAATGTTCTAGGATTTTCCTTGTTGATATATTGTCCAGGTACTCCCCCAGTTCTAGAGAGTGTTCACTGGTGATAATGATATTAGATAAGGTGTCCTTGAGCTGAATAATGTTCGCTAAGGGACCGTCACGTGTACACTCCGTTGAGTAAACAAACGCGTTCTGCCCGCGGGCTGTGGTGGGCGCTCTTGCTCCCAAGATGCCCCTCCCTCTCCCTTGAGAGAGGTAACTTACAATGAATATTGATTGATTATTTTTACAGTCTAGACTTATGATTGAGATAAGATGTGATTATAATAAAATATGATATAGGATTTAAAGATTATAAGTAGTACTTGATAATACCACTGACTCCTAATAAGGATTCGATTTTATCTCTACCGGATACTACGTCAGTGTTCCAACAAATTTTTAATTAACAAATCCTTCTAGAAGCTTCTGGATCCTTGAAAGAACATGCACAAAGTCACGTAGGCATCTATAGGGCCCTATGGCGTACGTGATCATAGTGGCATTGTCATCTAGGATCAAGCTATATATAATGAATCTATTGTGATTCTGATATGATTCTGATATGATTTTGATATGATTTTGATTTGATATAGATATGATATAGATATGATTTGATATGATATTCATATGATATAGAAATAATACATTTCTTAGATGATTATTAGATATGGTGGGTAAAAATTTCCCACAACCTAACTTAATCAATGCCAAAATATGCACAGTATGCTAATATATGATAATATTATTTCCAATTTGAGAAAATTCATATTTTGAATGAACAGCATGTTAAAATTTCTGAATGCGTCTTTAGGGTCCACAGCCGAGTGAAATTAACTTAGACTGAGGACGAGTTGTGAGGAGAGTGGCTGGACTGTTTGTCGTGTCAGTGTGTTCTTCAGTGCATTATTCGTTAACATCAACATAGAAGAGTGCACACTTTCATTGAGCTCATTCTGGAGGTATCTCTCATATTGGCCTACTGTTTACTTCTTGTCAGACATTCTCCTACCTTATTCAGAACAAGCAACACTCCATTTTTTTCGTATACTAGTTTTCATTGATGGCAGAAACAAGGACGTTTTGGCAATCTAGAAAGAGGCCATCTACCCCACTTTCTTCATTGTCGTAACTTTTAGGTTTGAAGCACATGGCTTGTCCACTCTGACGTTATTGTTGTTCTCACTTAGGGAAAGAGCAAGAGGGCGCGTGTGCTTGCTTAGTTATGATGACGGGGCTGGATCTACGTCTAGATCATCGACTCACTGCTGTTGCTATTCCCTCACCCAGACGCTTCTAAATTCAACCTCAGTTTCCTGTATGTCAAATACTCTAAAACAGTTCAATATTTTTCTAGAATTTACAGCCTTTCTTCTTCGGCGTATGATACAACCATATATAGAGGAAGGTGGCTATGGATTTTTGGTTTTCTGGGAAGACGAGTCCAACCACCTCTATCTTCCTTGCTACATCTTGGCAAGTTTCATAAAATTCAATCAGGTTCGTCTGACATGCCATGCTACCTAACAAATTCATGTTGCCTTTGTTACAGAGATAGTCCACTGCAGATCATTCACTATCATCTGTGCGTGCGAGTGAGTGCGTGTCCGTGCGTGTGCGTGCGTACGTGAGCATGGAAACATGCTTCAGCAAATACGTAGATATGAGTGTGTTAAACGTGTAATATTCTGATTGGTTGCTCTCCCCTGCCGACATCACCCCTGCCATCACACCATTAAATGTTGCATCACTACCATCACTCTACCGCCACAACCTAGGGGTGTCTGGTAGCTGAGTGGACAGCGCACGGGACTTGTAATCCTTTGGCCCGGGTTCGAATCCCGGACCAGAGACAAATGGGGAGAATTTCTTTCACCCTGATGCCCCTGTTACCTAGCAGTTAATAGGTACTCAGGAGTTAGACAGCTGTTACGGGCTGCTTCCTGGGGATGTGTGGAAAAATAATTAGTTAGTAATTAGTATCAGTTGATTGATTGACAGTTGAGAGGCGGGCCGAAAGTGTAGAGCTCAACCCCCGCAAGCACAACTAGGTGAATACAGCGCCACCTCCACTATGACCAGTGCAACAAACTAACATATACATATCAGACACTGAGATGCAGAAACAAGATACAGACAGACACGTCCAGCACCCCCCCCCCCTCCATCCATCGCTAACATGCCGCGGGGAACCTCCCGCTCTGCCCGGAATACTGGACAGAATTTTTGGGATTAATATTCCCGTGGCGTGAGGCGAGGGGCCGCCGCTCCCTGTTCCTGCCACAGCCTACATTTAATTATTTGGTGTGGGTGTGGGGCTCAACCTGGAATGTTGATCGTGGGGGGAATGCAAGAGGGGAGGAGGGGAGAGGGAAGAATCGAAGAGGGGAGAACGGAGTGAGAGAGAGAGAGAGAGAGAGAGAGAGAGAGAGAGAGAGAGAGAGAGAGAGAGAGAGAGAGAGAGAGAGAGATGATTGAGGGTAGGTGAGCAGAGGGAGGGTGCGGTGTAGACAAGACTTTGAAAAACGAGATTCTGGGTAAGAGATGGAGTTTTGTGACATGTGATAGTTTTCTAAAGGAATTTCGTTTAAGAAGATTAGAGAGGAAAGACGGAGAGACAGAGAAACAGAGAGAGAAAAAGAGAAAGAGACAAACAGAGAGAGAGAGAGAGAGAGAGAGAGAGAGAGAGAGAGAGAGAGAGAGAGAGAGAGAGAGAGAGAGAGAGAGAAAGGGGGAGAGGGTTGAAGGAGTATGACAAGAGGGGGGGAGGAGAAGGAAAAAAAAAAGAGACGAAAGAAGGGAATAGCGGAGGGAAAAAGGAACGAAAGAGGATGGAAGAAGATGAAGATGTGGTAAAGGAAGGAGAGAATGTGAGCGTTTGAGAAGAAGAGAAAGATAAGTTAGAAGACGAAGCACTGTAACGAAAAGAGGCAGAAAGAAAGACCGACATTTTATAATTTCTTTCTACTCTCTCCATTCCATTCTTTCCCTTTTCTCCATACATGATTCCAGTATGTTTCTCCTCCATCTATGTGTACTGCATATCTAATCTTTTCTTCGTGTGTCACCCCTCTCCCAGACTATTAATTCCTTCATCACTCACCAACTCTTACATTCATATAATTCCTAAGAATTTCTCATCCTTCTGGCTACTCCCGCCATCTCCTTAACACCCCCATCGTTGTGGTACTCGCTCCTTCCTCCCGCCCCTATGTCCTTGTTATCCGCCTTCCCTCCCGCTCTCCTGCATCCCCAGTGATCCCTCTCTCCCACCCCTCCTTCTGGGTGGTAGCATCCACCTCAACACAGCATCCGATAGTATGGATTAGGTGAGTTACACTCCTGCCAGTGATGCTTCTGGTGTATGGTAGCTAAGTGTCCTACTCAATCTCCACCCAGCCCGTCCTCCTAAGGTTTCTCAACGTCAAGAAACTGTCGTACTAAAATGCCCTTCCCTAACCTACCAGAGAACCCGAAACAGAATACGGGACAGTATGTTAATTTCGCCAGCCGCTACCATTTTCTAGCACGACGATTTTTGGCATTAGGTAAAGCACGCGACAAAACGCGACGCTATATTAGGAGGACTGGTTGCTCCACCTCTACCTCGTTCGGACCCTGATCCTGGCTCCAGCCACACCTCACCCTCCTCAACACTTCAAGTTGACCCACAGTCACCCGACACTAACCTACCAACGCCTTGATCCTAACCCTGCCCGCGCCGCTTCACCTAAAGCTGACCCACTTACACTCTGACACCCTTTCTGCCCCGCCCAACTCCCACCACGCCCTGATCTTACCAGCACACGAAGCCAACCCATCCCCCTAAGATGATAGCACTTATAGCAACCGTTTGGTGAAATGTCCGAATGCTTATTTTTAAACCCAAAATATTAACTTTTGTTTAATTTATACAATAGAGGTCCAAGAAAGGAAGCTAAAAACCAAACTTAAACCCTCCTAGACCAAATATAGCACATATAAGTACAGTATTAGGTCAAAGATAGCGTGTATTAGGCCTATAATTGATTGGATAAGTTGTGTTGGGATCTTTAGTTTCATTTCTGATTTTTCAACGACTTTTGTGACCAATCGTTTTCTATCACATTAACAATTGTGTAACGAGCTTCAAAACATTGTCACTTGCTCAGATAAACGAACTAAGGGATTCAGTTCCTAAACCAATTATGTGCCACTGTAACCCTTTCCACCACTATCAACAAGATGGGTATTGGGTGCATAATAAAGAAAGAAATTGAATTGGGCCAATCGTTCGTAATATGAAACGAACTTTTTGGAGGTCCATAAGTACATATTGGTATGTCGGACCAAATAGTTGCTATAATTGCAATCTTTATGATGATGGGCTGCATGAAACAGATAGTTCACATCGATCCGGACTCCACGTGACCCCCACCGTGACCCTGTGACCCCCACCGTGACCCTGTGACCCCCGTGAGCCCCCGTGCACCCACAACTTACGTCATCTACAATTCGGGAATATTCTCAATTAAAATACTCGTCGAATTAGGAATCTCACGTCATTACCTATGAAAGAGTTAACAGATAACAAATAATGCAAGAAAATTAAGAAAGGGAATTGAGAGCGTACAATCTCAGCATAATATAAATAATCTATATTCACAATTTAATTTAACATTAAAGAAATTAAATTAAAATTAAAATTAAAAAGATTTCTCATTCTAGCAGTCGTCACCTTGATCACTATTCACTTGTAGACTATGCCGCCATGCTGCTTCAACAATATGCAAGCACTGCCAGTACGAGCAGCCTGCCGCTAGGTGTACATCATCATCTGGCTAGTTCCAAATAAATCGTAACTTCAATATTCAAATTGCCTGTAGTGAAATGATGCTTTGATAACTATGCCATCAAATATGTTTAATATAGTTTGCTCATTAACTCTCCGGATATTACCATTCACGTTTCAATAACCGCTCAATAAAATAATAATATTTTTCCAACTGTTTTTCTCAGTAAAAATGAAAAAATTCAAATTATTTCAACTTGTGTCGTCTTTCGATATCCTCTCCTTGCTATGTCTATGTACCCACACTCAAGCTCGGTTGTATAATCTTATGGCCTATCAAATATATTCATGGCCTATTAAATTTATTCATGGCCTACTAATATATTCAAGGCATACTAAATATATTCATGACCTGCTAATATATTCATGACCAACACAATGAACCCATGAAATAATAAATTCAATCCTTGCTATATAATTTCATAGTCTGGTATAGAAGTCATAATTTTTCACATGTTCTTGCAGCGTGTTCTCGGTTACTAAGAATGGAATACCTGACCTGAGGTGGTAATACACGTTACACACTAAAGGAGGAACTGGCGAAACACAGCAATAATATAAATACATAGCGAGAGAGAGAGGAATAAAGCAACATTTATGAGAAAGATTACTTTAGCTAATAGGTGTAGGGTTATCTTGAGATGATTTCGGGGCTTTAAGTGTCCCCCGCGGCCCGGTTCCTCGACCAGGCCTCCACCTTCAGGAAGCAATCCGTGACAGCTGACTAACACCCAGGGTACCTATTT
>WNGS01165523.1:38794786-38818299 GCA_020271785.1 Procambarus virginalis | reverse complement strand
CTCCGTCATTTGATGCTGTTTCTTCTGCTTGGGTCGAAGGTGGGTCCTGGGGTGAAGACTAAGCCGAAGGTGAAGGTTATACAGAGCCCTTCATGCATGTTATAACACGTTAGTGACATGTTTATGTGTACTGTTAAAACATGCGTAATGAATGTTATCTACTCCCCAAAACGAATCCTTCCCTGTGAAGACATCTTGCTCATCTTGGTAATAACGATTTCAAACGAGATCCAATAAAGTCACCTACGGCACCAGCCCTTAAACGCTCCCCTTTCCCTTCAGATACATTGAACTGTATAAATTTTTTCCCGATTTTTGTTCTGAGGATGCTGGTGTCTCGTCAATACTACCGCGACGCAGCAAGCAGTATTATATCATCCATGGAGAGGACACCCACTGCCTGACCTACTACCTCTTGGTGAAGCTGTCGGGCCTCGGTCGTGTAGCAGCTCATATTCTCTCAAGTCGTTTTAAGGCTCACTATGCATTATACTCCAGCTCTCTCTCTCCTTAAGCGCGCCCCTCTGCCCACTTCCCCTGCGTGATACAGAGCAGAGCCCCACTGACAGGATGAACGGGGGTGTTGCCGACGCGAGGGCCGACTCCGTGTGGCGACTGCAAAGGCCAAGTCTGTTCACCCAATATTTCAGCCACAAATAACTGACATCCTCGTAGTTGATGCACCTTCCTATAGAGGGGCGCAATTACGAGCGTGATGCGGTAGAAAATCTTGTGATCACAGCTGTTGATGTGATAACGTAAAGAGGATGGAGTGTGGCAATTTTCTCCACCTCCCCACGGGATATTGCGCAAATTTTGTATGCAAAACAACACGCTTTTTCCTGTGTAGTGAGTTTATTAAGTTTACGTGCGACGAGAACAATTAATCTTGAGCGTTATGAGCCTCACCCCGGGAGTTATATAGTGGAATACCGTAGTATACAGGCAGAAGCAACAAAAACGGGCGTGGAGATGAGGAATTCTTGCTCCTACACAGGAAATAGTCATTGTCCTCCTTAGTGCCCGCTGTCGTCTGGTTTATTGTATAGCTTGTACAGCTGTAGACGTTCTGGCTTGTCTATGTGTACACCTGTGTGTGTGTGTGTGTGTGTGTGTGTGTGTGTGTGTGTGTGTGTGTGTGTGTGTGTGTGTGTGTGTGTGTGTGTGTGTGTGCGTGCGCGCGCGCACTCGCCTAGTTATGCTTGCGGGGGTTGAGCTTTGGCTCTTTGGTCCCGCCTCTCAATTGTCAATCAACTGGTGTACAGATTCCTGAGCCTACTGGGCTCTATCATATCTACATTTGAAACTGTGTATGGAGTCAGCCTCCACCACATCACTGCCTAATGCATTCCATCCGTTAACTACTCTGACACTGAAAAAGTTCCTTCTAACGTCTCTGTGGCTCATGTGGGTACACAGTTTCTTGTGTGTGTGTGTGTGTGTGTGTGTGTGTGTGTGTGTGTGTGTGTGTGTGTGTGTGTGTGTGTGTGTGTGTGTGTGTACTCGCCTATGTCTGCAGTATCGAGCTTCAGCGCTTAAATCCTATCATTCCTGCCGCCAATTGTCTACTGTAATGACTACCTAAATTTCTCTTCATACATTTGGCTTTGTATTGTTGTATTAGACTATTATTACGTACTCATCTAGTTCGTTCTACTTTCGTACTCTCTTACACAAGCCTCCCATCCATGAGGATGGAATGCCTGACAATCGAAAGTCAGCGGAAACCATAAACTGTGCTCGTTGATGGTGTGTCGGATCAAGAGACATTCTGGATCATTTTCAGAAGAAGCCGAGACATATGAAGATAATTCTTTACAACTTAGTTTGAATTGTGTCGATGTGAGAAGCTGTTTCAACGGCGTTGTAAAGATAACTACAAGTGGCTGTCTCCAGTTGGAGCCAAGTGGTCGGTGGTCACTTCGACCGTCGACAAGTATGAAAGCTGAGGAGGAAAGGTATTCTTTTTGCCCTGTTTATTGCGTCGGTTATCGCTTCTTCTGTTACTGAAGTATTGTCTCCTCTAATTTATAGTCTTCCATATATGGCGGTTTGTGCATTAATGGTCAGTGTTGCTATAATGTAATTTATGACCATGATAAAGCACGTATTCTGCCCTGTGGCACGCCTTCGTATTGGATGTTTTGATATTTATGTTTTAAAGAGAAAGTTTGTGTGTTGGATGCAGTTATTTTTTGCCCAATTCCACTGTCCTCAGTATACATGGTATACACATTTCCGTGGTCTTCTTGACAAGACCAAGAAGGGGAAATCAGATGCTGGGATTCAGGAGAAAGAAAGTCAAGAACAATTAGAGCAGCATGGGAAGGAAGGTTTGGGGAAAGAGATAAAATATGAGCAGTGACTGTAATGCTAGAAGTTGTATCAACGACTGTAAACTCATCAACAGCAAAATCAACAGCAGGATTATCAACTGCAGGAGACGACTGAGCAGTAATAGAAGCCTCAGTAAAAACAGCAAAATAAGCAGAAACAGCGGTTGCAGAAGAAGCCGCAGGAGCAGAAGCAGAGCAGTAGCAGCCCAACACTATCAGTAGAAACAGCAATAGCAATACGTTATCAATCTATATATGCAAAAGAGAATGTTTGAGGTTGGGGAGAGGGTGAGGAGAAAGGTGAAGTGGGGAGATTACGAGAATGTAGAAGAAAGGAGAAGGGAGATTGGGAGAGAGGGTAGGAAGGGGAGGAGAGGGAAGGAGATGGAACATAGGAAGACATAGAGGCGAGATTGAGAGAGACGATGCCGGAGCCAGGTACCCCAACTAGTTGTAAGAAACAATATCAGCAATACTCAGCAGAAGAAGAAATATCAGAGCTGAAAACGGCAGCAGTAATAACAGCAGCAGCAAACAGACCAGAGGAGAAACTGTGTGTGTTAAGAACTGAAGATGGAGAAGTCAAAGTAGAAGAAGGGCGGCGAGAAGAAAATTAAGCTTCCAGACGCCTCAGACACGATCTTGTATGTTGAACGTCTCGGCTTCTGTGAAACACAAGACACTCCCTCCAGTCGTGTCTGCATGCTCGCAGCCACGACCAGAGTCAGCACCAGGTACGACCACAGGCATCACCAGGCACGACCCCAGGCATCACCAGGTACGACCCCAGGCATCACCAGGTACGACCACAGGCATCACCAGGTACGACCCCAGGCATCACCAGGTACGACCCCAGGCATCACCAGGTACGACCACAGGCATCACCAGGTACGACCACAGGCATCACCAGGTACGACCACAGGCATCACCAGGTACGACCACAGGCATCACCAGGTACGACCCCAGGCATCACCAGGTACGACCACAGGCATCACCAGGTACGACCACAGGCATCACCAGGTACGACCACAGGCATCACCAGGTACGACCACAGGCATCACCAGGTACGACCACAGGCATCACCAGGTACGACCACAGGCACGACCAGTGGCAGAACCAGGCAACATTGACCCACAATCAACATTATGACTACCAATATTTAATGCTTTAAATCGACTAAAATAATGTAAAATAGCATTTCAATTTCAATGAATATAAATTGGCTACTTAAATATTTTTAAACAGTTTATCCGAATACAATTAGGAATATAAATAAAACATTATGAAATAATAAAAATGGTAAATATGTGAAAAGTAAATGAGAGATATGTGTAAGTTATGAGAACATGGGGAAATACCTGTATTTTAAAAGTAACTGGAAAGATAATGTTGCGGTACCCCGCACCATTTGTACCCATTTTTGTGAATGAAGGGTCTGATTCTCTCTCTGGGTTCCATCTCCCAGGTTTTAAATGTTACTCTCTTATCACCTATATGAAAAATCTGCTTTGTCCGCTATCGTCAATTTTAATTAAATTTTTCCAATTTTGCACAGGCATAGATGATAAAAGAAGTGTAATTGCAACTTCCGCCGTGCCTATCATGTCATTAACTTTGGCTTAATGACCAATTAACCCGGCAGGACCTATACGCTTCCAACTGCCAAGTATATTACGAACAGCTTGTTTAACTGACTTTAAGGTTGTCAGAGGCATATATCAGAGCCTTGCTTGTTAGTAAGTCCTAAGTAGTTCTTACTGTACACCAATCTACCACTTTCAAACGTAAGTTTAAAAACAAAATTATTATCTGCACAAATTTGTCAGTATTTGACCTGCATCTCGTGCCCAATACTGGCGTGGTGGATCTTTCTGTGGCATAATAAACATGTTTTACAAAATTAATATTATTGTATATTGAGGATTTATGTATACTGCGTCTGCGTAAGACACCTCAGCTGCGTTGCATTACGGTTTGTTTAAAAATATATGAAGCGAGTCAATGAAGCAAATTTAGAATCATAAGTTCGAATGTAGTAAAGATGACCATCAATACATGAAAAAGACAATAAATCGAGATAGTAAATTAGTATTTGACATATACGCTGCAAGCCTTGCAGCCCTTCGTTTTGAGGAGGGACTGTTTCCGGGTCACTAGTGCTGTTTTTTCGATCACTATTTAATTAGTGTTTGTTAATATCAGTATGGAGCCGGTCGGCCGAGCGGACAGCACGCGGGACTTGTGATCCTGTGGTCCCGGGTTCGAGACCGGGCCGCGGGGACACTAAAGCCCCGAAATCATCTCAAGATAACCTCAAGAAGATACCAGATTAATGCCTTTAACTTGACGTCACTCACTCGTCTACATGTGATTTGTGAGTGTTACGATCGTTACTCATTTCCAAGTTATTAGCGGTTGTTTCTATGTCCATTACAATTGCTACAGGCCAGCACTTGTCAAGTCACAAGATGAGTAACTTCACAAAGACATCAGTTTTTGTCACCAGAGAATTAGATGCGACGTGCGTCATCTGAATAGAATGTGCGCGTATTTCAGATCTACCAACTCTATTCATACACTAATAACCAAATCAACAATCACTGATGTATCAAAGTTCATAACGCTGTTTTGTTAACTCTGAACAAAATCATTGTCAGAGGCTTACATTATATTCACCATTATTAATCTCTCTTGCTTGCGTTACCAGTGGACGGACAAATGGTGTTGTGACTAATAAACCGATGATGGATTTAAGAATGAATGGATAGCAGGAGCTTATGACAGAGTGCGGTTCAGGTACACTTGTTACAGTCATAGTTACTTCACATTTGTAATATTAATTCTAAAAGATGATGTCCAGCCGAATCCAGCCAATACAATTGCGAAATTCACACACACACACACACGAGGCTACAAGATAACCTAGACAAACTGAAGAAATTGTTCAACAAATGGCTACTAATGATCAACCCAAGTAAATGTAAGGGCAGGAAGCCAGACATAGGATACCAAACGGGAGACGAAGTCCTAAACGAAACGGACAGAGAAAGATCTTTGAGTTGATATCACACCAAACCTGTCTCCTGAAGCCCACATAAAAATAATTTCATCTGCGGGATATGCGAGGCTCATTTTTTGACAAATTATTATTAGTACCTTTTTCGAAACATGTTTTCATATACAAAACACAAATCTTTAAATAAAAATCAAGCAATATTGGCACCAACCTGTTCACTCACATTTTTTATATACACGCACCATTCAAAGCAATTATAAGTTCATTTCAACAATTTCCACTCATGCTGTTAAAACTCCACTCCTCTCACTGTCTCCTGATTCCTCATCCTACTCATTTCTCCTCATTACAGTACTTTTGTGCTTCCCTTTTCCCATTCTTTTACATGTTCATTTATTTCTCCTTTCATCTTACGTGCCTCCACCCTCGCCGAAACCTCAAATTAGCTTCCATTGTTCCTCTCGTCCCCTGGCGGTGGTGGTGGCGACAGCTTCCCCTAATGGTGTCAGGCTGAGGGAAATTTTCAGCTTGGTGCTGTCTCATCCACTTGTGGCTGGGTCCTCCTCTGCCACTCCTGTTCCTGGTTTATGTAAACTTCGGTTTGTAGTATTCGTTTTATCTGTACATTGGAATATGTGGGATTGAAGGTTATTTATATATTTAGCTAAAAACACTAAACCGGCGTTGCGTCTCTATGTACGCTTTCCTGCGGATCTAATGCCTGCTGGAGAGAATGATAATGAACCATACTTGCCTACTTTACTACCGCCTTCCTCTTCTCTCTTACCCAAGACTAAGGGTCATTAGCACTTGTACTAATATACATAAATAAAACTGCAAACAAAGTGGTGTCAGCCATCAACGTCTATGAAGCTTATCGCTAGAAACTGATCTATTTATTGAGGTTAAAATTAGTTTTTCATTACGACCGTTTGTTTTATTTGATATGTTACAATTATATTAGGTACAGGATGAAATTGAAGGCAATAGTACCTGTAATGTCCAGGTCTGTGTTATTCCCCTCCGTTTTTATTAGAAATTAATAAACAACTTCGAGGTTGAGAAGAATAATGCCTTCAGTAATTATTCACGAATAATGGGGGCAAAGTAGTTCTAGAAAAAAGCATCTCTGCACCCTCACACTATATTTTTTCTTTATTTATGGTAATTTATGGTAATTTTTATAATACAGTAAGTAAAGTAATTAATTATCAAAAGACGGCACCAAGCTGGGATAGACTATGTACCACCATCTAGAGTACAGTAGTAAAAAGTTGAAAAATAACAAACAAGCGTCAAACATCCTGCAAATGGCGGATCAAGGAATAGCATCATCTCCGTCATACACTATAAACACATTTAATTAGCATGGTTCATTGCACTTTGAGGATTAAGTGCGGATTTGTTTAAGTATGAACCCCCTCCTTGAAAGCGCGCAAGTGCAGGCTACCGATCCCATGCTCCTATTGCTGATTGTTGCTAGTTTATTGTGCACCCCATACTTATCCTTTATCCGGGATTTTCTAGTGTTGCATAACTAGCTCCTAACACAAACTATGTAACTCTTCATATAGGTTTCCATTACTGCATACATGTAGAATTATTTAAGTACGTTAATAAACAAAAAAATGAGGAAGCGAGAATTTCCTGAATTTTGGCCCACGTGTGACTATCATCACTGAAAAATACATTTCTTTTGTAAGGATTTAAGTTTGAGCTTTGAATGTATATTGTGCAAGTATCTGTTGGAGCCTATCTGAGACTTGCCATCATAACTTTAATTACTGAATTAACACTTATGTAGTGTTAATTTATACCTCTGAATCTTCAAGAAAAAAACAATAAGTTTCGAGTGTAAAATGTATACGAATACCTCGTCGGTTAATAAGAATTAACTTATATTTTAAAGATTTTATGTAAGTTGTCACGAGAATCTCCTTAGGAAAGAGATTGAGCCTATTCCTTCATCTCCTATTCAACAACAACATATCTGCATACTCAAGTGTAAGAAATTAACATCCAAAACAACAACATCAATATGTGATCAGAAGCCTGTGTGTAGACAAGCTAGACAAGACTCCACTAGAGTTGCGTGGTGACCACCGGCCAGGTCGGACGCTCCTGAGGTCTCTCCGCACTGGCTAGTGTTTACGTTGGGTGATTGCTGGTTTGCCCTGCTGGTGGTGGTTTTCCACTGACAGGGTGACGTTTGCTTAGCCATGGGGACTTCTCGCCCCCCAGTGAAGAGGACATTGTCGGCTGGTCTGGCATTTACGGTGCCGGTGGACCATCTCTTGGTCGGACCTGGTGGGCATCCAACGCTTCAGGGCAACCATGCTGTGGCAAAGTTCCGCCTCCAGGCTGCCTTTCAGGCGTTTCTCGAGCAGTGTGAGGGGCGTGTTTACCCTCTCCCTGATACTGCTGGCTCCTTAAGGTAGTGAATCTTAGTGTCCCCTTGACGTCTGTGGCGGTGCATGGTGCCCCCTTCGAATTTCAGGACGACTTTTTGACCTCCTGTTTCGAACGGTTTGGGACAGTGTTAAGTGTTCGTTGGAACAAGGTCGTTGCCGGGCACTGTGTTGGTATGCTTGACGGCTCCCGCACCCTGACAATGTCGCTGAAGTGTAGTGTACTGTCGTCGATGTCCGTGTTGGGGTACACGCTCCGCTGCCAGTATCGGGGTCAACCCGCACCTGTTATCGGTGTGGTCACGAGGGTCATCTGGCTGCAGCGTGCGACGTAGGAGCAACTGGTCGGGTGCATGTTTTTCGTGTGGAGGATTTCCCGCCTTGTTACGTTTGGACGGTTCTGAGGATGGAGTGGGTGCTGGCCTGCGACGCCTGATTGCCTGTCTGCTGCTCCGCCTGTTTGAGGTGAATTCTACGGCCTGTGCGACACGTCTGGTGCCTGCTGTGGCCCTGGGGCTGTTGATCCGGTGTGTGTGGGTGTTGGGGCCGTCGCCTGAGCTGCGTGTTGTGCAGGATGTCCCGTGGAGGTCCATGTCCCGCCTGTGGATGTGATACTGGCTCCCGGGAATGCGGGTTCTGCTGTTTTAGAGGGGGTGCTTCGGCAGGGAGAGGTGCCTGCCGTGCCTGTGTTGCTGACAACTGTAGTTCTGCTCTTTCCTCCCTTTGCAGAAGCGTGCGCGTCGGTGTTCTGAGGCTGTTTCCCTGGATGATGTGGACAGTGTGGGTGATGTGGCCTCTGTGGACTCTTCGGACGGTGCTGGTGTGACCTGTGTGGATGTGAAGATGGTGGCCGTGCCTGCGGCGGAGCGCTGGGCGTGGTGTGGTGCGACCTGTCTCGAAGCGTTCACGGCGGGCTCGGAGTGTGTCTCCCCTTCGTGGTGTGCCTTGGGGGAGGTGGGGGAGTATGATGATCTGGCGCCCCCCTCTGAGGATGTTGGTGCTGTGAGGACTCCGAAGTTGCTCCTGGTGGCCGCTGCCCGCTGACGCCTGGCTGACCAGACTCCGCCTGGTGGCCGGCTGCCCGCTGACGACGGTGATTTGGGAAGCGTACTGCTTGCGCTTTCAGATACACAAGTTTCCGGAGAAGTATTAGTTCCCGTCTTGCGCACACTGCTAAGGCCCGTGTGGGTCAGCTGCCACCGTGACCACGACGCCCCGCCCCCCCCCCCGGTGCGGGGTGTCTCCCTCTAACGTTCGACTCTGTTTTCGCCGCCTCTCCTCTCTCTACGGCCCATCACATCTACTGCTTTTGACTTTCTTCTCATCCCTAACCGTCACGCATCTCCTTACATCTGTCCTGGTGCAGTCATCGGGAGGGTTAACCCTTCATGCAACTGCACCTATTCTCAAGAAAGAAGAAGACTCCACTACTCTCCACACCCGAGTACCCGTGACCCCGACACACCTGGTGTCTGGAGGCCAGCTCCACCCGCTGGTCAACAGCCTACTGCTCGTTGTGTCTGCCGGCTGACAATTTACTGCACACCAGCACCACCTACACGGCCTCACCGAGTATATAAGGAGCTCACCAGCCACTAGCCAGCAGAATACTCTTCAGTGCTCAAATATGCAGGCGATGAGTCACAATAACGTGGCTATAGTATATTGACCAATTCACACACTAAAAATGAAGGGACGACGACGTTTCGGTCCATCCTGGACCATTTTCAAGTTTCGAGGATCTCCTTAAATGAATCTCGAGAATCGAGAATCTTCGAGAATCTCACAATCGACTTGAGAATGGAACTTTATTCTACAGCTACCACACCGTACAGAGGTCTATTGCAGTTTTATTTACTTTGTTTTTACTTTTTTTTTATTTAATGTTATTGACATTCCACCAGCCAGAATAGCGACTGCTCTATTCGTCATTTTTCCGTGACAACATAATTAAAGAAATTTGATTATCAAACACATATTTAAGTTCATTGGGATAAACTTATTTTGTTTATTTTACGACTGAGAGAATAATTTATGAAATAGAGAGAATAGCCATAATTTTGATGGATATGGAGTGACTATCATTACTGGTGACTCAAACCGTAATTTTCGATATAGACTCCTCTGCCTCACAAAAGGTCTTTGTTTTTTTTTAGACAAAGAGGACGTAGAGCAATATCCTTATTCTCTCTCCCCCTCTCTCAGTCTCTTTCCTATCGAGATCTTTATTTGCGTGATAAATGAACATTATATATTTAAAGTGTATTTGTGTGTTAGCAATGAAGAATGTATTAGTTCAAGAATGAACTCTAGTAACTGAGAATTAAAAGGGAAAGGGTCGTAACTGTTGGGTACTTTGACCAATTATATTGTGAGAATCCTGGGCTAGTGATCAGAAGTATTGGGTGAAAGAAACTTTGTCCACGTGTGTGTGTGTATTTACCTAGTTGTGCTTGCGGGGGGTTGAGCTTTTCTTTGGTCCCGCTCTCAACCGCGAATCTTCTGGTGTACAGATTCCTGAGCTTCTCTAGCTCTATCATATCTACATTTCAAACTGTGTATGGTGTCGGCCTCCACAATCACTTCCTAGTTCATTCCATTTACTAACTACTCTGACACTGAAAAAAGTTCTTTGTAACGTCTCTGTAGCTCACTTTGGGTGCTCAGCTTCCATTGTGTCCCCTTGTGCGTATACCACCCGTGTTAAATAGTCCATCCTTGTCAACCCTGTCAATTTCCCCTGATAATTTTGACGGTGATCATTTCTCCCAGAGATCTTCTGTCTTCCAGATAAGCGAGGTGCAGTTCACGCAGTCTTTCCTCATGACCGTGCCTCTTAGTTCCGTGATTAGTCTAGTGGCATACTTCTGAACCTTTTCCAGCTTTGTCTTGTGCTTGACAAGGTATGGGCTCCATGCTGGCGCCGACTTCAGGATTGGCCTTACATTTGGGGTAACCCCTCATGCTCGCTTGTTGCTAAATTCATTCACACATTCGCATATACAAACTGAAAACAACATCGCTCAGACCATATACACTGACGGACCACTCAATTCAGCTACAGAGAGGCAGGAAGTGCTGATATTGCTCATCAGCCGATGGCAGCACAATTAAAAGGAATATAAGAATTAGTAACTGGATATCCACAATGCAAGCTGAGTTGGTAGCAGTACTGGTAGCACTCGAAATTATTGACATCTTAATATTATTTCCGACTCCCTTTCCTAACTACAAGCAATAATCTTTACATCAAGTAATAACGTGCTTGCCTCAGAAGCCAGACAGATATATAAGCATCTTAGCAGAGGGTAAATATAAAAATGTTGTGGATTCCTTCTCACATTGGCATGCAGGAACATGATAAAGGTACGCCTTTGCTAAAGCTGCAGTAAATAAAGACAGTATTGAACGGAATCTTGAGTTATCAAATAGGTCCCTTAAAAGTGTCATTAGACGAGAACTCCTGGATGAATTTGAAGAAAGTAGAACAGTGCAAGCTGTAACTAGCAGGTCCATTGTTTATCATAATGAAAATGTGTGAAGTAAAACACACTTTTTACTTCTTGCCTCATACTGTGTATGGGGTAAGTAACAAAGTTATTAAACTAACAGATGTCCCAGCTCAAATAAGATTTGGCTACAAGTATCTCAGGCATTTCGGCTTGTATAGGATCTAGATGAAGTACGGTGTAAAGTGTGTGGACAAAGACGGACCACACTCGAACACTATATCTTGGATTGTAGTCAAATTGAGCCATTTAGATATAAATCTAAGCTCATGCTGTATGATATGGCAACCTATCTTATTACCAAGGATAAAATACCTGAAATCCTTGCACTGTATCCATATTCGCTTCCAGTAGATAAACGACATATGAGATTAAGAAACAAATAGTGTATTGTGAAGACTAATAAAAAACTCAGCTCCCCTATGAGTCTTAATATCTCCACTGCTCAAACAATTGTGTATTAGCGATTAGATATGTGTATGTATAATAGTGACTTACGTTATATATAGCTCTTGAAATAGAACATTCTCTGTAACTAGCTGGCATTGTAATTGTAAGGTGTGAAGGCTAGATGAAATTGTTAATGTAATAATTTAAGGTGAGGTCTGATAAAGACCTTTTGTGCCTCTGTAATGCCTTTTGCGCTACCGCTCACAGGAGTATGGGGTGCACAATAACTAGCCGCTTCAGGCGATAACAATCAAATCAATATGTGGTGTAAGGTTCTGAAGGATTCTTTACACAGGTTTCTGAAGTCTGTTCTGATGTTAGCCAGGCTCGCATACGTTGTGCGAGGGTTGAGCTTTGGCTCTTTCGGCCCGCCTCTCAACTGTCAATCAACTTTTTTTCACTCACACACACACACACACACCACACACACACACACACACCACACACACACACACCCACACACACACACACAAACCACACCCACACTTGTACTTGGACCTATCCTGTTTCTGATATACGTAAATGATCTCCAAGAGGGTATAGACTCTTCCTCTCAATGTTTGCTGACGACGCCAAAATTATGAGAAGGATTAAGACAGAGGAGGACACTTGAGACTTCAAGAAGACCTGGACAAGCTGCAGGAAAGGGTCGAACAAATGGCTGTTAGAGTTTACCCAAGCAAATGTAATGTAATGAAGATAGGGGTAGGAAGCAGGAGACAGATACAAGGTATCATTTGGGAGATGAAATACTTCAAGAGTCAGAGAGAGAGAAGACCTGGGGGTTGATATCACGCCAGACCTGTCCCCTGAAGCTCATATCAAGAGGATAACATCAGCAGCATATGCCAGTTGGCTAACATAAGAACGGCCTTTAGAAACTTGTGTAAGGAATCTTTCAGACATTATATACCCACTTGTCAACCAATCCTGGAGTATGCGGCTCCAGCATGGAGTCCCTTCTAGTCAAGCATAAGACTAAACTGGAAAGGTTCAAAGGTTGCCAACCAGACTAGTACCCGAGCTGAGAGGTATGAGCTACGAGGAGCGACTGCAGGAATTAAACCTCACTTCGTTGGAAGACAGAAGAGTTTAGTGGGACATGATCACCACATTCAAGATTCTCAGGGGAATCGACAGGGTTGATAAAGACAGGCTGTTTACACAAGGGGCACACGCCTAGGGGACCACAGGTGGGAAGCTGAGTGCCCAAATGACCACAGAGATATTAGAAAGACTTTTTTAGTGTCAGAGTGGTTGACAAATGGAATGCATTAGGAAGCGATGTGGTGGAGGCTGACTCCATACACAGTTTCAAGTGTAGATGATAGAGCCCATAGGCTCAGGAAACTGTACACCTGTTGATTGACGGTTGAGAGGCGGGACCAAGAGCCAGACCTAACCCCCGCAAGCACAACTAGGAGACACAACTAGGTGAGTACGTACACCACCACACACACACACGACACACACACANTTTTTAATATGACGTAACGCCAGACGAACATAAATTTTCTAACAAAAAGTTTTACAAATGTGTTAATGTACAATGAGAGACAAGGAAGTAAAAGACGGTCAGCTCTAATCAGTCACACAATATTCTGAAATAATTCGTCGCTTGATGTGTAATTTGGCTCTGAGAATCCGGCTTTGTAGAATGCGGCCATGACAGTTGTTCTAGTAATAGAACATATATATTGCTCTAGTAATATTCAGCAATAATACTGTCTGTAAGAGGTAGATGCAGGTTACTGAAGGAGAGGACTGAGGGAGGGAAAGAAAGACAACAGGAAACTATGAGGATCAAGCGCCAAGCCATTACGACTATACAACACTGGGAAGGGTCAGGATAAACTACAGCAAATATATGCAACATCGGCCAAGACACTTATAAAGTAGATTATTAAAGCCTAGAGAACAAGGATGCCACGTCAGTAATGGTAGCCATCATGGAATTGCTCTCTCGTCTGGGTTAATGTTCTCTGCTCAACCTGTTCTCCTACAAAGAACATCGCTTTTCGCTGGTGTGATTTTTTTGCTCGTACATGAGGCCAAAAATTGTCAGACTAGATAATGGAAGCGGCTCGCGAAAGTGACGTACTGTCCCGTTTTCTGTTTTGGGTCCTCTGGTTGGTTAGGAGAAAACTTAACTTGACCGTTTTCTTGACGTTGGAAACCTGACAAGGACGGGCTGCTCTGCTGTGATAATCTTCATCTGTGAACAGTGAATTTGCAATTATTTATACTACTATTTATTGGATCTCCTCGTTATTGGGATCGCCAATTTCTCTCTGTACTGACTGCATGGAGATAACATAATCAATACATACAGAAATATCGTAGGCAAAGATCGGAAATTTTTATAATAAAGTGGCTTCTGTGACAGGTGCGGTGGTGTATATTGCACGAGTTCAAAGAACAGTAGGAATACCATATCCGGAACAAGCGAACTCTTCAACCATATAGTGTTAAGTATAAGATATATTGTTTGACTGTTTGAACAACCCAATCTTATTGGTTTGTAACTGCACTGTGTTAAATAATGTTCCAGTGGTGTGTCGGGTATTTCTCCACAGTGCTGACATTTTCTCTCATCTTCTAGAACCTGTAAGCCTATTTCCCATACACATGATATTCGAGCCTGATGCGATGTAAGTGTACTTCAGTTGTTCTACTGTATCCAGTAGTAGCGATCAGTGTTTACTATGGTAGTCTGGCCTTGGTTCGAGCTACAAAAGCAGAAGCTACACGAAGCCGGTTACATGTAAATTGTAGGAGACATGTAATTATCAAAAGACTAAGCCAGAATGAATATATCGCACTTGAAAGGGATACGAGGACTTCGACCATCCAGGATCGAACCTTGCATACAGCGGATGATTCGCTGCATCGGGCAGTTCAAGGTAATGATAGTGAGATAGAGAAAAGAGAGAAGGGGTGGTCGAAACAGATGTAAAATGCATGGAGGGAGGTTATGAAGGAAGAAAAGAAGGCAGAAGGCATTCAACCCGATGGGATAGAGGCAAGGGCGAAAGGGGGAAGGGAAATATGGAAGGGAAGCATTCTTCTGACTTGATCAAGAAACAGGAGACAATACTCTGGCTTATGCAGATGTTGGTGGCAGTTTACTGTTGATGGTAGTGGTGGCGGAGTACCTCCTGGAGCTGCTGCTGTTACTGCGCCTGGAGATAGTGTCGTTCATACTGCTGGTGTTGCCGCCTCTCTCTCCCCAGCCGCGATGACATCTGATTATATTCCTGACGCAGTTGCTGGCACTGTTGATAGCATCTCTCCGGTTGAAGCGGGTGCTACTACCAGATAGTGTTGTCGTGATATTGCCACAGCTGCGCTTAACAGAGTTATGACTTCATCTGCTACTTCCTGTACATTTTGTAAGTCGGTTGGTTCGTTACCTTCATTCTTATGTTCTTATAGTTACCTTCATTCTTATGTTCTTATAGTTACCTTCATTCTTATGTTCTTATAGTTACCTTCATTCTTATGTTCTTATAGTTACCTTCATTCTTATGTTCTTATAGTTACCTTCATTCTTATGTCTTATAGTTATCTTCATTCTTATGTTCTTATAGTACCTTCATTCTTATGTTCTTATAGACTGGGTGGATATAAATAGGAGCTGTCTAGTACGGGCCAATAGGCCTTCTGAAGTTCTCTCATTCTTATGGTGTTATTCCTGCTACGCCTGGAGCAGGAGGAAGCTGGTGAGGCTCCAGCCAGGGCCCTCAGGATGAGACAGACGGGGCCATAACGGCAGTGTCGAAGGCAGCCCCTCACTGGCCCATTGTCAGCCGTCGAGAGCCTCATCACAGGAGCTTGGCCCGGTAAAAAGGGTACACGTGAACCGAGATGGGACGGTGAAAGGTGGGAAAAGGCGCACGCATTTCAGAAAAGAATGATCTGGATTTTATGAAACTGTAATTTAGAAATACTCGATGAATAATTATTTTAATAACGGTTTCTAATATTTTTCGAAGATTTGTAGCTGTTGTGGGGATCATTTCGCTATCTTACTGTAAACGTTTCTACTTATAAATTGTTTTTATTTCTTATAGATACGGAGCATGCTGGGAGCCTTATTCACCACAAATAAAAGCAGTTCAAAGTGGGTTTCGCACTACAGCTGAAGAATTTTATTATGTGACTAATAAAGGGAGTTACTTAAACGAGTTTCGCGTCAATAAGATTGAGTGGAATGCAATACGATTCATTCCTCGGGCTCTACTGTAAAGCTGTTCTCCATTTAATGCTCTTCCTTTTACTGAAATAGTGTCAATAATCCGGTTGTTGCTGAACAAGAGAAATTGCCAATCACTTAATAATATAAATATATCCTGACACACGGCCAGTGCTGGACGCTCACTAATATCGTATTAGCATACTAATGACCATTTGGTCATATTCGTCATAAAAAATATGCCGTCATTTTTAAAGTGTTAATGCGTTCTGAGTTCTGATAAGAGACAAGACATATAATATTAATTACTTCTTGATAAAGTGACAACTGAATGTATTCATGAGGTTCATTAACGGTATATTTCATGGCATGTATTCTTATCGCAAAATATGATCTTGCTGTGCAATTTCTTTACTAGTAATTCCTATCGTTTCAAAAATCTTCCTTTTATAATAACTCATTAAAAAATTTCAAACTTACATATCTCAATATTTCAGAAACGGAAATTAAAGCAAATTATTTGAGCTTTATAATTAGTGACGTACTCGATGATTATTAGGCTTGTGTGAGCGGTTTACAGTCAGGTCAAGATATTTGCCGCATTGAATGTGCATCTTGTCACAACCCCACATCTCCTCAAGTTAAGGAAATCGCCAAAGACGGCAGAAACGTAACTATAAAATAAATACACACACATACACACACACACACACACACACACACACACACACACACATACATACACATACACACACACACACACACACACACACACACACACATACATACACATACACACAGAGTTAGAGGGGACATGATCACCACATTCAAGATTCTCAAGGGAATTTATAGGGTAGATAAAGACAGTCTATTTAACACAAGGGACACACGCACTAGGGGACAAAGGTGGAAACTGAGTGCCCAAATGAGCCACAGAGATATTAGAAAGAACTTTTTTAGTGTCAGAGTAGTTGACAAATGGAATGCATTAGGAAGTAATGTGGTGGAGGCTGACTCCATACACAGTTTCAGGTGTAGATATGATAGAGCCCAACAGGCTCAGGAACCTGTACACCTGTTGATTGACGGTTGAGAAGCGGGACCAAAGAGCTAGAGCTCAACCCCCGCAAGCACAATTAGGCGAGTACAATTAGGTGAGTGCACAAATTGGCAGATTTTCCAAGCAACTACATGGATTCAGCAAAGGAAAATCTTGCTTCACCAATTTATTAAGAATTCTATGACAAGAAGTCAACAATCAAACAGGATAGATAAGGCTGGGCAGAATAGCCTTATTCTACCCAGAATAAATAAATCCAGGAAAATACATTTTCCTGGATTGCCAGAAAGCTTTTGACACTGTTCCTCACAAGCGACTTCTTTGCAAACCCAAAAAACAGGCTGGTGTACCTGGAAAAGTACTAACGTAGGTGATGGAGTACCTTTCAGGAAGAAGGCAATGAGCCATAGTAAGAGGAGAGCTATCAGAATGGAGAGAGGTAACGACTTGGTTTCCTGAAGGGTCGGTACTACGGGCCATCCTGGTCCTAATACATGTAAACGATCTAACGATAAGTAAGCTCATACTTATCAATGTTTGCTAACGATGCTCAGCTAATGAAGCGAATCAGAACTGAAAGAGGACTGCAGTACATTACAAGATGACAGACAATCTATAGAGATGGTCTGAGAAATGGCTACTAGACTTTAACCTTGACCCTTGTATAACCTTAGCAAGGTTATGGAAAAAGGAGTTGGAGCAAGAAAACCTCAGATACAGTTCAGGACGAAGGGAACGCAACTTCCAACTTCTGAAAGAGAGAATGACTTAGTAATGGACATAACTCGAGGTCTACCACCAGAGGCACACACCAGTAGAATAACGAGGGCAGCATATGCCATACTGGCAAATGCTGCCAGTATAGTTATCCTTCAGCAACTTGGACAAAGATTCCTTTAGAAAGCTGTATACTTCCTTTGGAGAGCTGAATACATCCTTTGCGAGACCTATTATATAGTATGCTGCCCCAGCATGGAACCTCTACCTACAGAAGCACAAAACAAAACAAGTACAAACATATGCAACAAGGCTCGTTCCTGAGGTGAGAGGACTGAGCTATGAAGAAAGACTGAGGACCACATTGCACTGGAGGAAAGAAGGGATAATCATACATGATAACGACGTTAAAGATACTAAGGAGGATTGAGAAAGTAAATATAGAAGCCAGTACAAACTAAGGAACATTAGACCGAGATGATATTAACTGGAAACTGGAAACACTGATGAGTCATAGGGATGCCAGAAATATTTTTTTCAGTTTTTCCCTACGAGTCGTAAATGTTTGAAACGAACTATATGAGGAAGTTGTCGTAGTCAATTAGATACACACAGCTTAAACAGCTTTAAATGTAAATATGATACGAAAACGAGAGAAAAGTGTCCCTACATTGTATTAATAGTGATCGAAGTCCCGGGATTTTCGAAAACAATGACAAATATCGGCGAAAACGAACTTTACTTCAGACATATAAGCCTTTGTACTGGGAGGAAATATGATTTAAGACCCGAGGTATACATCTCACTGCAAATTTATTCACTCTAAATACTTTACTTTCTTGGTTCCAGAAATATTGTGTTTTGTTCAGATTTCCGTTCAAAGTTTCTCTGGCAAATAAGGAGAAACCCATTATTGTTTGTCTATACAAGCAAGATCCGTAAAGATTGAATAGTTCTCTATAGTTTCAATTTGTTTTCAATATTTTCTCCCTTTGCATTTCAAATTATATTTTTATTGGAACAAATTATTGTTTTGATCGTTAAAACTTTGATGTTGTCGTTGTTTTAGATTCAGCTACTCTGACCAAAAAGTTCCAAGTTGCATGGACTATGGTGAGCCCGTAGTGGACTTAACCTGGCAAAGGTGCGGGGCTGTATGAAACTGATATTTTCCGTCATACTTAACCAAATTTACTCCGACAACCTTCCTGGGGGTGTTATTAGGTCCTGTGCACCTGACACAAGAGCTCAAAACACCTGAAAGAGCAGGTCAACATGCTTGTGGCAGAGTCCTCAAAAGAGCACTAAATATATTACAAGAAGCACTCCTGACCTCCGGAGAAGGTGCGCACCCTGAACAAACTCCACACATCCAAAGAGAAACTCCACACCCGGCAACGCCTCCGATCCTCACTATACCACAAGTTGAAGAATTAAAGACCTCACCCGCTGTCCCCCATTTTCTCGAAGGTATTTTACTGGCAATTTCGTTTTTTTCCGAAGCCATAAGGAGAAACTGCAATTCTCTCCACGACTTTTATATCCACTTTTTATAGCTAAAGTTTATATTCAAGTAAAATTCAAATGATTTTTGCATTCCACGATCTGGTGATGTTTAGATAATTCTTTTTTGCAAACAAAATTTGCCTAATTAGTCAAGGAAATATTTCCAGAGGAAAACACTGTTTCCCAGTAGGCACGATATATAGTGTCAATAACTGCATGCTTCCAGGTATATTAAATTGTTCTAGCATTTACAGGGAGTGGCTTATGGATTAATTTTTGCATACACACGCACATATACGCAAACCAACATA
Source organism: Procambarus virginalis (assembly GCA_020271785.1). Lineage (NCBI taxonomy): Eukaryota > Metazoa > Arthropoda > Malacostraca > Decapoda > Cambaridae > Procambarus > Procambarus virginalis. Next base: position 38,798,791 of record WNGS01165523.1, on the reverse strand, counting down.
CAGACACCCCCCCCCCCTCCCAACACACATGCATACATGCCTCTACGTCAGGAAGCGAAGGTAGTAAAGACAATATTCATGACTATAAACCCAACTTTGTCCTAATGCTAAGGATCAACTTTTTTATTACGAACATTAAATATCACCAATAAAGTTACGTTTATGGGCTCCACTTCACCTGGAGTTGTCTGAGAAAACTCAGACAAACTTGCCTGTCGCCGAAGTCACTCGCTGTCATCGGCACTTTAGTAATCCGCGATTTCGCAGTTTCCTGAAATATAAGTCATCGACGGTGGAGGTCGTTCGCAGTCGACGCTGACGGTGGTGTTGCGAGGGCGAGCCGTGTTGCTCGCCGCCAAGCTCTCCTTAACTTCACTGCCGCTGTCGCCTTAAATATCTGTGTCGTAATCGTTGTTTCCATTCTTATAATCTGCATAATCGTCGTCGTTATCTTTATTCTACTTCTAGTTTTCCTTTTGTCCTCTTGCATTGCCCTTCCTGTCCCTCGCTGCAAGCATCCACTCTCCATACTGGTTGCGGCATAGCATATGTAACTATAATGGAGATGTAACCAATGTGTATACAAAAATTTACTGACACATATATGTATCGTGAACGTGCAGGCTGCATGTGTCCTGCATCTTACCCGTGGTCATACATGTCTGAGTACCTCCAGTGTTGAAGGTGGCGGTGCGCAAGTGTTCCCAACTTGCTTTCTCTGGCAGATGCAGAGATACCTGTCACTAGTTGGCCTACTTACAGGTCTGGCTTACCGAGTGAAGGTCACTCAGAAAGCCTAATAAAACAAAAATGAGAACGCCAGATTTTTACTAATTAACAAAATCGAAATCAGTACCAAAGATTTATGACACGAGCCCAAGTCCCATCGCCCGAAAACTAATAATTCTCTTTGTCTGGGACTGGATGCCTGAACTTTGGCTTACAGATGTCCTCCCAGGCAAACTACCGACTTTTTTCCAGGATGCAATCCACAACAGTTGCCACACTCCCGGATATCTATTTAATGCTAGATGAACAGAGGTATCAGGTGAAAGGGAATCGGTTCTTTCAATCCATGGGTTTCGTTATTGTGAGCCGAGTATGTAGACTACTGCGCTACCGGACCTATTATATAACAAAACAAGAGCGCAGACTCCCTTTAACGCCAAACTCCAGGAACTCTAGAGCTAACAGGCACGGGGACCTGGGCGACGCAAGGCACGGGGACCTGGGCGACGCCAGGCACGGGGACCTGGGCGACGCCAGGCACGGGGACCTGGGCGACGCCAGGCACGGGGACCTGGGCGACGCAAGGCACGGGGACCTGGGCGACGCAAGGCACGGGGACCTGGGCGACGCAAGGCACGGGGACCTGGGCGACGCAAGGCACGGGGACCTGGGCGACGCAAGGCACGGGGACCTGGGCGACGCAAGGCACGGGGACCTGGGCGACGCAAGGCACGGGGACCTGGGCGACGCCAGGCACGGGGACCTGGGCGACGCAAGGCACGGGGACCTGGGCGACGCAAGGCACGGGGACCTGGGCGACGCAAGGCACGGGGACCTGGGCGACGCAAGGCACGGGGACCTGCGCGACGCAAGGCACGGGGACCTGGGCGACGCAAGGCACGGGGACCTGGGCGACGCAAGGCACGGGGACCTGGGCGACGCAAGGCACGGGGACCTGCGCGACGCAAGGCACGGGGACCTGGGCGACGCAAGGCACGGGGACCTGGGCGACGCAAGGCACGGGGACCTGGGCGACGCAAGGCACGGGGACCTGGGCGACGCAAGGCACGGGGACCTGCGCGACGCAAGGCACGGGGACCTGCGCGACGCAAGGCACGGGGACCTGGGCGACGCAAGGCACGGGGACCTGGGCGACGCAAGGCACGGGGACCTGCGCGACGCAAGGCTCTCACGAATAAAAAAACAAACTTCCCAGCGGGCCACTCCTCGTAACACAGGTCCATCAGGCCCGGCGACGCTGACGTGGTCGTAAGTTTTACCAGTCGGGTCCGCCAACGTTATCAGGGATCGGGGGTCTTATCGGGGATCGGGGAAGAGGGGTGGCACCATGACGAAAGTAATGGCCAGGCTATCAATGCCCCGATAATGCAATTGGGCCTCGTGCTAGTCGGGGAGATGGGGAGATGAAGATAATGGTCGAGAGTGTGCAGAAACGAGGAATAATGGAGTAGGGAAGAGCAGGAACAGGCAAGGACGACAGTGCAAGAAGGCATAATAACACAACATGGTGGGGAAACAGAAGAAGAATAACGAGGATGTGAACAAAAAAGAGAGACGAGAGAGGGGATGGTGAAGGAGACAAGACATGGCAACAGAGGACCCGCTTTTCTTTACTTTTCCTCAGTGTTGCAGATTATGATGAGGTTCAAGACTTTTGTATTGGTTGTCAGGATCAGCTGGGCGTGTTTATCGCCCCTTCATTCTTTTGAAAGCTGAGATTTCTTTGCAGTGTCAATGAATTGTTGATGGACGACGAACGGGTGGATACTTAGAATGTAGATGGATGACGAGCACTTAGATGCCATGTAGATGAGCAACGAACAACATGCCTATATCCTCACTCCCAGACTCAATGCAGTGGGAAAAAACAAATCCAAAAGCACACAAAATATATTTTGATATAAAACGAATCTCGGCTCTTTTGATCGTTAGTCAAGTTACGAGGGAATGTTTGACCTTAAGCAGGGATCACAGCCTAGAATGACCTTGACCTTCGACAAGGTACAGCCAATTTCAAAGCGCAATTACGAAGACTAAAGTGAATGGTCCAGTGGTCAAATTTAGTAGAGCGTAATGGCGTCAAGTGATGAGCGACAGAGGATCATATCACAGGTAGACTGGTTTTAATTAGGAAGGTTCAAGAGATTTTCACATCGAACATATCGTCTGAAGAACACGTGTAGGATAATTCCAGCATCAAACGCAGGTTACCTTACAGTTATTCCGAGGATCAATGTCCCTGCGGCCGGTCTCTGACCGGGCTTCCTGGTTGGTGGTCTAATTAACCAGACTGTTAGACCAGGAAATGTAAGAACTGCCTTAAAAATGGCACTTCAAAATTCAAAATCAATATTGGAGTACAGACTCACGCTTTAAGCACAGAGTAAAGAACTGAGGAAAATAAGTTAGGGATTGTCAGTAATTGTTGTCCCTAAACTAAAACAGGTGACATAAATCTCGCATCTCATGAGAAAATAGGACAAATGGAACGTGATCACATGGGAACTCGGACGAAAAGGCGAATTAAACGTTAAATGATATAAGATAGAACGGGAAACATGGTAGCGAATGGCAAATACCACGAGAACAACTGTTATAGGCAATAGTCTTAATAAATAGATTTAGATGAATATATGACAAAAGCAATGAGGGAAAAAAATCATGCAAGTCAATTACCATTCAAACGGTTGGGCCCAGAAATGACAGATATTCCCTGCTAAGAAAAAGAAATCAATAATCGAAGTCAATGTGACAAAGGAGACAGTATTAGTCTCTCAGCCAGTCTTCAGCCAGCTCTGCTGTACAGTGTTGACATCGGTCAAGGTCCTCAGCATCCGTCAGCTGGTTATAGTTTCCTGAATCACAATGAGGATAAAGGATGTTACTGAGGAGAAATGAAGAGGGAGATTGAATAAATGATTGACTTGCCTGTTGGGTTACTCGGGATGGGCGAAAAAATGGATAGCCTGTTATGCTGAAACGAAGAAAGAGAAGGATGGAGAAAGACGGAGCGAGGAGAGAGAGAGATAGATAGAGAGAGAGAGAGAGAGAGAAGGAGAGAGAGAGAGAGAGAGGAGAGAGAGAGAGAGAGAGAGAATGATGGAGAAAGACGGAGCAAAAGAAAGGAAGAGAAGGATGGAGAAAGACAGACCTAGAGAGAGGAAGAGAAACACAACAAGATAGAGATACCATGAATCATTGATTATGTCAATGTTTGTCATGCTACAGTGTTCTCTTATTGCACAATGTGCTTAC
>WNGS01165523.1:38751453-38768407 GCA_020271785.1 Procambarus virginalis | reverse complement strand
AATAATAAAAATTAAATAAAAAAAATAAAAAAAAAACTTGGCCCTCGGTGGTATTGACATGTTCACGCTATACAAGATACGTCCAAGGTCTAATGTACGATTTTAATAGTTTACACGTTGGCTTCTGTTAGTCTTGACAAGTTTGTTTTTATAGTTCTCTATCGAGCTGGTCCACCTCACTCGAACAAAGAAATAACAAATTACAATGAAAACATCCACAATTCATTCCAAAAGCTAAAACTGCATTTTATCATGTTGTAAGTTAACATATCCGCTCCAGCAGCTCGGAGCACAAGAGGCCACCGCCTGGTACTCTACTTCACCGCCACTGGGCGCTTCCTGCACTAAGTTAACATTGGATAACGTCGAGGCGTGTGGCAGTTACCGCATCTGAATGGCTGTCGCATACTCGGCTCTCCTTAACAACCCCAGGAATGCGGCGTAGCTTTCCTGGCACGCTGTTGGCTGCTTTGTTCCTCACGAGTCCCTCTTAACTCCAATCCCCCTTCACTATCTTCCAATCTGTCAGAGTTCTAGAGAACAAAATCTGCATTTTGCTATAATTGGTTATAGTGTAGAGTTCTGCCTGAGAAATATTGGAAGATCGTCCGAGTTTGCAGGCTAAACATTGCAAAATATATTTTTTAATGGCCCCAATATGTATCGCTGAAAGAAAGATCCTGACTCATTTATTGAATGCTCTGAGGCGTTCTGATGCACACTATATTTATGTATTTTTATCGAGACTGTAGAGAAACTTGCTATGATGAGAGACTTTATCTTGCAGTTTGTGAAGAATGTGACTTTTAGGACTTCGAGTTCAAGTTAGCACATTGTGTCGTCTGTTAATGAACTTTAGGGTATTACCATATAAGACTGTTTTTTGGTGTATATATTAACCGGACACAGTACAAAACCTCTGCTGCTTGTGCGCATGCGTGTTGTGCTCCCCCGCTTGTGCTCGATTTCTTTGAATTATATATTTCTGTCTCTGTAACTTCCAGGTCATTGGCACCTCTCAACTCCTGTTGAATAATTTACATTCTCGACTCTGACAACCATGGCGCGGCAGGACCACAACCTGGTCAGTAGAGGAACAATACAAGCTTTCCCGCTCCAGCACCCACCCACCACACCAACCACACCACCACCACCCACACCCCACCACCCACACCGCCCACATCACCACCACCACTCCCACTACCCACACCGCCACCCCCGCCACCCACACCGCCCACACCGCCACCATCCCACCAACCACACCACCACACCCCCCCCTGCCTACACACCACCACCACCCCTCCACCAACCCCACCACCCACACCGCCCACACACACCACCCCCGCCACACTACCACCACCACCACCAGTCCCACCACCCCCACCACCCACACCGCCCACACCACCCCCACCACCCACACCGCCCACACCACAACCCCCGCTACCCACACCGCCCACACCACCACCCCGCCACCCACACCGCCCACACCACTACCACCACCCCCGCCACCCACACCGCCCACAGCACCCACACCACCACCCCCACCGCCCACCACCCATAAGGGTGGTTCTAGATAGAAAACTATCACCTGAGGACCACATAAAGAATATTGTGCGAGGAGCCTATGCCACGCTTCTAACTCAGAATTGCTTTTAAATACATGGATGGCGATATACTAAAGAAATTGTTCACGACTTTTGTTAGGCCAAAGCTAGAATATGCAGCGGTTGTGTGGTGCCCATATCTTAAGAAGCACATCAACAAACTGGAAAAGGTGCAAAGACATGCTACTAAGTGGCTCCCAGAACTGAAGAGCAAGAAATATGAGGAGAGGTAGAGGCATTAAATATGCCAAAACTAGAAGACAAGAAAAAGAGGTGATATGATCACTACATACAAAATAGTAAAGAAATTGATAAAATCGACAGGGAAGATTTCCTGAGACCTGGAACTTCAAGAACAAGAGGTCATAGATTTAACTAGCTAGCTAAACTAGCTAAACACAGATGCCGAAGAAATATAAGAAAATTCACTTTCGCAAACAGTGGTAGACGTTGGAACAAGTTTGGTGAGAAGGTGGTGGAGGCCAAGACCGTCAGTAGTTTCAAAGCGTTATATGACAAAGAGTGCTGGGAAGACGGGACACTACGAGCGTAGGTCTCATCCTGTAACTACACTTAGGTAATTACACTTAGTTAAAAACCACCCACCGCCCACACCAGCACACCACCCACACCACCCCCACCACACACACCAACCCACGCCCACCCCACAACACCACACCACCCACACCACCCCACCACCCACACCACCCACCACCCAACACCACCCCCACCACCACACCACCCCCACCACCCCAACCCGCCCACACCACACACCACCTCCACCGCCCACACCACTCCCACCGCCCACACCCGACAATACTGGTGTCAGGCAGCACGTCATTGGTTACGACGCCATACAGTGCGACCAGTCAATGGTTACCACCATTACAGTACAACCCGTCATTGATTATGACGCAATACACTTCCCATATTTAGTTAGTAGAGCCCGGCATCCAGGTCCCGCGCTAGGCCGTGTGCTCGTGCTGTCACCCTCAAAGAGAAGGTTTAATTAATCGTGTATAATCACATTAACAGGGACGGCCTTCAAGATACGACAAAAGGGACGTATTACAATCTCATACTTATGTATGTAATTAGAAAACAGTAAAGGCACTATATTAAGATGAATTTTAAGCTTCTCTCTTCGTCTTTTTTTCGCTCTCTCTCACCTCTCCTCTGTGCACACCCGTGAAGCCCTGTGAGGAAAAGCTTTACCCATTTTTAGAACTCTATGCCAGCAAGATATTACCAGGAAATATTGAAAAAGGTCTCATTTTTTATATACATAAATAATATTAGGGAAGTGTTAACCCAAGTTGTTCGACATTTGGTGTCATATTACATTGTTGGTAAGGAGGAGGTGACCAGAGGTGACCAGAGGTGACCAGAGGTGACCAGAGGTAGGTTGCAATCAGTCCAACAAGGTAATAGTTGTAAGATAAATATAATTGAATCCTGCAACTGCGACTCAATGAGCCGATTCACATGGGCGGTCACCTGCCACTGTACCTGTTGACGGCGGCTGGTGCACCTGGCACTGTTCCTGTTGACGGCGGCTGGTGCACCTGGTACTGTCCCTGTTGACGGCGGCTGGTGCACCTGGTACTGTCCCTGTTGACGGCGGCTGGTGCACCTGGTACTATCCCTGTTGACGGCGGCTGGTGCACCTGGTACTATCCCTGTTGACGGCGGCTGGTGCACCTGGTACTATCCCTGTTGACGGTGGCTGGTGCACCTGGTATTGTCCCTGTTGACGGCGGCTGGTGCACCTGGCACTGTCCCTGTTGACGGCGGCTGGTGCACCTGGCACTCTTCCTGTTGACGGCGGCCGTCAACACAATACCGCAATATTCACAAGACCCAGACAGGAGTTCAATAGAAACAACATATCAACCATTAATGTAATAGAGAGAGTAGCTTCAGTTGCCTGCAGGAATGGATCCAGACTCGAAATCATGGGCGACTTCAACCATGGAATGTTAGACTGGGAGAAAGGGGGAATCACATGATGGTGCAGATACACGGCGAGCTAAATTCTTGGAAGTGGCAACAAGAAACTTTCTGAGCCAACATGTCAAGGGACTCACAAGAATGAGAGTCAATGATGAACCAGCTAGACTCGACATGATATTCACCTTGAATGAGTCAGAAAAGGTGGAAGTCAAATTTGAAGCCCCCATGGGAATGAGTGACCATATTGTATTGACATTTGAGTATCTGGTGGAGGTAGGGATAACCTATCCAAGGAATGGATCAGAAAAGAAAAGGCTAAATTACCGAAGAGGAAAATATGATGAGGAACTTTCTAATGGGAATACCATGGGAAACAGAACTCAGGGAAAAGACTACATTCTATGATGGACTACGTCACCCAGAAGTGCCAGGAAGCTGCAGACAGGTTTATCCCAGCCCAAAAAGATTAAAATGAAAAGCAACGGAAGAATCCATGGTTCATTCAGGAATGTAAGGTAGGGAAGCAATTGAGTACAAGAATATGGAGAAACTACAGGAATAGCAAAACACCAGAGAGCTGGGAGAAATACCAGAGGGCCAGGAATGAATACCTTAGAGTGAGGAGAGAAGCAGAGACGGTATGAAAATGACATCGCGAGTAAAGCCAAGACCCAACCAAAATTGCTCCACAACCACATCATTAGGAAAACAGCAGTGAAGGAACAAGTGACGAAAATGAGAAAAGGGGAGAACAGATACACAGAGAATGACATGGAGATTTCTGAAGAACTCAACAAGAGATTCCAGGAGGTTTTTACAATAGAGCAAGGAGAAGCCCCTGTACTAAATAAGGCGGCAAACCAAGCAATCTTGAATGAATTTGAGCTCACCAGTGATGAGGTCAAAATGAATCTGTTGGAGCTGAACGTGACAAAGTCTGTTGGGCCTGACAGAATCTCACAATGGATACTAAAAGAGGGTGGAGAAGCACTGTGTGCCACTCTCTATGGTATATAATGGGTCACGGGAAACAGGAGACTTACCAGAAAGCTGGAAGACGGCTAATGTAGTCCCAATATACAAAAAGGGTGACAGGCAAGAGGCACTGAACTATAGGCCAGTTTCCCTAACTAGTATATTATGCAAGATAATGGAGAATATCATGAGGAAAAGGCTCATAGAACATCTAAAGGGTAAAAGCTTCGTAACACACTACCAGCATGGGTTCAGGAATGGTAAATCGTGCCTCTCAGGCTTAATTGAATTTTATGACCAGGCGATAACAATTTGGCAAGAATGAGAAAGGTGGCGGCCAAAATGAATTTCCTTGGACTGTCAGAAAGCCTTTGACACAGTTCCCCATAAAAGGCTGTCAAAAAAAAAGTTGGAGAAACAGGCGTTAAGGTAAGGTGTTCCAGTGAATAAGGGAGTAGCTAAGTAACAGGAAACAGTGACTAACTGTGAGGGGAGAGACATCAGAGTGGCGAGATGTCATCAGCGGAGTCCCACAGGGCTCTGTACTTGGACGCATCCTGTTTCTAATATCTGTAAACGATCTTCCAGAGGGTATAGACTCATTTCTCTCAATGTTTACTGATGATATAAAAAATATGATAAGAATCAAGACAGGTGAAGATAGACAGAGACTACAGGACAACCTGGACAAACTGGAGGGATGGTCTACAAAAGGGATACAAAGTTTAACTCAGGAAAGTGTAAAGTAATGAAATTAGCCGAAGGGAGCAGGAGGCTGAACACAAGGTACCATCTGGGAGATGAATCCTGCAAGAGTCACATAGAAAGATCTGGGAGAAGAAATCCACAAGGACCCTGATGAGGGTTCGAACCTACGTCCAAGAGGATCCCAGACACACCTTAATCGACTGTGCCACTACATGGTAAAAGAATTGCAAACGGGAGTTCTACTGACCTTACACGGATCCTGCAGTCTCTCCGCAACCCGTCCTCTTAAAAATAACGTCACTTTTCGCTCGTATGCGCACTATGGCCAAATTTGGACGTAATTTGAAATGAAATCGACTCACAAAAGTGACGTACTGTTCCGGTCTCTGTTTGAGTCGTCCGGCTTACTCGGCAAGCTTAGAAGAGGCAACTTTCCATTAACGTTTTTCATACCGTTTTGAAACTTTATGAGAATTTCCTGCCCACCTAACCTATCAGAGGACCCTTAACTTACTGTTGCTGAAAAAAAAAATTCAAAGTTTATTTTATTTTTTTTCCATTTTCAAATTACGTCCATATTCGGCCATACGGGCAAACGGCCAAAAGCGACGTTCTTTTTAAGAGGACCTCTCCGAGACACAAACCAGGGTTTTACACAATTCCCCCCATGCACCTGGGCACTGTCAACAGTCTTTTCTACCTCTTCGTCCTTACTTCATTACTCACAGAAATCACAATAGCGTGATGCATCAAATGCACAAATCCACAAAGGCCGTGATGGGGCGATTAAGGCGCGTCTGGGATCCTCTCAGACGTAGGTTCGAACCCTCATCACGGCCCTTGTGGATTTGTTCCAGCAGCAGGACGAGAGACTGCAGCAGCAGGACGAGAGACTGCAGCAGCAGGACGAGAGACTCCAGCAGCAGGACGAGAGACTCCAGCAGCAGGACGAGAGACTGCAGCAGCAGGACGAGAGACTCCAGCAGCAGGACGAGAGACTCCAGCAGCAGGACGAGAGACTCCAGCAGCAGGACGAGAGACTCCAGCAGCAGGACGAGAGACTGCAGCAGCAGGACGAGAGACTCCAGCAGCAGGACGAGAGACTCCAGCAGCAGGACGAGAGACTCCAGCAGCAGGACGAGAGACTCCAGCAGCAGGACGAGAGACTGCAGCAGCAGGACGAGAGACTCCAGCAGCAGGACGCTCGGACTCCAGCAGCAGCAGGACGAGAGACTCCAGCAGCAGGACGCTCGGACTCCAGCAGCAGCAGGACGAGAGACTCCAGCAGCAGGACGCTCGGACTCCAGCAGCAGCAGGACGAGAGACTCCAGCAGCAGGACGCTCGGACTCCAGCAGCAGCAGGACGAGAGACTCCAGCAGCAGGACGCTCGGACTCCAGCAGCAGCAGGACGAGAGACTCCAGCAGCAGCAGGTCAACTTACTAAATTGTAAATTGTAAAGATTTATATGTTGTTAATTCTTGCAACTGAACATTGCAGGCCAAGTCAGTGAACGATGAAGCTCTAGTAAGTGAATATTTTGGACAACAACTGGCATGTACTCCAGGCCTGGGTTGTTCTTCTTGAGTTCAAGACACTAAACATTTCCAGTTATGATAGATTCAAATTTTTATCACAGTGAAATTGAGAAGATTAAAAAATATTTCTGCAGCAGAATTCTTCATGGTATCGGCAACAGGTTCCTGTTTCAACTGGAGGCGCCGTTATTCATCATACGAAAGTTGCACGAGTCTGTACATTAGTGTTGAATTATGGTGTTCATAATTTATTTTGTTTATCTACAGTTAACCTGCTACAGTTAACTGCAGGTTTTAATAAGTAGCATTTCCCAAGTTCAAACTGCTACACATTTCATGTCAACGTGCGATGATGTAATACGTTAAAGATTTCAGCAGTCCATTCCAGGCTATAATAGTTTCCTGCCATAATCTGCAACAGATTCATGTTTCATGTTTAAGCTGCTGATAATCTCGCCCGCTACAAACTTTACATTCCAGATTCCAGCAGCACTTGTTTTCAACGCTTCCAGCTGCACGCTTAATAATGCATTAGATCCACGGTCCAGAGACAGGAATTGTTCAGTCTGAACCTGTATAGAAGCTTGTGGCACTTTACCACACATGCTGTACTTATAGAAGCCGGTACTGCTCGAGATGTTTATTTTTTATTTTTATTTTGAGATATATACAAGTGTTGTTAAATTCTTGTACAGCCACTAGTACCGTAGCGTTTCGGGTAAGTCCTTAATCCTGTGTTCCCTGGAATACGACTCCCGAAAAGATTCGTTTTTACAACCAAGTTCCCATTTTACTGTTGAGGCTCCAGAGGCTACAGTTATGGATTTGCGACCAGTAAATCCTCCCCCGGCCAGGATACGAACCCAGGACAAAGCACTTGCAGAACGCCTGGCAAGCGTCTTACCAATACGCTATGGAGACTGGGATAATTTATCTTAAATTATATTTTTTTACTGTCATTTAATGCTTGATCGATTTTTTTCTGAACATATATTGTAAATAAAAGTGATGCAGAAACAAATAAAATTCCACGAAGCGAGTAATATTTTCAGTTGCTGCCGCGTATTGATATAAGCTGACGGTCTTTGCTGTCGATTCGATTATCTTTGGCGGTCACTCATAAAAATATGTATCACAAACATTTAAATATCTCTCAGTGTCATATGGTGTACGCTGGATCATAACAGGGACCTCTACACTAAACACTCTGGCACTTCTCAGAGGATGAGCAGCACCAGAGCTACCCATGTGGGGCTCCCACACACACTCACACACGTATTGTTTCTTCTACCAATCCTTATATATTTATAATTATTTGTTTTTAAACTTTATTACACAGAATGGGTTACATACAAGGTACAAAGTTGTCACAGACGGTCGAGTTCCTGCAGCTCCTCAGATGACGGGCAAGAATCATGAATGCAGTTATATAATATAGGCGAATTTGTGATGCATACCACGTAGGCTGTACCAAACAGCAGCAGCGCAAGAGGCCGAAAGAGGACAGCAGGAACTCTTATAAAGACTCCACAGCATGGTATTTTTAAGCGGGGAAAGTTCATCGAGCATCTTGCGTTGTTAACTTAGAAGTAGTGAGTGTTGGTTGGACGCGGGCGGTGTCAGGGTGGGCAGTTGGGACGGGAGAGAGGCCTGGATGGCACGTATTGATTGTTCGCCTTCCAGCAATGATGGTTGGAGGTCGCTCCTCCACCCACCATCAACCCTGATCCGCTCTCGCTGAGGCCTGCGTGGGATGACCAGCCCTGCTGCTCATGCTCGACAGGGTGTGCTGTTGAAGGCTGCTGAAGCTGTTTAACATGTTAGTACCTGCAGATAATTTTTCTGAATGATGCTACTGCTTAATATGTTATATATATGTGTCGATATTTGGCGTTAGGCAAGGCGTTAGAACAAGTTAGTTTATTAAGCGTCAGGTCTTACGATTTCGAAAGTTTTCAACTCGCAGCCTCTTTTGAGGCCAGGCTTTACTAATGACCACATGATCAGTTAAGCTATTGCTATTTGCGACCCACCTGCCCACGTAGTGTTTAAAATCCGTCAGGTAATGAACTTAGTGCTAAAACTTGTCTGTTCCCTGTTGAATTGTTCCACCTTTATTTCGATAATATTTCTTATATTGTTTATCTCTCCCAGGAAACAAAATGTGAGTGGTCAAAATTGTTTTAAAGTACTATACAGATTGTATGCCAACTGTAAAGGATTTCTAAGTTCTGTTCTCTTGTATCTTCCTACCTGGAAGGAGAATGTGAGAAATCTACAAAATTCTAGAATATCGACTTTTGACTCTTAGATACAGGTACTAAAGGTGAATAAAATAATTTCGTGGATTTCGTTAGCCTGCATTATTTTTCATAGTTGATTGTAGTTTTCCGTCATTTTATCGAGGCAACTTTGCTGTTTGATTTTATGATTACAACCTGATAGAGGAACTAGGATAATTTTTGTCTTTGAAACTAATAAAGAGGATAAGATCAAGACTGCAGGAAGACTTCGATGCACTTCAAAGATGGCTTGAGAAATGAGCAGTTGATTTTAGTCTTGATAAGTGAAAAATAATAAGGTTGGGGACAGGAGTGAGAAGACCCCAGAAATATTAGTCTGAAGCAGAGGTTAAAGTAGTATATATTAAGCAAAACATCATGCCAAGATTTTTGCTTAATATATTACTAAATTAATTGTTTTTTCTCCCGTTTATAAATATGGGAACTTTTAGAAACTTTGACGGCCAATCAGAGCAGTACATTTAAATTGTGCAAGACGTGAACCGAGTATGCAACAATGCATTGGATTCATCTCCTGATAAAATATTTGAAATTCTAAAATTCCAAATTACACAACATGTGTTCGGAATAGTCAAGTTAAAATTGGAAGCATAAATTATTCAAACTCACCACATTGTAGGAAGGAAGCAGAGAGGATNATCACCTCGTTGTCATGTTTACCGTGCTATTTGCACCTTGCCAAATTACTAACGTTAAGAATTTCCAAACAATATATAGAAGATAATGGTAACATTATGAATCTTGCCCTCGGCCTTCCTTTCCTCCTCTGTTCTTGTTCAATAAAGCACAGAAGGTTATTTTCTTTTCTAGAAATCTCATTCTCTATGTTTCACTGTGTAAATTATAACTAATATAAATAAAATAAATATAAATAAATAAATATGTTTATTCAGGAAAGGTACATACATAGAGAGATTTTACATAAGTTGATCGATTTATAGATAGAGCTAGTACATACAATGCCTAAAGCCTATATAAGTAAAGTATAATGTAAACAAAAATATTGGAGTGTCCTAGGCATACTCGGGCTCCGAGGGGAATGTATGAGCTGTATTATATCGCCTGCACTCGAGCAGTGATACATTAGCCTATATACACACATACCAACGTATTATGTCCTATATATTTTTGGACGAAATATTTCACGCACGTGGGTTCGATTTTTCTGGCTGGACGAGACGTTAGCGCACGTTCACTTACACCCAGCGCCTTTGTTCACCTGGTGGTAAATATGTTCTTGGCAGCTAGTCATTTCTCATGTAGAACTTCTTACATGTGACCACAGATCCGTATGTGCTTGTAGGGTGTATGTGTGGTGCTTATTCTTAAATACATCAAGAAGGGGTACCCTGCTGCACCAGGGTATCTTCGCCCTGCTTCACGCTCTAGGTATTAACCTGGATCATAACTATGTAATTAACGCAACTTTTGTTCTCGGTTATATTGGATCAATCTGGTTTATATTATCATTGTCCTTGAAAAGTTAAGATTCAGTTATGAAAGATTAATAGTATAGTATTATGATTGTATTAGGTGCATGTTGTATTATACAACCATTGTATTTCATTATACCAACGGGTGGTAGTCAAGGATGCGGCCACAGGTACTGGACGGGTTCCATTCTGGCCCATGTCACCTAGAGTCAGCCGGGTATTAGTGGATCAACTGTAGCGAGTTTCGTGATATATATTATTTTGCCATGGATTATTCATATGATTTGGATATTATTTCTGTTAGTACTTAATTATTACTCGTTATATATATATGTTGTATGGCAATGTTGGCCCAGAGCGACTAGATGGCGATTATGTTGTATTAAGAGATGCGATAGGTTGGCGGCATTTGTGTAGGAGCTCCTCCCTGAGTCAGTTGCAGGGCGATTCAGTCATTGGCGCATGGAACCCGGAACGCAGAGGTTGTTAGCTGCTCTGAGATCAGTGGTGTTTTAGTCTAGTTAGAATTGTATTCATCTTTGATTTAACAGTTATTAAGCTTATTATCACTGTAATACTACTGTGCATCGTAACTTCAGTGATTGTGATAATGTCAAAGTGACAACCGTCCGGATAGCCTTCGGAAATTTGGAGAAGAGAAGCTTTCCAAATGTGATATGTAACCATGGTGAGACTCGGTCTAAAGCGTGCTTGCTGCCCAGACATGGAACTCTTACAGAATGAAACAATACAAAACTAGAAAAGGAACAGAAATAGGCAACATGGCTCGTTCCTGAGCTATAAAGAAGAAATAGGACAGACATGACAACGGCATGCAAGATTCAAGAGGAATTGATAAAGTAGAAAAGCAACTCACTAAGTGCGAAATAGTACACTAGGGTGACAAATGGAAACTGGAAAGAAATGAGTTACAGATGTCAGAAGGAACTTGTGTATGTGTCGTAATTAAATGGATTAGTTGTAAGACGCAATTGTAAACAAGAGGACAACTACCGACGCTCGACTCTGTAAACACATCAAGGTGAGTACACTTGAGTGAATACATGAGTAAATCTAGCCCTCTACTGTACTGATCTAGCCCTCTACTGTACTGATCTACATCTAGCTCTGTACTGAGCTGCTAAACACCTCAAATGATATGGTGGAAGTGCTGATAGTCAAAATAGAGATCCTAAACGTAGTTGTTGTCCTTGTATATAAGTCACCGGAGGCAAACCCTCAGCAGTTTAAAGACCAACTAATGAAAATAGAACACTGCTTGGAAAACCTCACAAATCCAGCTCCGAACATCATCCTGCTTGGGATTTCAACCTACGGCACCTGAAATGGAAGCACCTGGCTAATACAGTAATATCAGAAAGAATACCAGGAAGTAGCCTAAATGAACAGGCACATGCAAATGACCTGCTACGGATGTGCGATAGGTTTGCCTTAAACCAGCAAATAGTAGAACCAACTAGGAAGGAGAACACGCTGGACCTCATTTTCACTAATAATGATGATTGATCGGGAACATAATGATTACAAATACCTGTTACTCAGATCACAACTTAATTGAAGTTCTGACAACCATGGGGAATGGACCTTCAAAACCAGTCCAGATTCCCGGTGGAGGAGATTTCAGCAAATTCAACTTCAATAATAAACAGATAAACTGGGAGCAAATAAACCAGGACTTCACAGAAATAAACTGGGAAGAACAGCTAGAAAATGCAAACCTGAACCAGTGCCTGGAAAAAATAAGCTCAGTAGCACTAGAAATATGTTCAAACCGCATACCCTAAGAAAAAAGAGAAGAGATGCAGATTGGAACGGGAACGTCGTTCCCTTATAGGCGAAGAAAACGAATCGCGGAACAACTTGAGAGTCGCACCCTATCTCAAGAACGGCGAAGAAGGTTAGGTAGAGAAATAGAAACAATTGAACTCAAGCTACAAGAATCATACAAAACCCAGGAGAGGCAAAGAGAGCAAAAGGCCATCAGTGAAATAGAGAGAAATCCGAAATATTTTTTCTCCTATGCAAAATCAAGATCAAAAACCACATCTAGTATCGGGCCCCTGCGAAAGGGAGATGGAACTTTCACCGATGACAACAAAGAAATGAGCGAGCTACTGAGGAAGCAGTACGACTCTGTTTTCAGCGAGCCATTAAACGCACTAAAGATAACCCAAATGAATTTTTCATGGATATGATACCAACATCAAATCATATATCAGACGTCACCCTATCCCCACTGGATTTTGAAGAAGCCATAAACAGTATGCCTATGCACTCTGCACCAGGCCCGGATTCTTGGAACTCCATATTCATCAAGAACTGTAAAAAACCACTATCGCAGGCCCTTCACATTCTGTGGAGACAAAGCCTAGATACTGGCGTTATCCCTGACATACTAAAACAGCAGAGATAGCACCACTCCATAAAGGAGGAAATAAGGCAGAGGCAAAAAATTACAGACCGATAGCACTAACATCGCACATCATAAAAATTTTGAGAGAGTGCTAAGAAGTAAGATCACAAAATACATGGAATCACAGCATCTCCATAACCCCGGACAACATGGTTTCAGAACAGGGCGCTCTTGCCTGTCGCAGTTGCTGGACCACTATGATATGGCATTAGATGCTATGGAAGACAAACAAAACGCTGATGTAATTTACACAGATTTCGCAAAAGCTTTTGATAAATGTGACCATGGTGTTATTGCACATAAAATGCGTTCAAAAGGAATTACCGGGAAAATAGGCAGATGGATCTACAATTTCCTGACTAACAGAACCCAATGTGTAATAGTCAACAAAATAAAATCCAGCCCATCAACCGTGAAGAGCTCAGTCCCCCAGGGTACTGTGCTTGCTCCAGTACTTTTTCTCATCCTCATATCGGACATAGACAAAACACAACCTATAGCACTGTATCATCCTTTGCAGATGACACTAGGATTTTCATGAGAGTTGGCAACATAGAGGACACGGCAAACCTCCAATCAGATGTAGATCAGGTCTTTCTATGGGCTACAGAAAATAATATGGTGTTTAACGAGGATAAGTTCCAGCTCATGCGCTACGGAAAAATTGAAAATATAAAAACAGAAACCACGTACAAAACTCAGGCAAATCATAACATAGAACGAAAAGGCAATGTAAAGGATCTGGGTGTACTCATGTCGGAAGACCTTGCCTTTAAAGAACACAATAAAGTAGCCGTCACAACTGCAAGAAAAATGACAGGTTGGATAACAAGAACTTTTCACACTAGAGATGCTATACCGATGATGACACTTTTCAAAACGCTTGTGCTCTCTAGAGTGGAATACTGCTGCACAATGACAGCCCCTTTCAAAGCTGGAGAAATTGCTGACCTGGAGAGCGTGCAGAGGTCCTTTACTGCTAGAATCCACTCAGTAAAACATCTAAATTACTGGGACCGGCTAAAGAGCCTAAATCTGTACTCCCTTGAGCGCAGGCGGGAGAGATACATAATAATTTACACGTGGAAAATATTAGAGGGGCTGGTCCCAAACCTGCACACAGAAATAACATCACATGAGACCAGAAGACATGGCAGGATGTGCAGAATACCCCCGTTGAAAAGCAGAGGTGCAACAGGTACTCTGAGAGAGAACTCTATCAACATCAGAGGCCCGAGACTGTTCAACACGCTCCCGCTACACGTAAGGGGCATAACTGGCCGACCCCTCACAGTGTTCAAGAGAGAACTGGATAAGCACCTCCAAAGGATACCTGATCAACCAGGCTGTGACTCATACGTCAGGCTGCGAGCAGCCGCGTCTAACAGCCTGGTTGATCAGTCCAGCAACCAGGAGGCCTGGTCGACGACCGGGCCGCGGGGACACTAAGCCCCGGAAGCACCTCAAGGTAACCTCAAGGTAAGGTAAGCCCCCCTGCCCTTATCACCCCCGCCCCCCACGACCGTGACTCCTCAACGTGTCTATATATCTTGACCTTACCGCTTGGCTGATTGAGTTTTTGATTGTTGCTGCAGGAGGCGACTACTCCATACTCATCCTTTAAGCGGTAGCGCAAAAGGCATTACAGAGGGCACAAAGGTCTTTTATTTGACCTCAACGGAGATTATTACATTAACACTTACATTTATCCTTCACACCTTATAATTGCAATGTCAGCTAGTTACAGAGAATGTTCTATTTCAAGGGCTATATGATTACATTAAATCATTATACATTAATGGTAGGTCTTATCGCTAATACATAATTGTTTAAGTAATGGAGATATTACAGTCATAGGGGAGCTGCTGCTTGACTAGCCTTCACAAGACACTACACCTCACTGATTGCCCCACCATCCTGACCCGGCCACGTTCTCAACCTACCGACACCCCGACCTTCTCTTATTCCTAACGTTTCCCTATTTTCTCCTCGCTGAACTTTTCAGACTTCCAAGTCACCATTGTGGACCCTGGCCTCAGTGTGAACTTTCCTGACCTTAACCTTATCCGTGTTTATCATGAGCTTCTGCCTGACTGGTTCCCGCAGTAATTACCTGAACATTCGTCTTTGTCAGCGATTCTCATCTTGTGATCCCTAGCCCAATACATCACCTACCTCCTTCCCTCAGCCCGTTCTCAGACGGAAATTCGTAGAAATTGTTCGGATGTATCGTAGAATTTTGTTCGGGGTCTGAGTAGAATTCCTACACAAAGACGTCCTTAATGCACATCAAAATTTGTTCACTGGCGTCTTTTGCAAACAGTGATGCATTTGGTGAGAGGCTCGGCTATCATCCCTCTTGCAACCCGTCCTCGCAAATTTAATAAGTCAATATTGACTTATTAAATATGTGCATAGGTGACATACTTAACATAATAGTTTCCCTTGAAAATCTTCATAGAAAACACCGACCTTACCTAACCTTGTTAGTATGTTAAGACAAGCATCTTATTGCTTCGTAATTTCAATATTACCTAACCTATACCTATAATAGGTTAAGTAACAATTGTAATTACGAAGCTATAAGATGCTTATTTTAACATACTAACAAGGTTAGGTAAGGTAGGTGTTTTCTATGAAGATTTTCAAGGGAAACTATTATGTTAAGTATGTCACCTATGCGCACCGCAACTAATAAGTCAATATTGACTTATTAAATTTCGAGGACGGGTTGCCCTCTTCTCTACTCCGGAAACTTTCTTTCCTCCTCCTAATTATCTATTCATCCAAATATTCCCTTCTACCCCCTCTTCTGTTTATCTTCTCCCCCCTCCTCCTCAACTATTTTCTCCTCGAAGACTGTCTATTCCCTCCTCCTCTACTTCCCTCCTTCTCCTCTCTTTTCCGCCTCTTTCCCTTTCACCCTTCCCTCCACCTTCTCAATCTACTTCTTTCTTCCCCTCTTCTTTCTCATCATCTTCCTACCTTACCCTTTCTACCCTCTCCTCGCCTTCTTTCCTCCTCCTCCTATCCTTCCCTATCCCTGTCTTCATACACCTACACTTATCTATCCATACTCTTCCTCACTCCTCATTTTTTCTAACATTCCCTACCTCTCATTCTCCTTTTTATCTTTCTCTCTTTTTATCTCTCTGCTTTTCTTCCTCCTACCCATTAACGCCCCCCCCCCCTCCCACTCCCTCACTACTTCCTCTTCGCTCCTGCTTCTCAGCATCACTACCAAAACACATGTTTCAGGATAAATTTGTGTTAAGGTCTCTGGCATTTTTGGTTTGAATTTTTTTTTCCCGATGTAAGAGGTGGAAAAAGTGTTGGGATAGGGTGAGCGAGGAACCGCAAGAGGCTTATGAATAAGGCGGAGATGAGAAACGCGTAGGAAGCTGCTGTCAGTTGACGTTTTCTGTTTTGTATCGGAGAACTCTGCTGTTACGCTATAAATCTTTCCGTGTAAGATGAGGTGAGAACACAGGAGCAATAGATTCAGGTGGAAGCTGGGGAGTGGGCTAGGGTAAGGGAAAGTGAGTGTGGTTAGGATAAGGGAGGGAGAGAGGGGAGGAGGAGAGGGAAGGGTTTCAGAGTAGGTAAGAAGAGGATTTGAGAGGGATCGTGAGGAGAGGAAGAAGAGGGATTTTAATTGGGAAGAGGAAGAGAGGGGAGTAAGGAATGGTAGGGATGAGACGATAAATAAGCGGATATAAAGGAAAAAAGAGAAAGTGGAGAGAGATGAGAGGGGGAAATTTTAAAGGAAAGGATAGGAGGAGAGACGTGTAGGAGGTGGAGATGGGAAAATGGCTAGAATGTGTTTATTGTGTTCATGTTGGGAAGCCGTTGTAACTCCCTTAAAAACATTCTTCAAGTTATATTAAGAAAATAGCAAAGGCTTACACAGGATCCGGTAGTTTATTATACTTGCTCAGCGGAACAATATTTTAATAAGCTGTAAACTTTTTAGAATAAATATTTATTGAATAATTACCTTTTTTATT
>WNGS01165523.1:38729928-38740068 GCA_020271785.1 Procambarus virginalis | reverse complement strand
ATAAAGAAGAGAACTGGACGAGTAGTGGAAGATTGAAGTGGCAGCGAGGCCAGAATTTGTCACTCATACCAGAGTTAAATGACACGGATACCAATGAAAGATCCGAATATAGGGACAGGAAAAATTTGTTATCCAAAATTTATTGACAATAAGACCATGTTGTAATCATGAACATAAGAATCAGGTAACTGCAGAAGGCCTACGGGCCCATATGAAGCAGCTCCTATTTATATCCTCCCAAACTCATTCATATACGCTTGAAACAATCAAGGGATCATAATTCAATTATGTTACGCGGTAACGAATAGAAGTATGGGCCAATACGCCTTCTGCAGTTACCTTTATTCTTATGTTCTTACGTTCTTATATAATCTGTTCCACAAATCAACGGACTCACAAATTACCTGTTACCGAATTAGTATTTACCCACGTCTTTCCTAAATTTAAACTTGTCCAATTTATACCCATTGTTTCGAGTTCTATTTTGTGTTGATACTTTTAATACCCTATTAATATTAATTACCCTGTCAGTCAGTCTGGCGCAGGCAGCCACAGTGAGAGGGTGTGTTACCTGGAGCTCCGATTGTGCTATCGAAGTAATAATGGAAGATGTATCGAGATTGATTGATGGAGATTAAGCCACCCAAGAGATGATACGGGCATGAATTGCCCGTATGGTGTAGTGAAGGAGCTGATAGATCTATGTGGAGCTCAAAGGACAGAGTTGGATTCGCTCCTGGAGGATCTAATGAGGATGAAACAACGTGTCTACCCTCAGGAGCAAGTAAAGAAGGTGAGCAGCATTACAAGTCTTCGTCTTCGAGTGTCACAAAGGACGGGACTTAAAAAGACTCTGACATGGCCGCCTACAGCTGTCCTAAAGACATCAAACACCTTCGGCGTGTTGGAAGACGAGTGTTGTAGGGAGACTGCAGTTCACTCGAGAGACAAGGCAACGAAGAAAACGCCGGTAAAGGAAGTACCTACACGAATTTTGGTTGTTGGTGATTCCCAGGTGAGGTTTTTGTATAGAGCTTTTTGTGTCAGAGATAGAGGGAACAGGTTAAGGGTTTCCTATCCGAAAGCAGGAATTTGAGAATATTGTAAACAATATGAATGATATAATGGCTGGAAATGGGAACCCATTATTTGTATCAGTGCCGGTGGAAATGATGTAGGACTAGTTAGGAGTGAGGCACTGATACAGAGGTTTAAGACAGCCATATAATTAGTTAGGAACACGGCAGGAATCCCGGTCATATGTGGCATTCTTCCAAGAAGAGTATTTGGAAATGATTGGTTGTCGAGGGCACTTTTGAGTGAATTTCCGACTGGAAAAATATTGTAAATCATAAGCAATATTATTCATTGTTAACCGGACCAATGCTATGGAAGGAATGACACGTATGCTCGAGATGGGGTTCATTTATCTAGGGCTGAGGCTTTTGCTGTTGCCAACTAGTTGGAATCTCTGGTTGGAGGAGTTTATTTGGCTTTAAAATGTTAGTAGATAGCGGTCTGGGAATGGATATGGGGAAAAGAGGCATTACAAGTATTTGTTGGTGGGGAAAAAATTGTAAAAGAAACTTGGAAGGAGAATGGCCTCAAAATAGCAATACACTTGAGGTATATTTTACAAACAGGTGGAGTCTAAGAAATGCTTTCTTTTGACTAACATTACAAGGATTTTATTTTCAAAACGAGCCATATTAAGCCTCGTAAACTCTGTCAGCAGAACTATTCGCATACTTTGCGTCATTATATAATGGAATGTGGAAAAATCGAGGAATTTAGAGATAACACCATCAATAGTGTCCAAGAAATGTGTAAGTACTTCATTCATAATTATGTGCTGCCCGAAATCTTAGCGAAGTATCCAAAATTTGCTTACTGTAAGTAATGCATGCACATAACTGTAAAGCTGCCGCCCAGTTGGGTGGGTGTGCAGCAAGACTAGTAACTGTGCTACTCACCATAGATGTAAAGTGCCTTGTATAGTGACTGTTGTGAGCCTCTTGTTGAATCACTTGTGACACAAAATATTATTGGTGTGTGTATGTGTGTGGGTGATTAAATTTGGATGTGTATGTAAGTATGTATACGTATGTATATGTACATGTATGCATGAGTATGTGTACATGTATATATAACATTAATAATTTTGTAACTAGCGTCAAAAGATTGTTATTTGCTTAGCTAAACGAACTAGAGGGTTCAGTTCCTGAACCGATTATGTGCCTCTGTAATCCTTTACACCACCGCCCACGGGATGGGTATGGGGTGCATAATAAAGAAACTGAATTGAATTGAATCCACTAAATTCAGCTGCAAGCCGAGGCAATACGGTCCATAACCTCTGGTAGCAGTTTATGATAAATATATATTGAACACCTCCACGAATAGTAGGTTTTATTCATAAACAAGGGCTGCTGGATGAACTAGAATTTGGCAACTGGTTTTGAAGACGGGTTGTAGTCACAACTGGTTACGTTTAAAGTTTTCTTAAACAGTGCTTATCTCTTTTTTTGAACTTGAACAGAACCGCTCTAAATATTTTGCCCACTTACTACAAGTAAAAATAATGCCAAGAGAACCAAATACCTAACATAAGCCTAACGGTAGTCAGTAATATCAATTGTGAAAACTTTACATTACAAAGTACGTTAATATAGCTGAATTCTCTGCTCGAGCATGCACAATAAGAGGATGGGATGCAGTGGTTAGCGTCGCCGACTCACAACCAATTGAACTTTTTTTTTTAGTTTATTTTCTACCACAAATGTATAGCTACATTTGTGAAAGAAAAGTGGACCTTGGTTTGATTCTCGGTAGGGTAAGACGTTTTGGTATGTTTCCTGATGCCTCAGGCCACTTAACAGTAAATAGCTACCCGGAAATTAAACGACTGATGTTAGTTTTTTTTCGCAGGGATATTCCTGCGCGGGCCCCAAGCCTCTGGCTGGCCCGCTAAGTGTTGCTTGTTTCTGTTTTACTTGGGCGGAGTATGAGCTCGTAAGATAAGGTTACGGAGTACTCGTAAGGTCGCTTCAGTAAGATTTTGCCACATGTGTTTAACAACTTCGTCTGCTCTGTTGAATCTAAGTTGAAATCTTATGGGTTTGTAACTGTGCATTGTGTTAGATAATGTTCCAGTGGCCTGTCTGGCATTTCTCCAGTGTTGACATTTGATGTGAGTTAACTCCTGGGGAAGATCAGACTAACACCTTCTGGTCTCTGACAACGAGAGACCACAACTATACCTTCGTGTGAACCACTATTAGCCAAGACAAGAGGGGCATGGCCATTACACAATAAGTGCCCCACACATATATACAGCTGTGAGCTGTACATATGACAAGTCTTGTGAATATTTGAAATTGTCAGAAATTTCTGACTATTTGGAACACTTAACGTTAATATTCTAAATTGTTATTTTCACTTTACAGTGACGTTATGGCTCATCGTTGGTGACATCACACTTCATCGGCAGACACATCATTAACTTATCTTTGTAAATACGAACTGAAAGGTTCAAAGTATTTTCGTAAATATTATTATATTTAATTTTATTGTAATTCGTGTCACTAAAAATCTTTATACTGTATAAATAAATCAGTTGCCGATTTCTTCATTCAGTTTCTTAAATTGTCTTCATTTGGGCTCCTAAAAATCACTTTTACCATTATCTTTTCAAGTTAAGAATTTATTTTTAAAATGTTGAGCGAAAGTTCCTCTAATTTTCCAACAAAAAATAGCACACAAGTTTTGACAGAAAACTCGAAGAGGCAGATCTCCAGATCACTTTACAAAATTTCAACAAAGTATGCAAGGTTAGGATTCACAAAATTGCACCGCAAGTCCCAGAAGCTTCAACGTATCAACAATAACAACACAATATGAACATCTGCTCGCTTTGCGAAATTGCATAAAGAGGGAATCCGAGGTCGTTGTTCGGCGGCAGGTAGGTTGGATAGTGGTAATGTAAGACGGTTTGTACACTTGCTTTACTTGCCAGCCTGCTAGTCGGCCTCCCAGCCAGCCAGCCAGCCAGCCGGCCAGTCTGCCTCCCAGCCAGCCAGCCGGCCGGCCAGTCGGCCTCCCAGCCAGCCAGCCGGCCAGTCTGCCTCCCAGCCAGCCAGCCGGCCGGCCAGTCGGCCTCCCAGCCAGCCAGCTTGCCTCCCAGCCAGCCAGCCAGCTAGCGTACCTCCCAGCCGGCCAGCCTGCCTCCTAGCCGGGCGAGCCTGCCTCCCGTCCAGCCAGACAACCTCCCACCCACCCAGGCAGTCACTAAGCAAGTCTGCCTCACAGCCAGTAAGCCAGCATGTACCTGCCTCCAAGCCAGCCCTTAAACGTCTCTCGATAATTAGACCTTTTCACTACTGGAGATGATTATTACAATTACCACTGGCTTTCCGACGGAGGAGGGAAGGTGAGCAGGGAGGAGGGAAGGTGAGGAGGAAGGAGGGAAGGTAAGGAGGAAGGAGGGAAGTTAAGGAGGAAGGAGGGAAGGTAAGCTGGGAGGATTCAGAACAGATAGGTTCCGGGTTCGGTTCTCACGCAGACCAGCAAATCTTTGGGAGCGAATACTTTCACCTGATGATGCTAACTCCATCTAGAAGAAGTTAGACAACTATTGTGAGTTGCTAACTAAGAAAGGCAAGTCTTTGGGTGAAAAATGGCCTCGATAAGCCTTTCAAGTTTCACCAAGATGTTTTCATGGCTTTTGCATTTATGACGCAAAAAATTTACATTTATTGCTATGTCATTTATCAACAACAATTATGACCATTGACATTCACGACCTTTGTTAAGCGACGCCCCGAGTGATGACACTCCTATGAATCGAGGGTCATAGTTAAATATTTATTGGTTAAACAGTAATGCAGCGGACACCACGATGTTATCTTTGTGCCATCGACCAAAATTATGAAATAGAATCCGCTAATGAGTAATAAATACAATCTCTTAAGTTAACAGTCAAGTCAATCACCAGTAAGTTCCCCACAAACGAAGTGCTTAAACAGTTCAGTAGTCATTTACAGCTGCATCAGATCGCTTAAAAAGACCTGCTGTACAGTGTTTATTATGAATCGTTAAATGCAATATATTAAGACAACATTCAATACATCTTTTTGAACCTCTTCCACCCAGCCCTGTCCCTTAGGTTCTACCACATTCAGCAATATTCCCACTCCAGTTTTCCCCAAACTACCCATTCATAGTCACGCACCATCTCAGAGGTAATCTTATGCAGACGATGAGTCACTATAACGTAGCTGAAGTTATGGTGACCAAACCACACATCAGAAGGAGAAGCAGCGACGACGTTTCGGTCCCTTCTGGTCACACACGACTTGATAATGGTCCAGGACGGACCGAAACGTCGTCGTTTCTTCATCTTCTGATATGTGGTTTGGTCATCAAAGGTGTTCCTCTCCTCATATTCACTCATATACACATTCATCAACTGGCTACCATCATTCATTCGTTTGTTAATGAGTTTTTCCTACGGCTTCTCTATAAATTGTATCAAGGCAAATATCTGAACTACTCATCTTCAAGCAGGCGATATCTGAACTACTCATCTTCATTCATAGAGAACCAGCCCTGTTTATCTCTTACCAAATTCTCATTAATTTGATGTATTCTTCCAATCACTGCCATTCCATACGCTTTGCTCACAGAGCTTACTAAACTAACGCCTACATAGTTGGTTCACTTGTTACGTTCTTATTTATTTTGTGGTGCAATTACTGCTTTTCTCCAATGTTCTGATACATTACCATTGTACGATGACGTCTTCAAAGTTTCTCTACCCTCTCCCCCTCTACCTACACACGAGCAAATATACAGAGGACTACGTGCAAGAGTGTGAAGGAGTGCAGCCACTTGAGTATGTGACACTGAATACTGACGTGTACGTGCCTGAGGACCCACACGCCAGCCCTAGCCACGCACATACCATTCCACCTCCATTAATTCAATGACTTCCAACCTCCCATCACCCTATCCACCAGCACAAACAAGGTGGGGGGGGGGGGATGGACACTATGCGCGCCACATGTTCTTATCCTAGTTCTCAGACTCTATGGCACTTGGAGTGGATCAGGATAAGGATTTGGGATGGGACGGGTAAGACAACCTAAAATCTTGTAGGATTAAGGCACAAGGTATCTCGTTCCTTCTTGACAGCGGTGATTGTAAAATTATATATGAAGCGCACACAACCACAGTATGCTCAGCTCTCCTTTATGGCCTGTCTTTATCATCTTTCAGACTTTTGGACATGACAGAAAACTGTACAAGAAGACTCATCATTAAATTTGACCCGATATGGTTCGTTTGATCAATTCATCAGCGCTCTCAAAAACAGAGATGTTAAGTATAAGGCCATTGTCCGTAAGGTTCCCCACCTGACTTAACTTCGTGGACACACACAGGTTTTCATTTACAACACAAGGCGCTCAGCCATCAACAACCAATGCTGGCCGTGCAGTTCTCAAGAACTTCAATTTATCAGTGATCTTTCGTTCCTAAGCTGACTCTCATTTGGAAAATGATCTCCCAACTCGTTAATACTCGTGAAATCAAGTCAACCGATCATATGAATTTATTAAAAGTACTTGGCTCAATCTTAATCATGTATGTAAAATGAATGTAACACAAAATAAACTTAAAATCTAATAAAATATACAAATAACTATGTAAATGAATTTCTAGGGTCAGGTTTCTGATGAGCTGATGAAGCATAATAGCTCTTTATCTGCAGTTTCAGCTAGAAAAATCATTGCTATTCACATTGAACCTTGGTCCAAAAATGACAAAAAAGCAGCATATGAGAAAAGGCAAGAAACAAAATACAAACATTTAGTTCACCTTCTTGTCTTGAAAGCATTACCGTAGAACAGTGGAGCTGAGCACAGCCTCCGTCTTCAACACAAAAAGTAATATATTCGATGCCATGTATATGCCAAAGACGTAGTTGGAACATTAAGATGGCTGTATAGCCATCTTAATGTTCCAACTACGTCTTTGCCCTCGGTTCACAAGTTCAAGATACGAATCTAAGCGATAAACTAAAATAATCCAATTCACTCAAGATTTAAAATGAGGAAAAATATGACAGTCGAGAAAGTGCCCAGAAAATCCAATACTCATTTCAACGCCGCAGTCGACCAGTGAAAACACGAAGGGAATTTCTCCGGCAGCTTTGTCAAAAATCGGACCGAGATCCCATCCAGGGAGGCGGAAAACAAAACAATTTATGATTGGGATTTCCAGGAAGAGCAGTAATGACTCCAGGTCGACTGTGTTACCATTGTTCTCTCTGCAGGATGGTGTTGGGTTTGTTTTCAACCCCCTTCACAAAATATAATTAAAAGATAAGAAAATCTACAATAAAGAATTTTAATGTTCTGATAAGATATAATGAAATATCATTTCATCGGAAAGTACAAAATCGAGCTTGCAAGAGAAGTCGTGTCTTCTCTTTTATACACGAGAAACTGCGTAGGTTAATGTTTTCCTTCGATATTGAATGTAAAAAAAACATTGTTGCCCACTGCCGACACCAAGATCTGCCCTACCTTGGCAGATACTAATGGTGTTCGTGGGTGTGAGCAAAGATGTGGGTGGGAACCTCGGTGTGTGGAAATGGGTCCATGTTAATTTAATAGTATACAAATTTATCTAGGTATAAGTTAATAAAAACAGATTCCAGCAGTACCGAGCAGGTGGGAATCTGCTTCGCCTCCGTCTATGGCAAAAGAATCTAAAGAAGCTCTCGCCTCAAAGGGAAATGTGTTAATTTTTGAAGAGGCCTTCAAACACAGGCCTCACGCCTCGCAAGCGGTTTGGTCCGGGTTAGAGTCTTGACCAGGGAGGATTGATTGGGCGCCAATCCATAACTGTCAATTCTTGTTCACCTAGTAAAAATTGGGTACGCGGTTGTTAACCGATTCGCGGGTCGTGTTTCAGGAATAACTAGTCGGGAAAAGCTTTCTCTGAGCTAGAGAAGGGACAACTATCAGCTTGCTAACAGGAATCAGAGGTCGTCTGCTCCTGTAACCGCCTGTATAAAAATAATACATTGTATATTTCAGAAGATGGCATTCCCCCTGCAGGAAGACCCTCAAGGCCTGTGTTGGGCCGCCAGTCTCCTGCCTCCACCAGTGACGTCTGTGGACTTTTACAATATGAACATTGGGGAAAAGGGCATCAAATTTTAACAGTTTCATTTATTATGTTGTATATAAATATCTTCCCTCACGGCAGAGTTGTTTGCAAAGAGCGTGATCATATTGGACGTTTAACGTTCTTTGCTTTCTTAGTGTTTGTATTTACAGTGTTGTCGAATATGTTTGATACTTTCAAAATATTTGGAATTATACGCGGTCTTGTTTTTGTTAACACTCTTCAGATATATTACTTCGCTGAATGTTAAATATGTTTGTGTAAATGAAAAAAATATACAAATTGAGTCATATTTGTGAGCAAGAGTTATAGGACGTACACACGGTGAAAGTAAGTATGCACTGCACCAGGACACACACCACGGACTGCACCAGGACACACACACCAAGGACTGAACCAGGACACACACACCAAGGACTGCACCAGGACACACACACCAAGGACTGCACCAGGACACACACACCAGGGACTGCACCAGGACACACACACCAGGGACTGCACCAGGACACACACACCACGGACTGAACCAGGACACACACACCACGGATTGAACCAGGACACACACACCACGGACTGTACCAGGACGCACACACCACGGACTGCACCAGGACACACAACACGAAATGCACCAGGACACACACACCACGGACTGCACCAGGACACACACACCATGGACTGCACCAGGAGACACACACACACGTGACTCCATACACTTTCAAATGTAGATATGATAGAGCCCAGTAGGCTCAGGACACTGTACACCAGTGATTGACAGTTGAGAGGCGGGACCAAAGAGGCAAAGCTCAACCCCCGCAAGCACAATTAGGTGAGTACACACACCACGGACTGCACCAGGACACACACACCAGGGACTGCACCAGGACACACACACTAGGGACTGCACCAGGACACACACACCACGGACTGCACCAGGACACACACACCACATACTGCACCAGGACACACACACCACGGACTGCACCAGACACACACACACCACGGACTGCACCAGACACACACACACACCAAGGACTGCACCAGGACACACACACCAGGGACTGCACAGGACACACACACTAGGGACTGTACCAGGACACACACACCACGGACTGCACCAGGACACACACACCAGGGACTGCACCAGGACACACACACTAGGGACTGCACCAGGACACACACACCACGGACTGAACCAGGACACACACACCACGGACTGCACCAGGACACACACACACCACGGACTGCACCAGGACACACACACACCACGGACTGCACCAGGACACACACACACCAAGGACTGCACCAGGACACACACCACGGACTGCACCAAGACACACACACACCACGACTGCACCAGGACACACACACACCACGGACTGCACCAGGACACACACCAAGGATTGCACCAGGACACACACACCCCGGACTGCACCAGGACACACACACCACGGACTCTGCATCAGACACACACACACACACGGACTGCACCAGGACACACCACCACGGACTGCACCAGGACACACACACACCACGGACTGCACCAGGACACACACACCAAGGACTGCACCAGGACACACCACCCCGGACTGCACCAGGACACACACACCACGGACTGCACCAGGACACACACACCACGGACTGCACCAGGAGACACACACACACTACGGACTGCACCAGAAGACACACACACACACACCACGGACTGCACCAGGACACACACACCACGGACTGCACCAGGACACACACCCACCCCGACTGCACCAGACACACACACCACGGACCTGCACCAGGACACACACACCACGGACTGCACCAGGACAACAAACACACCACGGACTGCACCAGGACACACACACCACAGACTGCACCAGGACACACACACCACGGACTGCACCAGGACACACACACCAGGGACTGCATCAGGACACACACACCACGGACTGTACC
>WNGS01165523.1:38707048-38723383 GCA_020271785.1 Procambarus virginalis | reverse complement strand
CGGTTTATTATACAGTGGTGTTATGGGGATAAAGGACGTTTCTACAGTTTATTGATGGTGATAAGGATATACCAGTTATGCATGAGGGACTGTATAGGACCTTATTACAGTATGTCTGGGATAAGGATTATACGTATGCCTGGAGTATAAGGATCATACAGTATAGTGGTTGGGGATAAACGATCATGACAAGTATATGCCTGTGGATGAAGGATATACTAGTTCGTATAGGGGAATAACTGATCAAACAGTAACATATGTATGGGAATAAAGGATAATACATTATATGCTTGGGGATACAAGGATTATACGAGGTTATCTGTCTGGGGTAAAGATCATAACAGTTATGCTCTGGGGATAAAAGATCAGAGCATTCATATGCTCTGAGGCATAGAGATAGCATAATAGTGCCCTGAATTTACTGTCCCTTTAATACTATACTAAAGGATCATTCACTGGTACACGTCACACATACTATGTGTGGAGGTTTGTTTTTTGTTATTATTATATTTTACTTACCAAGACGTGGCCACGACATTTTCATCAATGTAACCTAGCTCCTCCGCACTAATATATACATTTCTGATTCTGTCACTGCAGAGAGCTCAAGCAATGGGGGATAGAGATGCCAGTTAAATCTGTAATGTTCATGGGATTAGTGAACAATCCAACCACCAAGGAAGTCGCTGATTCAGGGACTGTAAAATGCTACAGCTAAACCTAGCAATAGCAGGAATATTACATAGATACACCAGATTTACGATATGGCCCTACATTAAAGTGTTCAATTTCGATAAGTGCATTTACAAGGAAATTGATTTCCTGTATGCAGCTTCCATAAGTACTTAGACAACACACATATTTACTACGCATAGACATTCACATTGAATACACAAACACACGCATTCACATATGTGTGCAGTGAAGACACTCTCCCTCCTCTCTACTGCTCTCATGTCTCTCTCTCTCTCAGCCTCAACAAACTGTGTATTTCACACTGTATCAAGCGCGCGCACGTGTCTAAGAACATTTGTGTATTGCACACACGCACTCTTTGTTTCCTCCCTCCCTCCCCAGGACTTCACTTTCTCTTCTTCCCTCTCGTCTTCTCTAAGTCGACCACGCTCGTCTCTCTCAGCACTCCCTGACACGCTCTCATCTCTCTTAGTGATCTATCACGCGCGACGAATGTAAACAAAGGAAACACAAATGAAGGACATAGATGTCAGAATATATCAGAGCACCTAGATCTGAGTACTGGTGTTCATTAGCTTCCTATAATCAGATGTATCATAGTGGGATAATTACCCTTTCATGCAGATTATAGAAGGAATAGACAGGCAAGGCCCAACTTTAAAAAAAATCACACGTTTCAGCAAGGCCCTCAGTCACAGATGCATTATCTTGATTTTCGTGCGACCACAACCCGCCGCATCCTTGACACCCCCCCCTGCAGTCCGCACCTATCTACGAGGGCACTCTTCCCGGATAACACGCGATGCCCCGCATGGCGCCCGCCCCTCATTGGATGCGGCTGATAATGTCGACACGCTCCCGGGGGGAACTGTTGCCGGTGTGTCAAACCGTATTTTTCGGATCAGCACGAGTCTTTCTGCATCTAAAAAGACGCGACATAGCACGATGTTGCGTATAGGAGGTTTGAGCGGACAAGTGTCGGGGAAGCTGATTGGCTCCGGGACGGTCCAATCGGATCACGGTTGAGCGCAACACAGGTCCGGCCACACCGCTCTTTACCAATCGGCCTGATGCTAGACTAGGTTCGGCCGTTAAGAGCCTCGGCCGCCCAACCATGAGTATCAAACCGCTGTACCAGGTACCCGCTCTTCTTTTGTCAGCTCAAGGTCCTTGGCCCGACGGCTGCAAGTGAGGCGGTGAAATTCTATATGGCGGACAATACAGTGTTCTAGTGGAATACAGATCTGAATAATTCAGGATTATGCAAACGCAGGAGGCAATGAAACCCCGACGACCTGGGGAAGTACCGCATTAAGAGGCTTGTAAATTCATGGTGAAGCTGCTAGGATACTATTCAGGTGGTGTCTGTACGTTCGTAGGTCATGCCCCAGCTCTCTCCGACTCGAATAATAAGACCGATATTTGACGTAAAAATCCCCAAGTCCACAATATGATGTACTATAACCACAGCGGGTTGCTAACATCTGACGTAATGTACCAGTTTTCTATTTGTGGGTCCATTCGGTTAGTTATTAAATTTCCATATTTTGTGACACGACATTGCACCAATTGTCGCGGCCTCCTCCTCCTACCTCCCAGGGTCAACCTTTCCTCCTTGCGGAGGGAGTTTGAGGGGTTTGTCCGGACCCTGCCCCACATTCGCCAGAAACTACGACGAAATTAGCATTCTCTGAAATTCATCATCCTGACGATCCATGGGAGATAAGTCCATGGGAGAGATCTGGAAATGAGTCACAGGGGGAGCATAATGACGACCCTGGGGAGCATAAGGAGTCCATGGGGAGAATAATGCGTCCCTGGGAGAGCAGAATAATTAAATCCCGGGGGAGCACTAATGAGTCCATGGGGAGGCATAATGAGTCCTGGGGGAGCATAATGATCCTGGGGAGCATAATGACTCCCTGGGGAGCATAATGAGTCCCTGGGGGAGGATAATGATCCCTGGGGAGCATAATGAGTCCCTGGGGCAGCATACTGATCACTGGGGACGCATAATGATCCATGGGGAGCATAATGAGTCCCGTGGGAGTATAATGAGTTCCTGGGAGCATAATGAGTCCCTGGGGAGGATAATGAGTCGGGCTGGGCATAATGAGTCCCTGTGCATAATGAGGCTGGGTAGAGCGGAAGAGTACGATGGCAGAGAGTGCCCCCCCCCCCCCCCCCCTGAGAGAATGACTGGAGCATAATGAGTCCATGAGAGAGTCTGGAGTGCATAATGATTAGGGGATATGCTCCCTGCGGGAGCATAAATGAGTACCATGGGGAGATAGATGAGTCCCGTGGGGAGTTTATAATGAGTCCCCTGGGAGCATAATGATCTAACCTCTGGGAGATATGGTTCACTGGTTCCTGGGGAGCATAACGAGTCCCTGAGGAGCATAATGAGTCCCTGGGGGAGCATAATGAGTCCCTGGGGGAGCATAATGAGTCCCTGAGGAGCATAATGAGTCCCTGGGGAGCATAATGAGTCCCTGAGGAGCATAATGAGTCCCTGGGAGTATAATGAGTCCCTGGGGGAGCATAATGAGTCCCTGAGGAGCATAATGAGTCCCTGGGGAGCATAATGAGTCCCTGAGGAGCATAATGAGTCCCTGTGAGAGCATATTGAGTCCCTGAGGAGCATAATGAGTCCCTGGGGAGTATAATGAGCCCCTGGGGGGAGCATAATGAGTCCCTGGGAGCATAATGAGTCCCTAGGGAGCATAATGAGTCCCTGGGCAGCATAATGAGTCCCTGAGGAGCATAATGAGTCCCTGGGGAGCATAATGAGTCCCTGGGGAGCATAATGAGTCCCTGGGGGAGCATAATGAGTCCCTGGGGAGCATAATGAGTCCCTGGGGAGCATAATAAGTCCATGGGGAGCATAATGAGTCCCTAGGGAGCATAATGAGTCCATGGGGAGCATAACGAGTCCCTGGGGAGCATAATTATAACGCAACTACGGGCTCACCATAGCCCGTGCTACATGGACACTTCGTTGTGAGTAGCTAAATCTGAAACAACAACAACTCCTCACTTCAAAGCTATCCCACCCAGCCCCTAACTCCCAAAACATTCCCTCTTGTTCCAAACTATCACAAGTTAATGAAAACATCCACAACAAATCCCTAACTTATTAATTACTTCATTTCCATTTATAATTTACTTCAAGTCCTTCATTTATTCCCTTCCTTCCCCATTTATCCTTTCCCCTTCTTCAACCTCGCCCTATGTTTTCCTCCTCACTGGAGGAGGGACACTGAGCGCCTCCCTGGGGCCAGATTCACGAAAGCACTTACGCAAACACTTACGAACCTGTCCATCTTTTCTCAATCTTTGGCGGCTTTGTTTCCAATTATTAAACAGATAATGAGCTCCGAAGCACGAGGAGGCTGTTTAAAACAATAACAACAGTTGAATGGGAAGTTTTCATGCTTGTAAACTGTTGAATAAATGTAACCAAAGCCGTCAAAGATTGATGAAAGATGTACACGTTAGTAAGTGCTTTCGTGAATCTGGCCCCAGGCATTAGCGCAAACAGAAAATTAAAGCATTTTCCGGTAATGTACCAAGTACAGGGCCTAGGTGTAATGTAACTCTTTGTTTGGAGTTTCAGTTTATCACAGCGTCTAACCGTTCCTTCGCTTTACACAAATAATACCCGCCTTCCTTCCTTCTCAGAACAAAAAATTAGGAGACAATCTCATTTAAGACGAATAAAAAAGACGCAGAGTAATCGAATTATTCCAAGATGGGGACTGATGTGGTGGTGACGGGAGTATTGATGGTTCCCGACCCTGCTTAACGAGCGGTAGTTATCAATTAACGCGCGGCCATTATTAGTCCTTCCTCCGAAGTCGTATGGATGCCACGACGACGAGGGACGAACAAACACGGAAAAGATGCGTTAATTGCAGTATTAAACGACTCGTGTTAGCTGGAGTATAATGGAAGGTGGGCTTGGATTGTGGGTGTGAACGGTGGGTGTGGACGGTGGGTGTGGACGGTGGGTGTGGACTATGGGTGTGGACGGTGGGTGTGGACGGTGGGTGTGGACGGTGGGTGTGGACGGTGGGTGTGGACTATGGGTGTGGACGGTGGGTGTGGACGGTGGGTGTGGACTATGGGTGTGGACGGTGGGTGTGGACTATGGGTGTGGACTATGGGTGTGGACGGTGGGTGTGAACGGTGGGTGTGGACGGTGGGTGTGGACTATGGGTGTGGACGGTGGGTGTGGACGGTGGGTGTGGACGGTGGATGTGGACGGTGGGTGTGGACTATGGGTGTGGACGGTGGGTGTGGACGGTGGGTGTGGACTATGGGTGTGGACGGTGGGTGTGGACTATGGGTGTGGACTATGGGTGTGGACAGTGGGTGTGAACGGTGGGTGTGGACGGTGGGTGTGGACTATGGGTGTGGACGGTGGGTGTGGACGGTGGGTGTGGACGATGGATGTGGACGGTGGGTGTGGACTATGGGTGTGGACGGTGGGTGTGGACTATGGGTGTGGACGGTGGGTGTGGACGGTGGGTGTGGACTATGGGTGTGGACGGT
The DNA here is from genome assembly GCA_020271785.1 of Procambarus virginalis. Classification (NCBI taxonomy): domain Eukaryota; kingdom Metazoa; phylum Arthropoda; class Malacostraca; order Decapoda; family Cambaridae; genus Procambarus; species Procambarus virginalis. Next base: position 38,718,130 of record WNGS01165523.1, on the reverse strand, counting down.
GGGTGTGGACTATGGGTGTGGACGGTGGGTGTGGACGGTGGATGTGGACGGTGGGTCTGAACGGTGGGCGTGAACGGTGGGCGTGGACGGTGGGCGTGAACGGTGGGCGTGAACGGTGGGTGTGGACGGTGGGCGTGAACGGTGGGCGTGGACGGTGGGCGTGAATAGTAGACTGGATAATCAAAATAATATTTTTGCTTAGCATTAGAAGAGTACGGTAAATATATGTACACTGGGGTAAAGTGAGAGCCGTGCCAGCTAGTTCTCGTACTTGCTTCCTGCAGGGTCGGCGTTCGATCCTCGATGGTACAAGTGTTTAGTACCGATCCTTCACTCCGTTCTCATATTTTCAAAAGATATATTCATACTGGTTTTGTACATTCTCCAGATAATGACCTTAGCCTCTGACGATAACTACCCGAGTGTGGAGTACAGTCCACTTCCACCCTATAGCAGTCATAATCTGGTAGATCAACCAATTACAACAACAACTTAACAAGTTGCTTCTCGAAAACTGAAGCTTTTGTTTCATGAATAAGTATCTGGGATCCTTTAGGCTTCCATTCCTTCTCCATGTAATCTCATCTTCCTCCTGATAGTTCCCTTCCCCCGAGAGAGAACAGTTCTCTCATCATCTTCAGTCCGCTGCTGGACGAAGTTTGATCTTACACGCGAGTTGCTGTTGGGTCTTAGATTCTACATGTTTTTGATAAATGCCTCGGAGAATATTTTCCATAATATCACTTCTATTATAAGTTTGGGTTGCGTTAATGATCAACGCAAGACGCTGATAATTTTTCAACTATGGTGTGGGTTCTCAAACCTTGTGATATATTTAAACCAATTTTTATTATTGTCTTCTGAATAATTGCAATGTTATAGGTATTGTGTGTTTTTTGGTGTGATGTTGCCTCTTGTAGAAGTCATTTAGTTTCGTTGTTCGCTGTAGACGTTGTATAATGTGGTTACCTGTAGACTATTTGCATGATCTTGTGAAGATGATTAGTGGTGTACCTGAAAAATATGCAGTGCAAAGCGTTTCCATTTTATGAATCCATCTGAACAAGGGTTCTCCCAGGATAATTTGCAGTAATGAAGCCTCCTGAAGGGATTAGATGGTAGAGGAGAATGCCTGGAGGTCCTCTGTTAGGAGCACCCAGAGATTCTGCAGCAAGGCAGCCATGTAAGGAAATTATTAGCTCTTCATGAGGTCCTTTACACGTCATAATGCTCGTTCGTGCCGGTGATCACGGGCCGGAACTCGCTCTCCCTAGTCACTCCCGGGTGTAAACAAGCTTTATATCCGACTCATAATGATGTCTTTGGCGATGCTCTGGCTCCTTGCCTCGCTGTGCTTCATATCGCTGAGTTGCTGTAATACAGTAACACACTTTGGCTTCGGAGTCTAAAGTGTGCTATTATATTACTGTGTGTTAGTGATTTCTTTTGAAGAAATCACTACACACTTACCAGTCTATGATGCATATTATCGTGAAGCTGCACTTGTAGACTAATCCAGTTGAACGTCAACATTGATGATCCTGGTAGTCGTAATATATATTCTCTCATATCATCCAACAAGAGACTTCATAAAAAATTGTCTTTGTAAATAGAGTAATTTAAAAATATTGTAAAGAAAAGTGGTCCCATGACCAAGACCTGAGGCACTTATCGTGCAAGAACATCCCACTCGACCTTCACTATACCGACTGTCACGCAGAAGCGAACATGCAATTAAGACTCCCTTCAATTGTTAGGGTTTTATTCTCTAGAGAATCATTGCTCATGTTAACAACTTCCTTCACGAGTAAGCGGATGGAGAAGGAAAGTGTGGAGGTGGAGGCGGCAGTGGTGGTGAGGATATTCGAAGGTTAATGCCCATACTTTACTATCAAATACAACTGGCATTTTAATTCTTCCCCTTCCTTGACATATAGCATTCACATACTTCACAATCCATGACGCAGCTAATATTACTCATTTTCTCCACCCTTCCCATACCCCTCCTCCCCCTCCCCTCTCGCAACAGTCCACCCTTCCTACATATAAAGTGTTGCATAATTCTCCAGAACCCAAAAAGGCTACAGACTGTCCGAGAAATGCTCATCACCTTGCACTTTCACCAGTATGTGTAAGGTGATGAGACGAGGACGACTTATGTGAATTGGCGAACACGGAATTGCCTTCAGAAGTTCGATGGGAAGGCATTCAGAACAGTATTCACTATTTTCGTGTGTCCAGACCTAGAGGAGTTTGGAAAGAGGTTGGATCCAGGACTATACAAGATGTATAGAATGTTGCAGAAACTGCCCGTAGGGACGTTAAAGCAGAGAAGGGAAACATGACACACCCATTAGGAGATACTCCACAACACATATATCCATACTCCCCCCACACACCCCTCACCCATCCCCATTCCCACACACCCATCGTCAAACACCCACAACCCCCTCATCCATCCCCACCCCCCACAACCCCCTCACCCATCCCCACACAGCCCCACAACCCCCTCACCCATCCCCACAACCCCCTCACCCATCCCCACAACCCACTCACCCCCACAACCCCCTCACCCATCCCCACTCCCCCAACACAACTGTACCTGCCTCAGCAACAAAACGAAAGAAAGTCATTGTCTAGCATATTTTTAGTAGCAGAGTTAAAAATACGCGAGAATCTCCCTGCGGGACAACTATTTCACATGCGGATGGTAATCTAACTTATGCTAACGCCGCTTTGGGCCTCCTTACGCTGATTCTATTACCCTATTTTCCTCCTGCCAGAAGTTATAACCCACAAGCTTTTCCTTATGCATCTTTACGAATGAATTTGTCATAAAACTTCAAGGTATATGACTGTAAATATATACATTTTGAATGCTCATGTAGACTATAAGGTAAATATATGATGGTATATACGGGAGGGTACCCGGCGGTGCCCGGATAGTCTGTCATTTCCCCAAACCCCCACTCTACCTCTCTCCCACATGACACTCTTCCCTCCCCCTCTCACCATTTACCCCTCTTTCCTCCCCCCCCCTTCCGATCCCACCCTCCTGTCTCCCCCATCCACTTCACTTTTCATCCTACCCTCACCCACACCTCTCCCATTTTCTCCCCTTTCACTCTTCCTCTCAAGTCCATCTCCCTCTCACCTCTTTTCATCCCTTCTCTTCCCCCTCTCCCCAGTCTGGCCTCCACCTCGAACAGACATTTTCATTTATACAATATAAAGATTGGAACCCGGCGGTACTCGGGTCTGTGTCTGCCTCTTCCCCCTCTCTCCCTCCCGTCCTCTCTTGCCCCCTACCCCATTCCGCTCCCCTTTCCTCTTCCCGCATTTCATCTCCTCTCCTTTCTGCTCCATCACCCTCTCTTCCTCCGTGTTACCCCTCTCCACACCCTCCCTCTCTCTTCCTCATCTTCCAACCTCTCCTCTCTCCACCCTTCCCTCCTCTCTCGTCCTCTTTCAGTTTCACCCTCCCCCCTCTCTCCCTTCTATCTCTCCTCTCCCCCATCTCCCCCCTCTCTTCCCATCTCCTCTCCCCTCCCTTATCCCTCTTGTCACCCCTGTTCCCTCACCTTCCCCCTGTCCCCCCTCACATTCCCATATATATATATATATGTTGTTGAATATGACCGAAAAGGTAAGATTAATAATTCTAACCCGAATTTTCTCTCATATTTCTTATGTTTTTCTTCACTGTCGGTGGTAATAAAAATAATAATTCTCCAAATTCATTTTTTAATTGTCTGACTCCTGAACGCGTTTCGTAATTCGTATTACATTTTCAAAGACTTAATTTACACACAAATTCTTTGTACTTATACTCTATTGGATGAGGTGATATGGTACAAAAGTTATGGGTGAGGTGACAAACACAAGACAGAACACGAAAACAATGGGTATAAATGGGATAAGTAACTGCAGAAGGTCTATTGGCCCATACTTCCTCTTGCTGCTTCTATGTTGGTCAGGGTCTTGAAGTAGGTAGAATATAGTTGTGCATTAATTGGCTGTTGATTGCTGGTGTTGACTTTTTGATGTGTAGTGCCTCGCTTATGTCAAGCCGCCTGCTATCGCCGAACCTATCGATGATTTCTGTGTTGTTTTTAAGATTTCTCTGGTGATGGTCTGGTTGTGAGAAGAGATTATGTGTTCCTTGATGGCTCCCTGTTGCTTATGCATTGTTAGTCGCCTAGAAAGAGACGTTGTTGTCTTGCCTATATACTGAGTTCTTTGGGGCTTACAGTCCCCAAGTGGGCATTTAAAGGCATAGACGACGTTGGTCTCCTTCAAAGTGTTCTGCTTGGTGTCTGGCGAGTTTTTCATGAGTAGATTGGCCGTTTTTTTGGTTTTATAATAAATTATCAACTGTATTTTCTGATTTTTTTTCTGTAGGGATGACGTTCCTATCAACAATATCTTTCAGGACCCTTTCCTCTGTTTTATGAGCCGTCGAAAAAAAGTTCCTGTAAAATAGTCTAATTGGGGGTACAAGTGTTGTGTTGGTTGACTTGCCTTACCCTACAGAGTTCTTCATCGACTTCTTTCCATCCTGAGCTGTGGCTTAGAGCACGGTCGACGTAAGCATTGACAATACTCCTCTTACGACGTCAATGCTTACGTCGACCGTGCTCTAAGCCACAGCTCAGGATGGAAAGAAGTCGATGAAGAACCCTGTAGGGTAAGGCAAGTCAACCAACACAACACTTGTACCCCCAATTAGACTATTTTACAGGAACTATTTTTCGACCATCAAGGAACACAATCTTCTCACAACCAGACCATCACCAGAGAAATCTTAACAAACAACACAGAAATCACCGATAGGTACGGCGATAGCAGGCGGCTTGACATAAGCGAGGCACTACACATCAAAAAGTCAACACCAGCAATTAACAGCTAATTAATGCACAACTATATTCTACCTACTTCAAGACCCCGAACCAATATGGAATCAGCAAGAGGAAGTATGGCCAATAGACTTTCTGCAGTTACTTATCCAATTTATACCCATTGTTTCGTGTTCTGTCTTGTGTTGTCACCTCACCCATAACTTTTGTACCATATCACCTCATCCAATAGAGTATAAGTACGACAATTTGTGTGTAAATTAAGTCTTTGAAAATGTAATACGAATTACGAAACGCGTCAGGCGTCCAGACATTTAAAAATGAATTTCGGAGATTTTTATTTTTTTATTACCACCGATAGTGAGAAAAAACTAAGAAAATATTGAGAGATTCAGGTTAGAATTTTAATCTTACCCAATTTTCGGGTCATATTCAACAACATATGTTTACAAGAAGACTTTCTACCAAATATACTAATATATATATATATATTATATATATATATATATATATATATATATATATATATATATATATATATATATATATATATATATATATAAAAGTTTGTGAGGGTACCACCTCTGGTGCCAATGTGGGGACCCATAGCCTCGGAGAAGAAAATAAAACGTATTCAGAGGAGACCTTGTGGTTTCTCACTGAACACTAATATTTTCTTCTCCTACCACCCCCATTCTTTTGTATGTACACATATATATTTGCTTTATTTGAACTGTGTTACAAAAAAGGAGTTACATATAGGTTACAAAGATGGTTATCATAGGTTGTCGAGTTCCTCCAGCTCCTCAGATGGCGGGCAGGAACCCTGGATGCAGTGCGCATTTCCCCTCTGTATCGCCACGCTGAGGCGCTGGAAAAGAAAGCTGGCAGCTCTAGGGTCCCTTGTTGTTTCAATGAGCCTAGAACCCAGTTCCTTCAAAAAACTGGTAGCACTTTTACCCCAGGCGCCGAGTGTCTCAGAAGCAATGGGGACAAAATTGTAGTGGTGATCAAGTTCTCTATACTTACGGGATTTGGCTGCTTCCCTGTGGGTGGCAGCGCCACCTGGTTGTGCAACACTGAGGTCAATGTAGGTGTTAGCCAGGGTTGATACGCACGTGTAGTCCCATACCAACTGCTTGCCATTCTTCCAGGGGTTCACTGTGATACCATCCGGGCGACCAATAAGAGCATCAGAGTTACGGGGCGTTAGGTAACGAGGCTCTCTCTCGGCTGGGCATCCAGCTGTGGTGAGGCTCCTCTTGATGATGTCGTTAACTTCACTGTGCCTCGAGTGCCATCCTCCCGTGCTTTGGCAGAGTAGGCCATGGTGGCCGTACCTGTCAGCCACCACCTCGCCGCAAATACACCTATATCTGGTGTGGATTGGGGCAGCAAGGCGGAGGGCCACAGCAATTCGGAGGGCGTGTGGTGTGAGACGCGTGCCAGTTGCCGACATTGGGGTTGCTAACAGGAAATCCCCTGCATGAGGGGCTGCTACTGCTGTGAGGCGAGCAATGTCGTGCTGTGTTGATGCAGCACCCAGGCACTCTGCAGCAACTTTGTCTACAATGGGGCCATCCCAGCTGGATTGCCTGTGGGCTTTTGGGGATGGTGGTTGAGGTGATGGGCCTGCACGAGAGGCCCACTCTGTGGCACAGCGTGTAAAATTGGGATCATGTACACCTGCCAGCTGATGTAAGTGGGCAGGTAGAATTTCCTTCACAAGGTCGTCGGATGCTGATAAGGAGGACAGGAAGGCTGGAACAGCGATTTGCGTTGCTGTTCGAACTCCGAGGCCCCCAAGTCTTACGGGAAGAGAGGCTTGTTTCCACTGCAGGTCATCAAAAGAGAGGTTAAGGGCTTTTTCTAGCATTGATTTCAGTAACCGGTCATACTCACTTAGTTTTTGGCTACTGTAAGATGGTGAACACCTCAGAAAGTAGGTTAACCTGGGGAGGGACAGACATCTGGTGATGAGGTAGAGTGCATCATGAGCATCAATATCCTCAATCCTCCCATCCATCCTCTTAAGGTCGGCGATTTTCTTATCAAGGACCTCATCGATGGCTTTCAACCCCAGGGGAGCTCCTAGGAGTGTGCTGTCTTCAGGTTTAGTTTTATGGATGTTTGGCAGAAGACCCTCTATTCTCTCTACGATGCCCTGGTTGGAACATATTATTTCACATTTAGAAGGGTTCAGGGTGAGGCCTAAAACTGCACCTTGCTCCTGGATTTTTCTGATGTCCTCCAGGAGGGAGTCTTGGGAACCAGCTAGGGTACCATCATCCAAGAACCAGATGTTAAGCTCGCTGGACAGGACCTCTGTGACTTGTTTGATGACTAAGCAGAAAAGGAGAGGAGCAAGGGGGTCACCCTGTTGGACGCCTTCCCGCGAGTCAATTTCATGTTCGCCAAAAAGTAGCTTAAGATCCATACTGTAGCATGAATGTACGAAAGGGTAGAGGGAAGGGAAATGACTATGAACCGCACGGAGTACAGCATCCCTCCGCACCAAATTGAAGGCATTTTTGAAATCTAGCTTGATAAGGGCCTTTTCGTCTGTGATATTGGCGATGAAGGCTCGAGCTGCATGGGCTGCCGCCTCACACCCTTGTGGAATGCCAAACCCAAGCTGTTTTGGCTTCAGCATGTTGGCCGCTGCATCACTAACTGTTCTTGCGGCTGCCTTTGCGACGAGACGCCGGAGAGAATTGCCCACAGCTATTGGCCTGATCCCTCCATCCTTTTTCTTTAGAGCACAGAGGGATGCTCCAAAAAAATAGGTCTTATGGACGGTGGTATGTTGCCAGCTAGACATGTGTTGGTGAATCTGGTTAGTTCCACCAAGAGGTTCTTTGCAATGTCACCCAGTGCAGGGTTGAGCATTTGCTTGAGGTGGTTGGGTTTTAGTCCTGTGAACCCACCTGCTGATCCGGTTGGGAAGGACATGGCTGCTTTATGGACCACAGATTCAGCCACCCAGAGAGGTTCTGCTCCGGTAGCCCCCACTTGTACAATGTCGTCCTCACTCGGAGCCCTGGCAGGGTGTTTCTCCCTTAGGGCTTGAGCTGTTGCGGCATCTCTATCGGCAATTGAGTCCTCACTGGTGATGACTCTTATTGCGCCAATAGTGTTTCCTTCTTCTATTTTCTTGGTGACTGATGTTCTGATTTTTGATGTCTCGGATATGGCACTGTTGCTCTTCCTGCCGTGGGTGTTTCTCGCTCGAGTGGAAAGGCGCACCTGGTTGTCCTCCCTGGGAAAATCATTTATAGCTTTGATGATTGAGGCAGCTAAGGTTTTGTCTCTCCTTGCAGGGGTGGCTAGACATATATTGCCAAACAGTAGGAGGTTGTGCCATGCTTGGGTAGTTCCAGGAGAGTCGTTGACCTTTCTCAGGAGGGCAGATAATTTGGCTGCTGCGTGGGGGCGGGCTGCTTTAGGGATGTGTTGCAAGGTTCTGGCTGATGTTGCTTTGATAGCCTCTAATAAATTTTCCGTGGGAATGAAGGTCTGGGAGGTGTTTTGCCTGACGGGCGGTGTGGGCTGTTGATTGGTGTTCTCCCTGGGAGGGCGCCCAGAACCCAAACACCTGGCTCCGTTGTGGTAATGATTGCGCACATTACCGTCACTCGACCGGATAAGGCATACCCTGTCACACGTCTGACATCTGCCTTGTCTACCCCTGCTTGGTGGCTCATCTTGGCTTGGAGAAGCCTGGCTGGCTATTGAGAGCTGCGACATGGGCGGGCGCTGGGCGGGCACTAGGCGGGAGGGTGGACGGCGGGTGGAGACTGGAGGGTGGGCGGCGGTTGGAGGCTGGGGGCATGATCAGCTGGCCGTGGCACTCACTACTCAGATGAGTGGTAATACATATACCACCTCTTATACAAAGTGTGGGTATACACCCACTACACAATATGTGGGTATACAATGGGTGGGTGGGTGGCGTAGACACACATGGGAGCCTCCCGGCATCTATGGGCGGGTGGCAAGGTGGCCTCGTGGGTGGGGAGGCGACGTGGTGGGGTGGGGAAGGAGGGGGAGAGCAGGTACTTCCCGGCCTGGGCGCTGGGTGGGGGCGGGGTCAGGGCGACACTAACACTGGTATAATTCCCCGTATATCACTGCACAATGATGAATGAATCATACACTTGTAATCTGACTCACTGCACGTGTGATGTACTCACAATATGATAGATATGTTGCGCCAATTATCGCTGACAACGTAACTTGTTCAACAAAACTTTCAAAACTTTCAAAAAAGAAAAACACAAAACACTATTTGGCACACACGTAACCCGCACCTCTCTCTCCTGACCACACAACACCCCTCACTCACCCCCCACCTCCCCTCACTATGGGAGGCCTACAGGGTCCATCCTGGCTCCTCACTCCAGCCTCCATGACTCCACACTGCCAACCCACCTGTTTTGATAAGTTTTCACATAGATGGTACACCGTAGGCACTTCCGGCCACTCCCACGTCTGCTTGGTGTATTCACGGTGAATATGGTTGAGTCTTGGTACGGTGAGGCCAAGATGTCTCAGGGTAATGGCTGAGAAAGCAGCAGCTCCTCCGCCACACGTCCGTCCCCTATCCCTCTCCCTCCTATATATATATATATATATATATATATATAATATACTAAATGGGATACCCGGTTGTGCCCATGTCTCCCTCTCCACACCCGCTCGATCTCCCGTAAATACCCTCCTCTGTCTCTTTACACACACACACACACCCCGACTCCCAACATCACTGTGAACATCTTCAGTACACACTGTCATCATCACTGTCATCATCTTCACACCACTCAAACATGGAGTCACAAACACAGTCTGAGCGGTAGCCACTAACATGCCTTAAATGTAGCCATAATTACAGATTCATAAATAACAATTGATCTGCCTATCAGGATCGCGTTTCGAGTCCACTGAAATCACAAGGGAAATGTGCTGCTCCAAGGGCTGGCCACAGTTGCAGCTGCATAAGGAGGTTGGGACACAGCAGACGCTACAAATACAGATGTAACAGGAAGTCCTACTCATCGGTAGAATATGAGAAACATCTACCACAACATGAGAAACAATAGCCAAAAATACAAGTCTAGCCGCAGCAGCAAATGCATCAGCATAATCATCATCAGCAACAGGATCAGTAGAGGCAGCAGCAGTAATAGGAACAACAAAAACCACAATTATACCACAACAAAAGTAACAACAAAATCCTCGCCACTCCCGAAGATCGAAATAAAAAGGATCACTATCGAGCAATACCAGCATTAGTTCAACCAGTTGACGCCAGCGCACTAGTCAAGTAATAGCCTTGTAACTCCACTCTTGCAAAGGCAACTGGAATTCTAAAAGTGATCTCTGGCGGAAGGATGATTGGCCTTGTTCCAGGGGGGGGGGGACAACCCGCCACCTTGAGAAGGAAAATATGACCTGGAAAAGTCCCAGGCAACGAGGCTTAATTTTTCATTGTTTTCAGGAGGGAAGGGGAAAGGAACAATAAAGGGGGAACTGGGAGGGAAGGAATAAGGAACAATAAAGGAGGACCTAGGAAGGAAGGAAGAGAGAGAGAAAGAGAGAGAAGAGGGTAGTGGGAGGAGGAAAAATGGAGTGGAAGGTGCAGGAAGGTAAAAGTCTGAGGAATGAACGTGATAGAAGTAGGAACGTGAGAAAATGAGTGTGTTAGAGGGAGAATATGAAATAGAGTTAGCTATGTACTAGAGAATAAAGGAGGTCAATGAGAAGTCCCACCTGGGAGAGGGTTGAGATACCAAGGTTGGCCTCTTGTCTCAAGTAAGGTAAAGAAAACGGACATATTCCTAATAGAGGGAAATAAATTGCTGACACCTCCTCCTCCTCAGGTCATTAAGCCTTTACCTTCATAATGGGTGTAATACGCACGCCAATTCTTGTCCAACAAAGAAGACAGCCTTCACAAAATATCAGTAATTAAGAAACCACACTTCATTATGCACCGAGTACACATTTTAGAAAGTAAAATGTATGCAAGTGCGCGTGTAATTACAGGTAATTTGCACAAATTTATTTCAGAGACTAGACGAGGAGCAAGAATGCTTCGCTTATGGTCCAGATTGACTTTGCAGAAAGTTGCGGTATATAAACAGGTCAAGGCTTTTCTTATGTTCAGAGTTTGTAACATACCGCCGCACTGGGCAATGCGATTTATGTATGCAAGATAAGTGTTATA
>WNGS01165523.1:38684548-38704548 GCA_020271785.1 Procambarus virginalis | reverse complement strand
ATTCATTTTTATTTCTGGTCTGACGCGACACTTGAGCGCGTTTCGTAAAACTTATTACATTTTCAAAGACTTTAGTTTACACACACACAACTTATAACTGAATGTTGTTGTTGTTTGGGTCTTTTATACCTGCATTTGGGTGAGGTGATGTAATACAATAGTAAGGTGAAAACAAACTTTCAAACAAAACACAGAACACGGAACAATGGGTATAAGTTAAAGGGCAGACTTGTAACTGCAGACGGCCTATTGCCCCATATTTCTTGATGCTTCTATATTGGAGTGGGTAGAATATAGTTGTGCATTAATTGGCTGTTGATTGCTGGTGTTGACTTCTTGATGTGTAGTGCCTCGCAGATGTCAAGCCGCCTGCTGTCGCTGTATCTATCAATGATTTCTGTGTTGTTTGCTAAGATTTCTCTGGTGATGGTTTGGTTGTGGGAAGAGATTATATGTTCCTTAATGGAGCCCTGTTGCTTATGCATCGTTAAACGCCTGGAAAGAGATGTTGTTGTCTTGCCTATATACTGAGTTTTTTTAGGCTTACAGTCCCCAAGAGGGCATTTGAAGGCATAGACGACGTTGGTCTCTTTTAGAGCGTTCTGCTCAGTGTCTGGAGAATTTCTCATGAGTAGGCTGGCTGTTTTCTTGGTTTTATAGTAAATCGTCAGTTGTATCTTCTGATTTTTGTCTGTAGGGATAACATTTCTATTAACAATATCTTTCAGGACCCTTTCCTCCGTTTTATGAGCTGTGGAAAAGAAGTTCCTGTAAAATAGTCTAATAGGGGGTATAGGTGTTGTATTAGTTGTCCCTTCAGAGATTGCATGGCGTTTCACTTTCCTTCTTATGATATCTTCGACGAAACCATTGGAGAAGCCGTTGTTGACTAGGACCTGCCTTACCCTACAGAGTTCTTCGTCGACTTGCTTCCATTCTGAGCTGTGGCTGAGAGCACGGTCGACATAAGCGTTAACAACACTCCTCTTGTACCTGTCTGGGCAGTCACTGTTGACATTTAGGCACATTCCTATGTTTGTTTCCTTAGTGTAGACTGCAGTGTGGAAACCTCCGCTCCTCTCCATGACTGTTACATCTAGAATGGGCAGCTTCCCATCCTTCTCCATCTCGTAAGTGAAACGCAACACAGAATTCTGCTCAAATACCTCCTTCAGCTCCTGCAGATGTCTAACATCAGGTACCTGTGTAAAAATGTCGTGAACATACCTGCAGTATATGGCCGGTTTCAAGTTCATTTCGACTAAGACTTTTTTCTTAGTCATGGAAAGGAGCGGAGGTTTCCACACTGCAGTCTACACTAAGGAAACAAACATAGGAATGTGCCTAAATGTCAACAGTGACTGCCCAGACAGGTACAAGAGGAGTGTTGTTAACGCTTATGTCGACCGTGCTCTCAGCCACAGCTCAGAATGGAAGCAAGTCGACGAAGAACTCTGTAGGGTAAGGCAGGTCCTAGTCAACAACGGCTTCTCCAATGGTTTCGTCGAAGATATCATAAGAAGGAAAGTGAAACGCCATGCAACCTCTGAAGGGACAACTAATACAACACCTATACCCCCTATTAGACTATTTTACAGGAACTTCTTTTCCACAGCTCATAAAACGGAGGAAAGGGTCCTGAAAGATATTGTTAATAGAAATGTTATCCCTACAGACAAAAATCAGAAGATACAACTGACGATTTACTATAAAACCAAGAAAACAGCCAGCCTACTCATGAGAAATTCTCCAGACACTGAGCAGAACGCTCTAAAAGAGACCAACGTCGTCTATGCCTTCAAATGCCCTCTTGGGGACTGTAAGCCTAAAAAAACTCAGTATATAGGCAAGACAGACAACAACATCTCTTTCCAGGCGTTTAACGATGCATAAGACAGGGCTCCATTAAGGAACATATAATCTCTTCCCACAACCAAACATCACCAGAGAAATCTTAGCAAACAACACAGAAATCATTGATAGATACAGCGACAGCAGGCGGCTTGACATCTGCGAGGCACTACACATCAAGAAGTCAACACCAGCAATCAACAGCCAATTAATGCACAACTATATTCTACCCACTCCAATATAGAAGCATCAAGAATATGGGCAATAGGCCGTCTGCAGTTACAAGTCTGCCTTTAATTATACCCATTGTTCCGTGTTCTGTGTTGTTTGAAAGTTTGTTTTCACCTTACTATTGTATTTACATCACCTCACCCAAATGCAGGTATAAAAGACCCAACAACAACCAAAATTCAGTTATAAGTTGTGTGGTGTAAACTAAAGTCTTTGAAAATGTAATAAGTTTTACGAAACGCGCTCAAGTGTCGCGTCAGACTAGAAATAAAAATGAATTTTGGAGAATTGATTTTTCATTTACCGTCGACAGTAAAAGAAACATAAGGAAGATCGAGAAAATTCGTGTTAGAGTTATTAATCTTACTTTTTCGGTCATATTAATAATATATATATATATATAATATATATTATATATATATATATATATATATATATATATATATATATGTATATATATATATATATATATATATATATATACAGGTATATAGATATAATATATATATATATATACTATATATATATAATATATATATATAGAATATATATATATATATATATATTATTGAATATGTATATACGTTATTGAATATATACGGTTATTATATATATATATATAGATATATATATAATTTATTATTTATAATATATATATATATATATATATATATATATATATATATACGTTATTGAATATGAAAGAAATGGCGAGATCAATGATTTTAACATAAATATTCTCTATATCTCTTACGTTCTTAACTTGAGAAGGAAGTCGAAAGCTTAAACTCTCCAAAGTTCCCTGTAAAGTGTATTATGGCCGTGATGCTAAGCTTTTCGCCTTTCGTTTACGATATCAACATTTTTTAAAGGTACTGTACAAGTGAATACAATCTAGCTGCTGCAACCGAAGTGTTGCATAAGCCAATAGTCTCACTAGAATCACTGATCTCACCCTTTTGTCATATTCAGCAAGATATAACTACAGGAAAAGACTGCCGCCAAAAATACCAATTTATATATTATCTATATTATATATATATATATATATAATATATATATATATATATATATAATATATATATATATATATATATGTGTGTGTCGTAAGACACAGGGAAAGATTGCCAGACACGAAGCAGTCAATGACATCATCAAGAGAAGTTTGGCTACAGCTGGGTGTCCAGCACAAAGGGAACTCTAGTTGTGCAGACCTGACAACAGCAAAAACGCCCAGATGGAGTCACCCTGCAGCCGTGGAGAGAAGGTGAGCAGTCGTGTGGGACTACACGTGTGCATCTACATTGGCCGATACCTATCTATCTTACAGCACAGCAGAGGAGGCGGGGCGGCCACCTTCAGGGAGACCCAGAAATCTATCAAGTACAGGGACCTAGAACGTTGTTACAGGTTCGTGCCGATAGGCTCTGAGACTCTGGGCGCCTGAGGTAAATGTGCACTAAAGTTCCTGAAGGAGGTGGGCGAGGAACTCATTGGGAAGACTAGAGACCCAGAGCGGCCAGTTCCTGTTCCAGCGCTGGTGTTGCTGTTCAGAGGGGAAATGCGTGCTGTATCTTGGGTACGCACCCGACCCTGAAGAGCTGGANGGTAATATCTGGTACTAATCCCCTTTGTATTGTGTATTTAACCAAGAAGTTAACAATACAGTATATATGATTTTTAACCCAACGTAAATTTCGTTAATGCAGACAGTTCTAACGCTAAAAATACGTAGAAAAAAGTGTGTAATTACACAGCCGCCGCAAAACGATACAAAATTTTAATACAAACGTGATAAAACGTAGGAACTGGGTCATTGTATGAATATAAACGTTCAGGTGGCGGAACAAGCTCATATGAGTACATGTAGGTCAGTACATACAACCACCTCTCACATTGTTGCCGGTAACAATACACTCCCCGTTCTCCCCGACACTGACTTACACCTCTGCGTCATGCCGAAATCCTTGAATTTATGGCCAATTCCCACTAAGAGTCATTTGGTACTGGTGGTCCGGGGTGTCGGCCGTTGACGCGCCTTCGCGATAGGCGGGAACTTGTTTGTCCGCTGGGAATGAATGGCCTCGCTTGCTCAGATTTATTGTCAGTTAAATAAAGCTGAACACAGCGATGGGCAGTACGGACTGTGTTGCAGAGATGCCGTCAATGTTCCGTAAAGCTTGGCTACTCGTAACAAATGTAAGAGTGGAACTACTGTACTGTTGAGCTGTAACACACTGAGTTTTCAGTTGCATATAGTCCTGGGGACCATTCAGGTTTGTTCGCATTTGTGTTCCTCATGTGTGCCCCAAAGAATGAGGTGATTTGATAAAATACCATGCCCAAGATTACCAACCGAGTGCCAGCGGGGGGATGGAAATAGCCTCGGCTACCATCCTCCTTTGTCCTGTCGTGTTGGGCTAACTGGGCTTCCACACTGCAAGCTGAATTGGTAGCAATACTTATAACACTCAAAATTATTGACAACACTGAAGTAGACAGCTTAATTATTTCTGACTCCCTTTTCTCACTACTAGCAATAAATAGTTTTAAATCAAGTTATATCGTGCTTGTCTCCGAAGCCAGTCATAGATATATAAGCATACTAAATAATGTGTAAACAAGTGAGACAATGTTGAACGGAATCTTGAGTTAAATAGGTCCATATAAAGTGTCATTAGACGAGAACTCGTGGATGAATTTGAAGAAAGGAAAACAATGCAAACTGGAACTAACAGGTCCATTGTTCATCACAATGAAATGTGTCAAGTAAGACACGTGTATAGGGCAGGTAAGAGAGTCAGAAGACTAACAGACGTTGTCACAGCTCGTATAAGACTCGGCTACAAGTATCTCTGGCAATTCCGCTTCCATAGGGATCTAGTTGAAGTAATGTGTAAAGTGTGTGGAGAAAAATAGGGACCCACACTCGAACATTATATCTTGAATTGCAGTAAAATTGAGCTATGTAGAGATAAATCTAAATTCACGTTTTATGAAATAGCAAACCATCTTATTACTAAGGATAAAATACCTGAAATCCTTGCACTTTATCCATATTTAGCTTCCAGTTGATAAACGACATATGAGATTAAGAAACAAATAGTGTATTGTGAAGACTAATAATAAACAGCAGCACCCCTGTGACTGTAGTATCTCCATTGCTCAAACATTGCATTAGCGATAAGGTCTACCATTAATGTAAAATAATTTACTGTAAATATATAGCTCTTGAAATATAACATTCTCTATAACTTGCTGACATTGTAAATATATGATGTGAAAGATAGATGAAATTGTTAATATAATAATCACCGTTGAGGTCTGATAAAGACCTTTTGTGCCCTCTGTAATCCTTTTTTGCGCTACCGTTCACAGGATAAGTATGGGGTGCACAATAAACTAGCCGCCTTCGGCGGCAACAATCAATCAAAAATATTTCTTATTCTTCTAATGAAACAAACAAAATGTAAATGAGAAGCAGTAGCAGAATATTTTTGTTTTCCTCTTATAAAAAACATTCCCAAGGCCCAGTCATATTTTAGCTATTCAGAGAACACTGCCGAGACGTTTCCATTTTGTAAGGGACAAAAAGGCTCTAATGCCGTTTACATCCCATGGATTTTGATTTTGTAATTAAGAAAAAGTTCTAACTTAAGAAAATGCAAGATTTAAGTACAAATCCGTAAGTAAAATCAAGCTCTGAATTAAAGACGAGAAAAAGAGGCAATTTAAACAGAGAGAAAAAAGTACTTTTAAAATGCGAGGCGTTGCTTGTGTGCCTTCTTGCACCGACACTAAACTCTTCACCTTCAGAAATGCATTAATTATTTTACATCTTAATTAACGCAACCGGCGTTTTGATTCCACCTCTTATATTAATAGTTCAGACGCAATTTCAACTTAAAATAATGAATGCAATAATCTAATTATGTGCAAAATATATGCAACTTCCAAAGCACTTTCAACTGAAAAAAATGTAATCGTTCAGAAATATAATATACTTGCATTAAATTTTAGCGTCAAAAAATCACAATATCTCTGGAGTTACCGCGGCACGATCTCTTCCTCTCTCATGCTGCAACCCAAAGTTAAAGCAAAGTTTGCCAAATAATCCTTCCAATAGTTCATCTCTTCCGATGAGCTCAAATGCCAATCTAACATGTAAATTACTTCAAAGTGGAGACTGGCGCACAGTTGTGCTGGCGAGTGGCGCTCCCAGTCAGGTACTGGAAGGTATAAGATGGGCAGCGTGGGTGGGAAAAATGAGATGAATGGATCGATAGGATAGAAGGTGGATGGATAGAGGGGATGGATGGCGTTTATATGGGATGAATGGGGGGGGGGTATATGGGATGAATGGATGGAAACAGAGGAAAAAGTATATATGTTAGAAAGGAGGGATCCAAGAACTAATAGCTCAATTCTGCAAGCATAAATATTAAATGCAAATAGGAAATATTGCCTTGTGACACATGGTGACGTAGAAGGTAGCCATGGTGTCTCGTAGCACAGCCAACCACCAGAGAAGGATGGCAACGCTGCAACAGTACAACTATCGAGATAATCCACAAGTAATATTTTTCCAAGGCGAGATATTTAAAAAAAGTCACAAGTAAAATTTTAGCATTCATTTACTTGTGACAGGTAGAGACCAATTTGCAATACTTGGAAAACGTGAGACATTATAACGAACCGAGGAGTGATACAAAAAATATCTTAGCTGGACTGTACTGTAGGATGAGGTCCACTTCTAACTTTTACTAGCCAGGAGTCAAATCTTTAAAACAATTGTAATATTTGTGAACAAAATCAATGTTGTCTTTTACGCAAGATTAAAATCTCTGCCGTGTCTATATCTCTTGTGTTACTCTTTCTTGGGCCAAACTGAAGTGCATGTCTTGCTGCTTTCCTTCTTATACATTTATACAAACAGACTTATGTCTAGTATAATTTATTTATAACAATTGTACAGCTGTGCATATCTAAAATATGAAATACATAAACAAGTGAAGTGCATTGAGATTTTTGGCCACTTAATAATAAACACAACTTTTCAGTCGACAAAAACGCCTCGCCCCCTCCTTCTTCCTACACATTTATGTTACCCGAGAGACAAATAAGAGATTTATAAGCGAAACCCATCAATGTTTTGTAGGATTCCCCATCTTGACAGTGAAGGATGTCGATGCGACAAAAAGATCCCTCAGGAGTTCCGCACAACCTGGCCACCAAGCAGGCCACGACTGAAACACCATATACCAGGAGGTTCCAACAATGGTTTTGAGGAAGAAAGTGTTGGTTCTCAGGTGTCTATGCACTCTATTACAGCCAAAGATGGCTCCTCCAGATCCTCTGGTGGCTTTTTCTGAACCTCTAATGGCTCCTCCAGAACCTCTAATGGCTCTACAAGAACCTCTAATGGCTCCTTCAGAACCTCCAATGGCTCTACCAGAACCTCTAATGGCTCCACCAGAACCTCTGGTGGCTTGTAATGAGCTATGAAAACTCTCAGAGTTCCTCAATACTTTCTAAATTTGTTGTTAATATAAATTACAGATGCAAAAGATCAATAGATCAAACATCGTTCCGAATTGAGGGATTTCTTGCGGATTTCTGTTGTGAATTATTCCAAGAGATTTTGACGGGAAATTCGCAACCAATTCCACTTGAGAACTGCCAATCCGCTCTCCTCCCAGGATTCAATTTTGCTCAAGACTCCCACCGCAAGTTTGGCAATTTAGTCGCTCGCACCCCACACAAAGGCTCCGCTGCACAGTATGACTGTGCAAGGGAGAAAACATTCGAAAAAATATATACAGCGGTCAAACCTTCAGTATTAAATTTGGTTAGTATATTTTATAATTTCAAAAGAACTTGACAAAGCATTCATTTTAATATTCATTTAATGATATAAAAACGTAAAATATGAATTTGAAAGATTTTACTTTTATTTATTACAATTTTGTGTTGAGCATTTCATTTCGTTTACGATAGAACGGTGCCACAATATTTATTTTACGTCGGGATTTAGGCCTGGGGCCAGGTATTGGAGCCGGTTAGCATGATTTAGTCTGCGTCATGTTTTTCCTGGAGCATGATCCTCCAACAACATAACTGGGATTACTGGACGGTTATACAGCATAGCTGGTGATAGTGAACGGTTATACAGCATAGCTGGGGATAGTGAACGGTTATACAGCATGGCTGGGGATAGTGAACGGTTATACAGTATGCCTGGGGATAGTGGACGGTTATACAGCATGGCTGGTGATAGTGAACGGTTATACAGCATGGCTGGGGATAGTGAACGGTTATACAGCATGGCTGGTGATAGTGAACAGTTATACAGCATGGCTGGGGATAGTGAACGGTTATACAGTATGCCTGGGGATAGTGAACGGTTATACAGCATGCCTGGGGATAGTGAACGGTTATACAGCATGGCTGGGGATAGTGAACGGTTATACAGCATGGCTGGGGATAGTGAACGGTTATACAGCATGGCTGGGGATAGTGAACGGTTATACAGCATGGCTGGGAGATAGTGAACGGTTATACAGCATGGCTGGGAGATAGTGAACGGTTATACAGCATGGCTGGGGATAGTGAACGGTTATACAGCATGGCTGGGAGATAGTGAACGGTTATACAGCATGCCTGGGAGATAGTGAACGGTTATACAGCATGGCTGGGGATAGTGAACGGTTATACAGCATGCCTGGGAGATAGTGAACGGTTATACAGCATGGCTGGGGATAGTGAACGGTTATACAGCATGGCTGGGGATAGTGAACGGTTATACAGCATGGCTGGGGATAGTGAACGGTTATACAGCATGGCTGGGGATAGTGAATGGTTATACAGCATGACTGGGGATAGTGAACGGTTATACAGCATGCCTGGGAGATAGTGAACGGTTATACAGCATGGCTGGGGATAATGAACGGTTATACAGCATGCCTGGGGATAGTGAACAGTTATACAGCATGGCTGGGGATAGTGAACGGTTATACAGCATGGCTGGGGATAGTGAACGGTTATACAGCATGCCTGGGGATAGTGAACAGTTATACAGCATGGCTGGGGATAGTGAACAGTTATACAGCATGGCTGGGAGATAGTGAACGGTTATACAGCATGGCTGGGGATAGTGAACGGTTATACAGCATGGCTGGGAGATAGTGAACGGTTATACAGCATGCCTGGGAGATAGTGAACGGTTATACAGCATGGCTGGGGATAGTGAACGGTTATACAGCATGCCTGGGAGATAGTGAACGGTTATACAGCATGGCTGGGGATAGTGAACGGTTATACAGCATGGCTGGGGATAGTGAACGGTTATACAGCATGGCTGGGGATAGTGAACGGTTATACAGCATGGCTGGGGATAGTGAACGGTTATACAGCATGCCTGGGAGATAGTGAACGGTTATACAGCATGCCTGGGAGATAGTGAACGGTTATGCAGCATGGCTGGGGATAATGAACGGTTATACAGCATGCCTGGGGATAGTGAACGGTTATACAGCATGGCTGGGGATAGTGAACGGTTATACAGCATGGCTGGGGATAGTGAACGGTTATACAGCATGCCTGGGAGATAGTGAACGGTTATACAGCATGCCTGGGAGATAGTGAACGGTTATACAGCATGCCTGGGAGATAGTGAACGGTTATACAGCATGGCTGGGGATAGTGAACGGTTATACAGCATGGCTGGGGATAGTGAACGGTTATACAGCATGCCTGGGAGATAGTGAACGGTTATACAGCATGCCTGGGAGATAGTGAACGGTTATACAGCATGGCTGGGGATAGTGAACGGTTATACAGCAT
Source organism: Procambarus virginalis (assembly GCA_020271785.1). NCBI lineage: Eukaryota > Metazoa > Arthropoda > Malacostraca > Decapoda > Cambaridae > Procambarus > Procambarus virginalis. Next base: position 38,694,624 of record WNGS01165523.1, on the reverse strand, counting down.
GCCTGGGGATAGTGAACGGTAATACAGCATGCCTGGGGATAGTGAACGGTAAACAGCATGGCTGGGGATAGTGAACGGTTATACAAGATGCCTGGGGATAGTGAACGGTTGTACAGCATGGCTGGGGATAGTGAACGGTTATACAGCATGCCTGGGGATAGTGAACAGTTATACAGCATGCCTGGGGATAGTGAACGGTAATACAGCATGGCTGGGGATAGTGAACAGTTATACAGCATGCCTGGGGATAGTGAACAGTTATACAGCATGGCTGGGGATAGTGAACGGTTATACAGCATGCCTGGGGATAGTGAACGGTTATACAGCATGGCTGGGGATAATGAACGGTTATACAGCATGCCTGGGGATAGTGAATGGTTATACAGCATGGCTGGGGATAGTGAACGGTTATACAGCATGGCTGGGGATAGTGAATGGTTATACAGCATGGCTGGGGATAGTGAATGGTTATACAGCATGGCTGGGGATAGTGAACGGTTATACAGCATGGCTGGGGATAGTGAACAGTTATACAGCATGGCTGGGGATAGTGAACAGTTATACAGCATGGCTGGGGATAGTGAACGGTTATACAGCATGCCTGGGAGATAGTGAACGGTTATACAGCATGCCTGGGGATAGTGAACAGTTATACAGCATGGCTGGGGATAGTGAACGGTTATACAGCATGGCTGGAGATAGTGAACGGTTATACAGCATGGCTGGGGATAGTGAACGGTTATACAGCATGGCTGGGGATAGTGAACAGTTATACAGCATGGCTGGGGATAGTGAACGGTTATACAGCATGCCTGGGGATAGTGAATGGTTATACAGCATGCCTGGGGATTGTGAACGGTTATACAGCATGCCTGGGGATAGTGAACGGTTATACAGCATGCCTGGGTATAGTGAACGGTTATACAGCATGCCTGGGGATTGTGAACGGTTATACAGCATGCCTGGGTATAGTGAACGGTTATACAGCATGGCTGGGGATAGTGAACGGTTATACAGCATGCCTGGGGATTGTGAATGGTTATACAGCATGCCTGTGTATAGTGAACGGTTATACAGCATGCCTGGGGATAGTGAACAGTCATACAATATGCCTGGAGATAGTGAACAGTTATACATTGTGCTTGGGGATAGTGAACGGTTATACAGCATAGCTGTGGATAAAAATTATACAGTATGCCTGGGGATAAGGATTATACAGTATGTCTGGGATAAGGATTATACAGTATGCCTGGGTATAAGGATTATACAGTATGCCTGGGGATAAGATCATACAGTATGTCTGGGGATAAAGATCATACAGTATGTCTGGGGATAAAGATCATACAGTATGTCTGGGGATAAAGATCATACAGTATGTCTGGGGATAAAGATCATACAGTATGCCTGGGGATAAAGATCATACAGTATGCCTGGGGATAAAGATCATACAGTATGTCTGGGGATAAAGATCATACAGTANGGGCAGACTGCATATTTCTGGACTGCCAAAAAGCCTTTGATACAGTACCGCACATGAGACTGCTGTTCAAACTCGAAAGGCAGGCGGGGGTGGGGGGAAAGGTCCTAGCATGGATAAGGAACTACCTAATAGGAAGGAGCCAAAGAGTTACAGTAAGGGGCGAGAAGTCGGACTGGCGAACAGTAACAAGTGGAGTACCACAAGGATCGGTGCTGGGACCAATTCTATTTCTTGTATATGTTAACGACATGTTTACGGGTGTAGAGTCCTACATGTCGATGTTTGCGGATGACGCGAAGTTGATGAGAAGAGTTGTGACAGATGAGGATTGCAGGATCCTCCAAGAGGACCTGAACAGGTTGCAGAGATGGTCAGAGAAATGGCTACTGGAATTCAACACGAGCAAATGTAAAGTTATGGAAATGGGACTAGGAGATAGGAGACCAAAGGGACAGTACACAATGAAGGGGAACAGCCTACCTGTGACGACGCGCGAAAGAGACCTGGGTGTGGACGTAACACCTAATCTATCTCCTGAGGCACATATAAATAGGATAACGACAGCAGCGTACTCTACACTGGCAAAAGTTAGAACATCATTCAGAAACCTAAGTAAGGAGGCATTTAGGGCGCTTTACACTGCCTACGTGAGACCAGTCTTAGAGTATGCCGCCTCATCATGGAGTCCCCATCTGAAGAAGCATATAATGAAACTGGAAAAGGTTCAGAGGTTTGCAACGAGACTCGTCCCAGAGCTACGAGGGATGGGGATGAGGAGCGCCTGAGGGAACTGTGCCTTACGACACTAGAAAGAAGAAGGGAGAGGGGGGACATGATAGGAACGTATAAAATACTCAGAGGGATGGACAGAGTGGACATAGACGAAATGTTCACACGGAATAGTAACAGAACGAGGGGACATGGATGGAAGTTGGAAACTCAGATGAGTCACAGAGATGTTAGGAAGTTTTCTTTTAGCGTGAGAGTAGTGGGAAAATGGAATGCACTTAAGGAACAGTTGTGGAAGCCAATACTATTCATAATTTAAAACCAGGTATGATAGGGAAATGGGACAGGAGTCCATGCTGTAAACAACTGATGCTCGAAAGGCGGGATCCAAGAGTCAATGCTCGATCCTGCAGACACATATAGGTGAGTACACACACTCTGAACCCAAGCGTAAACAACACATACAGATGCAGTCAGTAGTACACTAAACAATCTACATGTAAACTGTGTGGGGGTCCTCGTATATTTGTTTTCTTTCTATGCAAATATGATTGATTGGCTGGGCCAGCTGGCTCAGCCAAGTGTCGTACTCTTCCACCGCACCACTCACAGGGAAGTGTGTCATGTGCACGTCTAGAATGGTTGTGCCAGGAGGAACCCCAAGTGAGGACGCCTTATAAGGTATAACAGCGTAATTCCAGAAGAACACCGAGACAGTTTGTGTAGAGTACAACTGGTTTGAAGCGAGTAGCCAGAATCAAGCGAATGAGTGACCAAGCTGCTCAGAGAGTATCAGGGATAAGGAGGAAATGGGAAACGAGAAGCCAGTGTGTCATGGGGATGAGTGACAATTAACTCAGTCTCGGGAGTACGTTTACCTAATTAAAGTAAAGAAAATATAAGGACCCCCCCCCCGAGAAGGGAAGGGAAGGGAACTATCATGGGAAAGCGCCAAGCCATTACGGCCATTTAGCACAGAAAATAGTAATTATTTAAATGGTATTTATTTGCATACCTGAAAGGAAACTAGAGTAGAGGTAATATAGCATTTATATATAAAATATATGCAAATTTCCTAATTTAGCTATGAAATTGTTTGTTAAGCACCATTTTTTTTTTAGATATATACAAGAGTTGTTACATTCTTGTACAGCCACTAGTACGCGTAGCGTTTCGGGCAGGTCCCTGGAATACGATCCCCGCCGCGAAGAATCGTTGTTACAACCAAGTACACATTTTACTGTTGAGTTAAACAGAGGCTACAGTTAAAGATTTGCGCCCAGTAAATCCTCCCCGGCCAGGATACGAATCCATGACAAAGCGCTCGCGGAACGCCAGGCGAATGTCTTACCACTACACCATGGAGACTGGTGCACCCCATACTCATCCTGTGAGCGGTAGCGCAAAAAAGCTTTACAGAGGGCTCAAAAAGTCTTTATCAGACTTCAACGGTGATTATTACATTAACAATTTTATCCTCCACATCTTATAATTTCAATGTCAGCTAGTTACAGAGAATGTTCCATTTCAACTGCTATGTATTTACAGTTAATCGTTATACATTAATGGTAGGTTGTGTTGCTAATACTTAATTGTTTGAGCTATGAAGGGAATATGGATGGAAGCTGGAAACTAAATGGGTCGAGGAAATTAAAGAAATACTAGTATCTTGTACAGGTGGTTAACAAATGGAATACACACAGAAGTTGTAGAAGCCACCTCCATGAATGTATACTGTGCATAAAAGCAAGTGGATGTATTGGACTTTAAGGTAAACTATGCTCAGATGTAAGAAGATAGATATATAACGGTGTATTTATCCTCCACCACCGGAATACTGACCACACCAATTTACCACAACCACAACACAATAAAGATGTATGCTTGCTTGATTATAGTATTAGTACAGCACAAGAAAAATTAATTCCTGTTCGGGAGGGAGTCTCGACTTACGCTTGTACCGCGCCCCTCCCCCTTCAAGGTCGAACTACTGCATGGCCGTCCCCAGGATGCAATCCACATCCGTTGACTCAATTGCCGGGTAAGAGGGAGCATGTCCAGCCATATCTATTCAGGGACTGAACACCGGATTTTTGACTGTTGAAAACGTTGACCACTGTGCAATAGGACCCATAAATTAGTAAATATTGAGAACGCCGAACGGATATTCCTCAACACTTGCTAAAGAGCATTAATTTGCAGTACATAGGAAACCCAGCGCGTCTTCCTAAGGTTTTTCCAACATCGAGAAACTGTCGTTCTAAAGTGTCCTTATCCTAACCTACCAGAGGACCCAAAACAAAAAACGGGATGGGAGCTACATAAATCCAAAATTTGCTAATGATGCTTCATATCAAACGGCAATTATTACCATGAAATAAAGAAAACTGAGAATATGATAAATTAACAAATAATACAAATTAGTGGAAAAAATGCTATACTTTTTGAGCGCAGAAAAATAAACTCTGAAGACCGCTCCCCTTCCTTCATCTGATACAGATAATTCAGCCCCTCGACCAATAGAAACACTTCCTGCGTTAGAGTGCGCCGTGTCTTAATTCGTATAGGGAAAACAAATGTCATTCGAGTTTCTGGGGCAATGGAAATTATGACATCGAACATATATTTCATCTTGAGCATCTCTGACCGAATCACGAAGCGGAGGAGCGGTGGAGGAAGAGATGCTGAGAATGGCAGAAATGACGTCATTCTCAGGGAAAAAGAAAGTGAGGAAGAAAGGAGGGAGGAGGAAGGGGAAGATGTAGATATGAGGAGTGGGCAGTAGGATAAAAAGCAATATATTAGGTGACGACTTATTACTCAAGCATATGAAAAGACTCGCAAATGTCACTTCTTCTCTCACTCGCGCTGATATATGATTTCCGTGAGGCAAACATTCATGAGCTATCAAACGTTCCAGCATGATAAAAATCTCCAGCAGCTTCAACGGTCTACAGAGAACAGCTTCTCTCTCTTAATAGTAACTGAACATTGAAGGCTAGATGCTTACTTATATTCGGAATTTGTTTCTGTTCTAACAAATAAAAATCTTCGTTTCAGTAAAGACAAAACTTAAATATTTGGCGGTTCTTGTGGTTACATATCGAGTGGTTATTTATCTATTGGTGATGCAGCGGCTAGGAGAGGAGGGGAAGAGGAAAAACAATGGAAGATATATATGAAGAATATAGCCACAAGAACCACCCAAATTGAAAGTAAACAGTGTCAGCTAAACTATTCACACACCTTAAATTGCTAATTAAACCACATGCGATGGAATGTGTATAAATTTATTAGTTAATAGATCACTATCACAAATGTTCAAGAAATGTAAGTTTTCATTCAAAACTATATACTACCAATAATCTTGGCCCAGTATGCAGAGTTTGTCAATTGTAGGTTGTAACCCTCCCAGAGCCGTCCACTGCATGGCAGTAAGCTGCATCATCATCAAATTAAAATATGTAAATGGTTCAAAACAAATGTAAATTTCTTAGCTTAAAGATATTTGGGGGTCTAGTACCTGAACCCATTATGTGATACTAAAACACCTCTGCCACTCGCCCTCAGGGTAGGTATGGGATCCACAATAAACAAAAACTCTCACTCATTGTGCTAGGGCCTATTCGGGTCACGTTGATAATAGTTTTCATAAACTGTGGATAGGCTTACTTGCCAATATAAATTAATTTTGGAGCACGGTTCCGAAACACTTTATATACCTCAGTAGCCTTTTCTATGACCACTCGCGAAGTGGGCATGCGGTCCACGCCCACTCACACTATGGGTATAGGGTCTACGTTCACTAACAGGATGGGTACAAGGTCCACTACCAGTCACTGGATGGGTATGAGGTTCACTACCACTCACAGGATCGGTATAGGGGTCTACAATTACTCACTGGATGTATATGGGGTCAACTAATATTCACAACATGGGTATGGTGTCCACTACCTCTCACATGATAGCCATGGGGTCCACTACCACTCACTGGATGGGTATGAGGTTTACTACCACTCACAGGATGGGTATGGTGTTAACATCCACTCATAGCACTGGTATGGGGTCCACTACCATTCAAAGGATTAGTATGGGGTCCACTATTTTTTACAGGATGGGTATGGAGTCCTCTACCTCTCACAGGATGGATATGGTGTCCACTACCACTCACAGCATAGGTATGGGTTCCACTACCACTCACAGGATGGGTATGGGGTCCGCTATCTTTCACAGAATGGGTATGGGGTCCACTACCACTCACAGGATTGGTATGGTGTCCACTACCACTCACAGGATTGGTATGGTGTCCACTACCACTCACAGGATTGGTATGGGGGTCCACTGCCACTCACAGGATTGGTATGGGGGTCCACTGCCACTCACAGGATTGGTATGGGGGTCCACTACCACTCACAGGATCGTTATGGCGTGTAACATAAATTTTTTTTGAGATATATACAAGAGTTGTTACATTCTTGTACAGCCACTAGTACGCGTAGCGTTTCGGGCAGGTCCCTGGAATGCGATCCCCGCCGCGATGAATCATTTTTTCATCCAAGTACACATTTTACTGTTGCGTTAAACAGAGGCTACAGTTAAGGAATTGCGCCCAGTAAATCCTCCCGGCCAGGATACGAACCCATGACATAGCGCTCGCGGAACGCCAGGCGAGTGTCTTACCACTACGCCACGGAGACTGCTAAATTAATAATAGTATGGAACACTCCTCCTTCCCGTATTGTGTGTTTCGTTTAAGTGGACACCGTTTTGAATTTAAACTAACACGGGAACAGTATCAGGGACACGTGTTTACTATTGTGCTCCCTGCACGCTAAGATCATTTTTGGAAGTGTTAATAATTCAGTTGCTGTGCTACAAAATTTAGTCGGGTCAATATTGCGCCAAAATATCACAATTACAAACAATTGCAAATAAACGTTCTGTGTAATTTCTTGTACTTTCAGACATTACACGACTTGACATTGATCCAAAACGGACGGAAACTTCGTCAATTCTTTCATGTTAAGATTTGTGTTTTTGGGTGTTTAATTTTCAGCACGCTATTGGGACTTGTTGTCTGAACTGTACTCATAAGCGCAGACGTAGAAATCTGAATGTGAAGAAGGTGAACATTACAGGGGCGACAGTATTTGTTGGAAAAAATGAGGACTTGTTAAATGACGAAAACAAGCAGCCAATTATCTAGCTCATCATGGGACGTTTGCGACAGAGATTCTATGCAAAGTAATTCCAGCTGAAGGCGATACCGACGTCGAAATCGCAAAAAGGAACCGTCAAATTGTTTGTTTTCAAATCTACCACCCTCATCGGAGAAGACACAGATCTCGTACTCTTGTTCTACCATGTAGTGCTAACAAACTGCACTGAACTTTATTTCTGCTTGGACATGGCGAAGTCAAATATTTATAGTATCGAGGTCCTTAAACGGATACTCTGAGAAGCAGTTTGTAATGATCTGTTGTTCTTCCCATGCCTTCACTGGATGCGACTCAACGTGCACAGTATTTGAGATACGAAAGACGTCAGGGTTCCAAAACTCAACAAGAAACAAAAGGTAATCAGAGACTGTTCGAAGGCGTTCTGTTCACGAAAGCAAAGTAAGTAATTATCAAAAGAAGGCACCAAGCCGGGAAGGCAATGTAGCTCACGAAAGCAAAGCAGGATGTTTTGGAAATCAATTAAACACCCAACCAACAAACCTGAAAATAAAGAATTGACGACGTTTCGGTCCGTCCTGAACCATTATCAAGAAGTGTAATGGAAAAAATAGTGGAAGAGAAAGTCAACTTATAAGGTGATAGAGAGAGAGCCAATGGTAAGAGACTTAGATGATAACCAATGGCTCTAGGGTAATAGCGGCGTTATTCAATGAAAATCAGAAAGATTCCCTGGCATCTATGAAATACAAAATGCTTTACAAGACAGTTGCAAGAGCTAACACTTCCGTCATCGCCGAAATGACGGAAGCCATTATCACCTCGACCTGTAAAATTCACTTTCAACGGACTTAAACCAGGTTATAGAGTGGGTGGGCTGTAGTGATGAAATGGAGCCGCGTGAGTGGGCATGGAGGTGGAGAAGGGGTAAACACTCGTTCCATTGACGACAGTCAAATGCCCTCCTCCAAATGTACTTATTCAAATTATTTACTGCAACTGCTCCGGGAGGTGTAATGCGATAGTGTACATGCAGAAAGTATGATGATGGAATGCATCAGTGTATGTGGCCGTTGCTAAGATGTCACATTTTGACAAATGAGCCAGTGAGACAAGAGGATGGTGAAGAATATTACTTCTGAGAAGCCGTAAGATAATCGAATTATGTGTAATACTTTATAGCAGATCATTCATTAAATTGTTCATCAAATCATGCAATTTGAAAGTTATTAGTTATATTTTTTACCTATTTTCCTACTGATGGTTATCTTGTTTTTTTGACGTCCATCTGAAGACTTTCCCGTCAAATTTTCCCGTATCACAAATTATTAAATTTGTGATACGTTATTATTCCACATCGAAGAGCACGATAAATGATACAGGAAATCTGCAATTTTGGGAGGGTTAAGTGGTATATTGACCAGACTAATTGTAATAATCTATCCCGGTTAAGGAAATTTCTATTTAATATAAGTTTTAACGTGTATATAATGTATTATGTTACCAAAAATAACGCAATATTTCGAATCAACGCTACTCTAATTCTCCACTTAAATTTAATGTTTACTGACATACGTTAATTATTCAGAAGGTTTTGTGCTCAGGAAATTTTATTTGATAACAACGTGATTATCTTTTGAAGGGGAGAGACCAAGGGGTCTGTCCCCTAGAGCAAGGTATCTTCACTCTTACTAGCGTTGGCATATATAGCGTTCATCTCTACCTCTGTGTTTTTATGTCGATTTCTGTGTCTATATGAAACTGAAATATTGCTTTCACTTTACACTAACACACTTGTAACCAATTAGCTTTCTTTCACCCAGTACCTCTGGTAACTGCTGTTTCATTACATTTTAATTCTCAGTGAGACGTCCTAATAATATTCAATGTCCGAAGAACATACCCAGAGACGATTCGCGTTCAATTCTCATCAATGTATAAAATTAAACCATCAGTTAGTTTACAAAAATATTGGATTTTCTGTTTTTCTATTTTTTATGTAATATTGAGCAGTCTTAAATGCTATCCGTTTGTTTCATGAGTTTTAATTTATATTACACAAATATTATCTGCTAAAACTCGTATTGTAAAATACTGCTTAATGGTACATCAATTTTGTGATCTTGTAAGTTAAACAAAACGTTGCTTTAAACTCATCTGTTACGTAGATCACCTGCGGAGGTTCGTCAGAGCACTAGACTAGCTAGCAAAATTAGGCTACTGCCATTCATCAACTCATCACATACCACAATAAGTGGTTAGAAGGATGTTTGTCTTCATACTTCTTTTTATTCCAGACAATAACGACCTCTGGGAAGAAGGATTGAGAGGAAGGGTAGGTGGGATTGGAGGAGTGAGGGAGGAAGAAAAGGAGGAACAGAGGTGAAAGAGGAGGTGGAAAGAATAGAAAGGAATGGGATAGGGATAACAGGAAATTAAAGGCCAACCCAGAGGGGCTAACGGCGTGGCCCCTTACCTTATTCCCCCCTTTCAGATAATAATGGAGTTTGGAAGAGTTTCTCTGGGAAACTTTCCCCTTGGGAGACAATTCTAATGGAGTGCGTCTGGTTATTTGTTGGGAAAATATAGAGTTAAATCATCGCCTCCATGTGTGTGTGTGTGTGTTTGTGTTCTCACTTAGCTGTACTTGCGGGGGTTGAGCTTCGGCTCTTTGGTCCAGCCTCGCAATG